>CM059332.1:2701867-2752726 GCA_030340685.1 Protosalanx chinensis
TAATGAACAGGAGAGGTGTGCTTCCCTGTAAATACAGGAAGTACTACAGCCTTTGTTGCTGGGAGGAAGTTCTACATGAAAGGGGGGGGGAGGGGGGGAGGTTAGCGGTTAGCGCTGTGTTCTTTGAAAGATCCTGCAGGTCTGAGTGTGCTCAAAGGGGCTCGGTCAGTTTCGTTTCGGTTATCAAAAGGATGACAAGTACAGTTGAGACTGCAGTTCCTGATAACGAGTTGTTTTGGGGAAGGTTCTGTTTGAAGAAAAAGCAAGAAAAAAACAAATGAGATGACGAATGGATGGTTGAGGAACACGTAGTGGTTAGAGCAGCATCGCGTCCTGCTGGCTGCAGCGTGGCCCTCGTGGTGTCTGACTGATAGAATGATGGAGCTCTGAGTCACAGCTCAGGGTTACTGCTGTTCACCCTGCCCGCTGACAGGCTGGAGAAAGAGTCTTACTGGAAAACGCAGCTTAAAAACTTCTGGGAAACACTCCCTGAGATCCTCCAAAGTTCTACACAAAGTCACCGCCATGCTGATCAAAACAGATGTTCCCTGACATTCTAAGATTCTAAGATTCTAAGATTCTTAGATTCTTACTCTAATTACTTTTTCCGATCTCTTGGGTAATCGGGTGGTGGGTATGTTATCCTGAGGGTTGGCTATGTGTGAAGAGGGTCAGTCTTAAAGGATAGCCAGGAGAGAGAGTGGAGGGTCTTACAGGATGTGAGCAGAGCATATGTGTGGTGGGGGGGGGGGAGGGGGTCAGGATTAGGGAGCGCGTGTGGGGCTTTAACCCTACCCCTGGAGGAAATGAAGGACTTAGGCTTTGAGGAAATGGAAAGAAAACAAACATGAGAGGTGCACGTTCTCCACAGACGGGGCCGGGGGGGGGGGGACTGAGGCTGGGGGCCGGGGCTGTCACGCTCACGCTGGTGTTCCACTGACAGGGCACACACCTGACTCCTCTCTCCATCCCTCTCTCCCTCTCTTTCTCTCTCTCTTCCCCTCCGTATTGCACAGTCATCCACTCTGCCTTCATTGAGGTAATAAACCAAAATGGATTCTCTGATGTTGTTCTCTGCTCTCTTTCAGGATGAGGACAACGGCAGTCGAGGTGAGTGAGCCCACTTCCTGTCTCCTCCATCCCCTCTCTACCTCCTCCAGACCTGTAGAAATAGAAGCCTCGCACGACCCAACAGCTCATATCATGTTGATTTAGCCAGAATGGCTAGCGAGCACTTCCTGTTTGGAACAGCGTCGGTGAAAAGCCGTTTCCTCCCAGCTGACCCTGGGCTTGTGAGGCTGCGAGGCTGCGAGGCTGTGAGGCTGGGAGTGGAGGGTTACGCAGGACTGGCTCTCAGTCAAGACACACACACACAGATACCCGCATACACACACACACACCTACACCCCAACTTACACAGCTTGGCTGCAGAGAGACCCCTGCAAGGCTTCATCCCCCCCAGTCCCCGGGAAATACCTTTGTACACTCACACACACACAACAGACACACACACACACTACTTTCTCCCACACACAGCTGAATGATAGCATGAAAGGTGTGTGCTAGGCTGTGTTAGGTGTCAGGGCTGTGTTCATGCTGCTGTAGTGAAACTCCTCCCTGCTGTTACTGCAGACTCCCTGCAGACTCTATGCTGTCAGCTGGTCCACTTCTCTTCCCAGTAAACCCAGAGCTACATCCTCTCTCCAGCCTCACACTGCTCTGTCACAACGTCAATACCGCGCTCCCATGCTAACGCTAGCTGCCCCCGCATGCCTGTCGATGGAGCCTGGGTGTTCTGCCTCAGCGCTCCTTCCCGGCCGGCCCTCGGTGAGCTCCAGAGCTCTCCAGGGAGTGTGTGTTTCACAAGTGTTTTGGAATGGGATCCAAGATGATGCGTGATGCAGGAAGGTGAACCGTGGTGATTTCCTGGATGATGTTGGCTCTCGAGTCACATTCCTTGAAACTGCCCCCCCCACCCCCCCCCCCCCCCCCTTTCTGCACACACACACACCATCCCACCTCTCCACAGGAGCTGAACCATAAAACAACACACACAGGGTCCAGCTGTGGCAGCAGGAAAGCCTTAGGGTGTGTGTGTGTGCTGTGTGTGTGTGTAGGGGGATCCCATTCAACACTCAGCTCAATAGAAAAAGAATCCCAGCCCCTCAAACGCCTGCCTGCGGTCTTCTCATATCTGCCTGGTCCATGCTGCCATGCTGCAGGTGCAGGAGTATGTCCAGGCTGGGTGTCAGTCTGTGTCCAGGATGTGTGTCAGTCTGTGTCCAGGCTGTGTCCAGGCTGTGTGTCAGTCTGTGTCCAGGCTGTGTGTCAGTCTGTGTCCAGGCTGTGTGTCAGTCTGTGTCCAGGCTGTGTCCAGGCTGTGTGTCAGTCTGTGTCCAGGCTGTGTGTCAGTCTGTGTCCAGGCTGTGTGTCAGTCTGTGTCCAGGCTGTGTGTCAGTCTGTGTCCAGGCTGTTTGTCAGTCTGTGTCCAGGCTGTTTGTCAGTCTATGTCCAGGCTGTGTGTCAGTCTGTGTCCAGGCTGTGTCTCAGTCTGTGTCCAGGCTGTGTGTCAGTCTGTGTCCAGGATGTGTGTCCAGGCTGTGTGTCAGTCTTGAGGCCTCCCTGCTGAACAGCAGTCCAGTGTGTTTCCTGGACGCGGGGCCGGCGTGTCATGTGGCTTCTGCTGTTTGGGAAGAGGGGTTCTGCTCACCGCATGTTGACTATCTGGGTGTTGCCGCTGGAAACCCCAGAAATGCGCACACACACACACACACACACACACACACACAGAGCCTGTCTAGATGGGAGAGCCTTGTCACAATCTAAACATGGAGACAGAAAATGATGAATGATGTGTGTGTGTGAGGAGGAGGGGAGGAGGAGGAGGACCCATCTGTCTTTATTGGCTGTCACACTGACTATATACACCCCAAAATGGCTGGTACTGTCTTTTACACTCCCCCCCCCCACCCTCTCCGTCACTGTCACCAGTCCACAGCTTTGCCTTTCATTCTGTCTTCCCTCTGTCTTCCCTCTTCTCTCTCTGCCTGTGTGTTTTACTACAGTGTTGAAGAAGGAAATTCAGGCATGTTGTGTTGTGGTTGTGAAGCAGTGTTGCTCCTGTCCCACCCCTCACCCTCCCTACCCCACCCACCACCCACCACAAGAAGAAGAAACAGAAAAACATCTGTTCAAATATTTGTTTTCTTGTTCTGTGTGAAACTTCTCGCTGGAGATATTGGATTAGTATTTTGTTTCTGGCTCATTCTGGTGGGTGGCCACGGAGATCTCATAGCAAGCCAGAGCACGAGAAAATAGAATTCCCCAAAATTCTCCAGAGGGCTTTAAAAACACCCCACCTTCCCCAGCCCAGCCTGGACCAGAGCCCCTCCCTCTCTGGACCAGCGCCCCTCCCCCTCTGGACCAAAGCTCCTCCCTCTCTGGTCTAGAGCCCCTCCCCCTCTGGACCAGAGCCCCTCCCCCTGCTTACAAAGCCTTGTTGTTTGGGCGAGTTCTTCTTTTGCTTCAGTCATCTTTGGGCCTCTGAATGATGCTGGCTGGATTTAGTTTTCATGTGCTTCTCTCTCTCTCTCTCTCTCTCTCTCTCTCTCTCTCTCTCTCTCTCTCTCTCTCTCTCTCTCTGTCTCTCTCACACTCTCTCTCTTTCTCTCTGTCTCTCTTTCTCTCTCTCTCTCTGTCTCTCTCACACTCTCTCTCTCTGTCTCTCTCTCTCTCACACACTCTCTCTCTTTCTCTCTCTCTTTCTCTCTCTGTCTCTCTTTCTCTCTCTCTCTCTCACACACTCTTTCTCTCTGTCTCTCTCTTTCTCTGTCTCTCTCTCTCTCACACACTCTCTCTCTCTCTCACTCTCTCTCTGTCTCTCTCTGTGTCTCTCTCACACACACTGTATGTGTTGTACTTTCTCTCATGTTCACATTCCAAGGAAAATCATACACATAAAAAAAATAAGAACCATTACCCCACACACTCACACACATCCATGATTGCACATATGCACACATTCACACACTCACTCCACCTACCACAGTAGTGGCAGTGCTGACAGGACTCTGGGGGTTTTCTGACACGCCCACTGAAATGAAAATATCTTGCCTGGCAGCTAGTAGTAGAGTGTTTACAGTGTTGTGATTAAAGATAGGAGATCAGCTGTCAGCCAGGTTAACTCTCCTCTGTGGCTTGTTTACATGTGTGCTCGTGTGTTTGTCAGTGTTGATGCAGAGTGCTGTGGCAGGGCTAGTGCAGGGAGGGGACAGCCATCCATGCTCAGGGCAGAATAACATTATCTAACCCATAACACAGAGAGATGAGTCAGCCTACACAAGCACACTCCAGCTGGGCTGCTGGGGAGAGCAGCCAAGCCACACACACTGACACACATACACTGACACACACACACACCACATACACACACACACCTACACACACCACACACACATACACTCACACACATACACTCACACACACACACATACACACACATACACACAGACACACACACACACTGACACACACACATCACACGCACACACCTACACACAGCACACACAGACACACATACACACCACACACACACACACACTGATACACACACACATACACTCACACAGACATGCACACACACACACTGACACACACCTACACACTCACACATACACACAGACACACACACGTACACACACACATACACATAGACACACACGTATACACACACACTTAAACATCAGCAGAGCATATTTTCTCGAACACTGAATAGAACCCCAGCAAGCAAGGCTCTCTAATGCAGAAGTCAAACTAGATTATCTGCATGAAGGCAACTCTGTCTGCATGATGTTTTAATCTCAGCAGCAGCTCTGACACTGCTAGAATCCACTTCATCCAGCTGCAGGACTGCAGAGGCCAGTCCAGAGGGAGGAAGGGGGTGGGGGGGGTAGTGATGCTGCAGGAGTGGGATACCCACCTGCTATCCTGCTCTCTGTGTGACCCACAGTGTCCTTTTTAGCACTAGCTCTCTTCCTCTACTGGAAGCAAGCATGTCTTTAGCGTTAGCTTGCCGTGTTGCTACGCTTAATGCCTCAATCCAGTACGCTGCTGAGATCAAAGAGGATTAAAAAGCAGCCGTCATCATCCGCAACCAACATCATATGCCGGCGTCCTGCGCTCATTTAAAATAACCTGGGATTACCCAGGGTTCCTAGTGGCTGGCAGGCGCTGTGTAGCGAGCGTGTCACGCTGAACTGCATGAAGGTGAACAGGAAGAGCTTTACCCTTGGGGGAGTCTCCTGCACGCGAGCTCCTCTCAGAAGAGCCTTCGGCGCCCTCTGTTGGTTTGGTGGAGACATGCCTGGTGGGGACTGCAGCTTCTGGCTGGAGGACAGACAGAAAGCTGTGTTACAGCAGCGCTCAGGGATAATGTCTGGGAACAAGATCACACATCAGTAAACGATGCTGTTGCCGTTGTGTTGTAACCAGCCCCGCTGGTCAGTATGAATCATTCGCTGGCCGAGGTCATCTGGTCATCTGGACGTGCAGGAGACCTAGTCACACTCGCATTCTACCCTGATGCACCTCTAATTGTTAAATGTGGAGCCTGTGCTGTCTAATTTAGCTTTTTGCAGTGTGTGTGTGTGTGTGTGTGTCTGCATATCTATTTGTCCTCGACAGTCACCGATGTTAACCTGAAGAAACCTAATCAATACAAGGCCTGTCTGGTCCACAGAGCTGCGTTATGCTAGCTGGTTCTGCTCCCACACATCTGCAAGTGAATCAGTGTGCTGCTGTGTCCAGCTAGCGCTAGCTCACATTGATCTGCTGCATCTATCAGATCTGATACCACAGTGGCTCTTCCTCCTGTGTGACCTTAACGTGCGTCGCGCTGTGTCGTTGCCAGGGAGACAGCGGAACCGGCTGGAACCAATGGACACTATCTTCGTCAAGCAGGTGAAGGAAGGAGGCCCCGCCCACGGAGCTGGACTCTGTACAGGTAACACCCGCCAGGCCACGCCTCCCACAACCCATCTCCATGGAGACCAGGGTGGCAGGGTGTGAATAGCATGCGTTATACTCCAACTGCATAAAAAGAATACAAGAATGAATCATTATTTTGTTGTGAAATCGGACTTCCCCTCGGATTTTTCCAGAAAGTGAGGTTACTGGAAATGACTTAAGGCTCTGAAATAAAATATCCACTTCCTGTTTCATTGGCTAAACGAATCATGACGAACACTTGCAGTTCGTTTTAGAAACCGCTAAAACAACATTTCGCTTCCAGAAACCTCTGGCTGTTTTTCGAGGTT
Organism: Protosalanx chinensis; assembly: GCA_030340685.1. Lineage (NCBI taxonomy): Eukaryota > Metazoa > Chordata > Actinopteri > Osmeriformes > Salangidae > Protosalanx > Protosalanx chinensis. The sequence goes on from CM059332.1 coordinate 2,708,182, forward strand.
GTTAATGGCGTTGGTGTTTTGGCGCTAGACTAGAAAGTGTTGCAGGAAATGTTAAGTGGTGGGATACAAGCTCTTGGTTTCCTTTTATCATCAGAGGTTCCTCCCAGGGGGGCGGAGGGGCGGTCTGGTGTTCCCACCATTATCTCCCCCCCCCTCCCCACCCCCACCCCCACCCCCCACCCCCACTCCCTCTAACGCTTCCTGTAGATGGCATCTTCAGAACTCTTGAATGAGTGCCGACCCTCAAGGCGATAAACAAGCTTCAGCCGCTGGTCGCCGATACTGCTGCTGCTGTGCGATCTGTCTGCACTATTCAGACTCACACATCCTAGTTCCAGAACCTTCTGAGGGGACAAAAAAAGCACCAGAAGAACGAGAGAAGCAGCGTTCTGGCAGGAGGGCTCGTCAGAGGTTGTTCTTGGCTGCGTGTCCTGTCAGCGGTTGCTGATGGTTCTCGTGAGAACATGGAGGAACGTGAGCTCACGCTGTGTTCTCCCTCCCTCCAGGGGATCGTATCGTCAAGGTGAACGGAGAGAGCATCATTGGAAAGACGTACTCCCAAGTGATAGCTTTGATACAGAACAGGTGAGAAACTACATTTCCCATAACACACCTCAGGGAGGTAGCAAGACATCAGTCTGACAAAGTCCTGCATCACGTGCACTTTTGTAGTTTGTGTATCTGTAGCAATGTCACAAGTGCTGGAATGACTGTGGTGTTCGTGTAGTCTACCTCAGATAGTGTAGCTCAGCTCTAAGCTCCGGAATGATCCGTAGAGTGGAACAAGATTTTGCTTGCTCCAGTATATTTTTCATCAGTAATACACTTTGCCCTGGGCAGTGAAGCTGTCCTCTTTTGGAACCTAAATTAAGCCACGGAGAGCAAACTGCCTCCCAATCCGAAAGAGGTCAAAGCTCCAGTGAAACATTAAACAGGCAGTGCAGTCTGTGTAAAGGCTTAGGATTTACTGTATGTTGACTCTTAAACTGCGATCTCCTTAATAAGCTGTTACAGTTACCTCATCTCTCTCTCTCTCTCCGCTGTATTTCTGTCTCCCAGTGACACCTCATTGGAGCTCTGTGTCATGCCAAAGGATGAGGACATTCTGCAGCTGGTAAGCAGAGCCGACCCTCCCCACCTGCCTGACCCCTGCATGACCCCTGCTTGACTTCAGCATGGCCTCATGTCCGGGGCGTAGACCTCCCTGATGGCCAGGCAGTACAGTAACAGACAGTACAGCCTGGACATTTCACCCAGGAAGTAGGGTATCCTGTGTCCTCATGCTGTAGAACCACGTCTTTCAGGCAGACCACGATGACATCACACACCCCCCTCCCCCTCCTCTCTCCCCCCCCCCCCCCCCCCCCCCCCACACACACACACACACGACCCAGTCAACCATCGCTGTTGACTTCCTGTCTGGTTGTACCGTGGAGCAGAAGCCAGACTGACTGGAGCACACAGCGTCATGCTAAATGCACAGATAGCTAGCGAGGCCCAAGCTTGGCTAAAGCTACAGTACAAAGCTTTCCAGCGCCCATGATTGCCTGAGGCGCTTGGCAGCAATTCCTGCTAAACAGACGAACACAAGTCACATCAAATATAACAAAAGAGGAAGAGAGCAGAGGAAGAGAGCAGAAGGAGAGCGAGGGATTGAGCAGGGAGAAAAGGAGAGAGCCATGAGGATTTGGGGCTCAGTGTAAGCTGACAGCGGTTGGATGACAGGCAGGGAGGAGGTGTTGAAGGGCGGATGACGGTCGCAGGCAGGATGGCGCCCGGAGTCATCCCTGGGTCGCCGAGGGACACGGAGGCCACGCAGGTGGCGGGCAGAACCTGACTCCTCCTCTCCTCTCCTACCTCCTCCTTCTGTACATGGTGCCCCCCCCCCCCCCCCCAGCCCACACACAAGAGAGTATTTTTAGCGCCTGCTGGAGTTCAGTGACAAGGAGCTGTCTGTCTGATCCTACTCATCTCTGTACCTTTTCCTCCCCCCCCCTCTCTCTGTCTCTGTCCGTTTGTGTCTCTCTGTCTCTGTCTTTCTGTGTGTCTCTCCGTGCGTCTCTGTCTCTCTCCTTTTGTCTCTCTGCCTCTCTGTCTTTGTGTGTCTCTCTCTCGCTCTGTCTCTCCCTCTTCCCTCTTGCTTGCATCTAACCTGGGGGCTGCAGTTTTCCAGGGACATCTCAGCTCTGGTAAGAAGGGACACTAACTCTAACTGGCTTTGGTAACAGGTTAGATCCAGGTGCTTAGAACGAGGCTTACTTAATAAGGCTTAAGTTAGTCTTATTAACATATTCATACAGATTACTTGATCTCATTTTATGAAAACCTTAGCCTTAAACTTTACACTTACTGATATGATTGACACTTACATAGTCTTACAATCCCATATAAGACTAGCTATTAGCTAATACTTATTTTCAAGCACCTGGATCTAATGTGTCGCCCAAGTTGTCTTTGCCTCTTGTAAGTGTTTGTGTTCACAGTAAGTGTTTGTCATGAACCATGTCACTGTCCACTTGTGTGTCACGTTCCTTTTGTGCTGAGGTTCTCTCACGGAACCCAGCGCTGGTCCACGGGTCTCAGTCTGAGAGCTTTCCCTCGCTGAATGCCCTGTGTTTGGGAGCGACTGCCAAAACGTTTAAGAGCGAAAACATCTGAAGTCGATCCCGCCCTCTTATCTCCGAGCGTCTCAGAGCTGCTGTTACAACATCGTGACTTATGCTGAACGAGGGAGCAGGGAGGGGCGGGGCTTCATGGGCGGCGGGCTCGCGGAGAGTAGCTAATGCAAATGTAATCCGACACCACAGGTGGAGCGCCATCGATTAAAGTCCAACTCGGCTCTCTCTCTCTCTCTCTCTCTCTTTCTCTCTCTCTCTCTCTCTCTCTCTCTCTCTCTCTCTCTCTCTCTCTCTCTCTCTCTGAGTCTCTGTCTCTCCCTCTTTCTCCCCCTCCCTCTCCCTCTCTCCCTCTTTTCTTCCGGCACATTCACTCAGCCCTCACAGAGAGCTCCCAGTGCCCAGGATGCAGACACACAGCGTTCGTGCTCCGTGCTGGAGCTGAAAACCCCCGGGAAAGAAAGCGACAGTCTTTCTGCTTGGTTGCGTCCCTCGGGAGGGTGGCGGGGAGGGGGGCAGACAGTGAGCCTGTGTCCCTGGGAGGGCTGGATGTCATCTGAGTAGCTTGTGCTGGCGTCCTGGGTGTGCCAGGCTAGGGAGGGGGGCATGCTGACCCAGGTAGAGTTGGCGGGCCGGGGGAAGAGACGGCCACCGTTCAGCTTCTCCTCGTGTCTCTGTGTTGGCAGCGCACCGCTGCAGGTGGGTAAGCCTCTACCTTAAGCCTGCCTGGGCGTTATTTAGGGCCCTGGAACGCTGCCCTCTTTCTTTCTTTCTTTATATCTCTCTCGCTCTCTCCATCCCTCACTCACTTTATACATATTGCTTCCTTTGTGCTCCCTGTCTCTCTCTCTCTCTCCCTCTCTCTCTTTCTCTCTCTCTTCCCTCTCGCCTTTCTCTTGCTTACTCCCACGCCCTGACTAAAACTCCCATCTGATTTACAATCTTGCTATTTATTTGTGGGTGTAGAGGTCACATGACCTGTTCTTACGCCGTTGTCTCTCTCTAAAGTGTAGGGGAGGTCCGGGGGAATGGTTAGTCTGTTTTTGGCTTCCAGTTCCGTCGTCTGTGAGTGATTAGGTTGGTTTATGAGTGTGTTTGGTTACACAGAGGGTTATGTGTTGTGGTAGGCTAACGATAACAAACTAGCAGTGGTCTAACACTACAGGGCCAATGTGATTGAGAAACAGGAGTTGTGTCACTTCTTCTGCCCATGATCATTCATCTGTACATCTGTGTGCTATTGACACTGGCAGTAGACCAGGTCAGGATCCAGAGGCTGGGCTGTGATTGGTGCAGGGCTAGCTCGCTGTCATAGCACACAGGCGACGGTGACGTATCTAAGATTCCTTGCCATGTTCCCTGAGGTGTTATGTCATGAATTCCTGCTCCAGCTTTCATGGTAACCTAGCATCCCTGTTTCCTGTCACAGGCCTACTCTCAAGATGCATACCTCAAAGGAAACGAGGCGTACAGCGGAAACGCCCAGAACATCCCCGAGCCTCCGCCCATCTGCTACCCGAGGATAGAGACTAAGGTGGCGGGCATGGCCCAGGCCCCGGACCCCTCCCCCTCTTCGGTGCCGGCCCAGGGCGCGAGCAGGCGGGCGCCGTCCAAGCACAGTCCCTCCGAGACGGGCTACCGCCTGGAGGTCCCTGTGCCCCCGTACCCCCTGACCCCCGACCCCCCCAAGACCCAGACGGTGGCGTGCGTGTGCAGTGACAGCGTGAGGACGGTGGCGGTGGCGTCTCCAGACCCGGTGGATAGGGGCGCCCTCACGCTGCGTGCGGGACCCAGCCACAGGACAGAGGAGAACCGGTACCCAGCCCCCCCGGAGGCGGGCGTGGCCAGACCCAGACCCCTCCTGGGGAAACCAGGGAGTCCCTCCCTGTTCCCCTCCCCCCCAGGGTCCAGAACCATCTACCCCGACACGCACCCCTCGCCATCCCCCTCCTCTCTCCGAACCCCCGTCACGCCCGCGGGGGGCGACCCCTTCACCACTACCCCCTCGCCCACCCTCTACTCCCCCTCCCCCCCCTGCCCCCACCACGCCCACCCCCTCCCCCCACAAGAACATCGACTGGCGTAACTACACCACCTACAAGGACTACATCGACGCCAAGCGGCTTCACACGTACGGCTGCCGCACCATCCAGGAGCGCCTGGACAGCCTGCGGGCCGCAGCCAATCCCAACGCGGTGTACGCCCCGCAGGCCCCGCCCCCTCTCGGCGCCCAGCAGCGAGCGGCTTCCGGGTCGCAGGTCCGCAGGAGAAGCGCTTCTCACGACCGCGTGGCGTGGGCGGGGTCGGGAGGGGGCGTGGCCGTCCCGCTACGCTCCGCCTCTCAGGAGAGGCTAGAAGGAGGCGTGGTGGACCAAGGAGTCACGCCCAGGGACTGGTCCCGGAGCTCCTCCCAGGACGCTCTGCCCTGCTCCGCCCCAGCGGGAGCGGCCAAGCCACGGGCTCGCTCCTGCGACTACCTGGGCCGGCAGGGGGAAGCTGCAGTTCTGGTGCCCGGGGAACGAGGAGGCGTCGGGGGACTCTCCCAGCTGGAAGACAGGCTGCTGCTGTTCCGGGGGGAGGAAGCCAGGGCCAGCAGACAGGGGGCGATCCTCAGAGCTCTACCCCAGCCACACAGGACCTCAGCTGGGGTGGAGGCAGAGGGAAGGGGGGTTGCTGGGGCTGGGTTGGCGGTCATAGCTCCAGTGTTCTCTAAAGTTGCCTCAGAGCCTGTGTTAACCACCAGGACGGACAGCCTGACACACACAGCCCTGCCGTCTCCCAGCAGGCCCTCTCGACTGCCCGTTAAGAACCCCCCTGCGGAGCCCTCGCCTGCCTTATCCCCCGGCAACACACCCGGCAACAGCAAGACCACAGACCTGCTCAAAGACCAAAGACACATCGCCATGGGCAACCACCTGGGCCACGCCTCCCCCCTGAAGCACCTCCAGCTCCGGGGGCGGGCGGACAGCCTGCAGGAGGGCAGGCAGGGGACGGGAATCGGCCTGAGGTCGGCCTCCTGCTCTGGCCCCTCCAAGACCCCCGTCCCGAAACAGCTGCAGGCCAGCCCCGCCCCCTCCGCCACCAATGGAGCCCTGACACTCAGGCCAAAGGTCAAAGACGGCAGCTCCGCCCTCCCGGCTCGGACCAATGGGAGTCCGGGAGAGGGCGTGGAGGGCCTCGACGCCACGGTTGTGGTGTTGAGGAGAGAGCGTCTCTCCGGGCCCGCCCCCCTCAGACACCCCTCCTACATCCTGGCCGTCAACGACCAGGAGGGCGGGGCGGCGCGGCCCCGGGCCAGGCTCCTGGAGGCCGGGGACTCGTGGCTGGTGGGGGAGGCCCAGGGGGAGGGGCAGGGGAGGAGGCTGGCAGACCAGAGGAAGACGTCCTGGTCCAGTAACCTTGGCGACTCGCTGGACTCCATCCCCTTCATCGGTAAGAGCCACGCCCACCCTGTTTCCCTTCCTGTTACTGCTACTGTCTCCACGACGATAGCTCTATAGGGCAGTGGCCAGGGCAGTGTGTGTGTGTGTGTGTGCGCGTGTGTTTGTGTGTTTGTATTTTAATCAGATAAATCCAGTGGCACACAGCCAAACAGGTAATACAGTCGACAGTACACAACTGCTAAATCATTGGAAGGGATCTTGCTAATGTACGATGTTAATGTATTATTAACACAACTCCTGTATGTGATTCCACCAGCACTCAGGGAGGTTTGGAGAAGAGAGGGGAGGGAGTGTGTACAGTGTGTGTGCGCGTACAGTGTGTGTACATTGTGTGTGTGTGCGTACAGTGTGTGTACATTGTGTGTGTGTGTGTGTGCGTACAGTGTGTGTACATTGTGTGTGTGTGTGTGTGTGTGCATACAGTGTGTGTACATTGTGTGTGTACATTGTGTGTGTGTGTGCGTACAGTGTGTGTACATTGTGTGTGCGTGCGTACAGTGTGCGTACATTGTGTGTGTACAGTGTGTGTGAGTCTGTTAAGATAACATGTTAATCATTATTGATGTAGTCTCCTGGACCACAAGCAAGCTGTTAAGATGATTGTTGTTCGTGTTGTTGGCCGGCGTCCTGTCTGTCCTCTGTCCTGCCGCTCTGTCCTGATTGGATGGCATCTTCAGGGAGCTTCCTGTGACATCATGTGCTGTAGACTCATGTCAAGGCAGTCAAATGAGAATTGGGATATGGGACTGTTATCGCTAAATACACACAGAAATCAAGCTGCAGTACAATGACTTCTCCTGTGTGTGTGTGTGTCTGGTGAGTTAGTTTAACCAGAGCAACTTGTCAATGTTTAACGCTTAAGCACTTAGTCATAAGCTACAATAACTGTAACTGGGTGTCACTTGATCAAGTCACTTTTCAATGAGAACAGCTTGTCAATCCATCAAGCTTTGTAGCTTCTGAACACTTATTAACGTTCTGAATCTGAAACACACGTGGCTCAGGAGAGCAGGGTATGTTCTGTTCCTCCTGGCTTCACACTGGCAGAGAGCTGGGGTGTGTGTGTGTGTGTGTGAGTGTGTGTGTGTGTGTGGAGAGGTAAAACTCTTTTGGTACTGTGACATCAGGTGTGGTGTTATGTGACTGTTCTTTAGGGGAGAGCGCCTGATCATGTGATACTCACTCACACACACACACACACACACACACTCTCCATGTATTCAGAAAGGTTATTTTCATCTGAATCGCTGTTGAAACTGGGAAACGTGATAGCAGTGCTCCCCTAACGGTGTGTGACCTAGCAGAACATTCCTGCAGTGAGCTGCTTGTCTTTCATAATAACCTCCAGCAGTCCTGCAACCACGGCAACACAGGACGGTTCTGCTCAACAAGCTGGACCGCTCTTCAAACTAGCCAGCTCTACAAGCTGGACCGCTCTACAAGCTGGACCGCTCTACAAGCCGGACCGCTCTACAAGCTGGACCGCTCTACAAGCCGGACCGCTCTACAAGCTGGACCGCTCTACAAGCCGGACCGCTCTACAAGCTGGACCGCTCTACAAGCTGGACCGCTCTACAAGCCGGACCGCTCTACAAGCTGGACCGCTCTACAAGCCGGACCGCTCTACAAGCCGGACCGCTCTACAAGCTGGACCGCTCTACAAGCTGGACCGCTCTACAAGCCGGACCGCTCTACAAGCTGGACCGCTCTTCAAACTTGACCGCTCTACAAACTGGACCGCTCTTCAAACTTGACCGCTCTACAAACTGGACCGCTCTTCAAACTTGACCGCTCTACAAACTGGACCGCTCTTCAAACTTGACCGCTCTACAAGCTGGACCGCTCTACAAGCTGGACCGCTCTACAAGCTGGACCGCTCTACAAGCTGGACCGCTCCAGCTCAACAGGCCCCTGAAGCTGCACTGTACCCTGCTAATGTTCAAGCTGGTTTCACAGCCTCCCCAGACGGGTGTTTGGCCTCTACAGAGGCCGGGCCTCAGATCAGAGTCAGAGGAGGGCGGTTCCTAAGCTTGTTTGTTTCTGCTGTTTTCATGCCTGGATCGGTCGGTGACGTTGAGGTATTTGTTGTGATTAGACTCAGCTGTAGGTTCCTGTGAGTCATGTGACGAGACAAACCCTGCCTGACCCCCATCACCTGGGGTCGTTCCCTTGGCAACTCCCCCTCCTGCAATCATCAGTGATCTCAGTCCCTGCTGTGGAGTTATTCACTTTCATATATTGGAAAAGAGAGAGGTGTGTGTGTGTGTGTTTGTGTGTTTGAGAGAGAAAGGCTCCATCGCCCCTTGCAGGGAAATGCGATGTCTGGTGGTTTAGGGAGCGATCTGTGAGGTGGTGCTGTGGGCCGGGAGGAGAAAGCAGCATGTGGCTATCAGGGTTGTGGGGAAAGCAGCTCGGATGGTTTGTAAGCAGTGATATGTGGGGGTGTTTAGCAGCAGGAATGTCCTCTCCAGGAGCGCCTGTTGTTTCAGCAGGATGTGTGTGTGTGTGTGTGTGTGTGTGCAGCGGCGTCGTGGGCGAGGCTCCTGAGAGCTCACTGGAGTTCAGGCTGCCGGGGTTCACGGAGAGTTACCACACTGAGCCATGAGACACACAGCGATCTGGGCAACAGTCAAACACATTTACTGGAATCCAGGTCATTCTTTCCTGTAGGTGTTCTGATGAGCGTACAGGCGCTTTTCTACTCTCTTAGAGAAGGAGCAGCGGAGGAGGCAGAGAGCTATAAAGAGAAAGATGGAGAGACAGAGAGAGAGAGATGTGACGAGTAATTCTGTAACGTGTTGCATCAGAGCTGATGAGAAGTCCTCTTATCTGTCTGTCTGCTGGTCTGTCTGGCTGCTAGTGAGCTGGTCTGTCTGGTGTGTGTGTGTGAGTGTGTGAGTGTGTGTGTGTGTGTGTGTGTGTGTGAGAGCATGCATCAAAGGTGTACACCACAAACTAGTCGAGGGATTTACATCATGTTAGCATCAGACTCCCCTGAACAGACCTCGTGTGTCTCTCTCCTAATCTATATCGACTGTGTGTTTAGAAAGAGCTTATCTGAACATTTGGATTTTATTGCGTTGGCTTGCTGTGGTAATTTGTGTCATCATGTAAAATATGGAGACCGTCTGAGAGACGGTGTTCAGTGAGTGACTCAGAGCCATGCAAAGACTGTTTGTGTGTGTGGACATGGGGAGGGAGTTCTTGATCATCAGCAGCAGCGTTGGCTGGTCAGTTCTAGAAGTTTCTCTATGTCTTCCTGTCTCCAGATGAACCGTCCAGCCCCAGCATGGATGCGGAAGCCACTCACATCACGGCGTCCGCTGTGATATCCGGAACCCCCGTCATCACCACCATCCCCCCCAGCCCCACGTCCCCCTCGCCTCTCATTCGTCGACAGCTGTCGCATGACCACGGTGAGCGAGGCCTTCTCATTCGGCGTAGCCACACCGTTTGCCATAGCGTCATTGTTTGAGGCGATCGTTCATCCTGTTGTTCTCTCACCTCGTCACAGACTCCCTGCGGCTCACCCTCATTGACTCGGATTCGGGTACGAAAACGGAGCGTTCCAAGTCCTGTGACGAGGGCCTGGATAACTACAGAGAGGAGGGGCTGGGGTAAGATCCTCACTGATCGACAAGCTCATCCTGATGGGATCTCCTCACTCCTGTGTCTTCACTTGTGTAGAGCAGACTGTAGTGAAGCTGTGAGCTGAAGTGCGTTAATGTTTCTCTGTAGGACGTCAACACAGGAGGTGCCTGGACTGAAAGGCCTCAGGAAGGTGAGTGTGACCTCCACACCGCTCTAGCAACAGACACCCCCCCCCCCCCCCCATCTCCTCACTTCTCTCTTCCTCCCCTCTTTCTAGCTCTCTCCATCCTGTCAGTCCCATCTATCCATTCCTCTTTTCTCTCCCTGTCTCTCTCTCTCTTGATCTATTCCCAAAAAGAGCATTCCCTCATTCGTTGTGTGGATCCATCCTGATGTTATTGTCTGTCCGGGAGTGAGGTATGTGGGGCTGTTTGGCGCTCCGCTCACCCTCTGGAGATAAGCTGCTTGCTTGAGGGACGGCAGTAGATAGTATTATAGCCTATAATACCAAGGACGCCTTTGTCAGTCCATGGAGCTAGTTTGAATGTATGTTCTGCCTGGCCTGCTCTCCACCTTGTTTCACTACCCTTGTGGGAGACCAGAATTCCCCACAAGGATGGTAAGCTAAAGATGCTATTTCTAGGGTGTTAGGGTTCAGGTTAGTGTTGGGGTTACAATTACAGTAAGGGTTGGCGTTGGGGATAGTTTTACGGTTCAAGTTCGGAGCAGCTGGAGTGAGGATTAGTTTAGGGTTAAGATCAGGGCAAACTTTATTTTGAACAGACGGAAATATGTGTCCCCACAAGGCTTGATAGACCAAACTGTGCGTGTGTGTGTGTGTTGCAGGCAGTGGACCGGTCCTCTGAAGACTCTGGATCCAGGAGAGATTCTTCCTCAGATATCTTCTGTGACGCCACCAAGGAGGGCTGGCTGCATTTCAAGCAGCTCAACTCGGACAAGAGCAAGGTGTGTGTAACGCGCGCACACACACACACAGACACACACACCCTCATGTAATACCTGTCCCCTTTGACCTTCAGGCCAGCTAGCGTGGTCTGTAAGGAGTAGTGACACAAGGAAAAATAACACTATGCTTTCTGGTATGTTTAATTACTGTGTGTGAGAGAAAGAGAGAAAGAGAGAGGGGGGGGGGGGGTGGCGGCGAGGGTGTTAGTTGTTGGTTGTTACATGTGATTAGCTACATTTTGATTTCAAGCTGAAAGCACTCCCCTTTGAGTGATGTCGTTCTGGAAGTGGCCTCCGTGTTTTTCAGCTCAGGTGACTCACTGCCCTGTCAGCGAGACGCTCAGTGTGATACCACCCTGTCTGTGTCTCTCTCCCTCTGGGACGCCAGCGGGCGGGCGGAGGCATGCGTCCGTGGAAGCAGATGTACGCCGTGCTGCGGGGCCACACCCTCTGCCTGTACAAGGACAAGAAGGAGGGGCTAGCCCACGCCAACTCCCAGGCCGAGGTGGATCCCCAGCCAATCAGCATCAAGGCCTGTCTGATTGACATCTCCTATAGCGACACCAAACGCAAGAACGTGCTGCGTCTGACCACGTCGGACTGTGAGTTCCTGTTCCAGGCTGAGGACAGAGAGGACATGCTGGCCTGGATAAGGGTGATCCAGGAGAACAGCAACCTGGACGAGGAGGTGACCGCACACACACACACACACACACACACACCAGGAGAACGTTCTATAGCGGGGGTGTCAAACTCCAGTCCTCGAGGCCCCCTCTCCTGAAGGTTTTAGATGTTCTGCTCCGGCTGGAGCAGGTAAACATCTAAAACCTTCAGGAGAGCGGCCCTCGAGGGCTGGATCTGGACACCTGTGTTCTATAGCATCGCTTCTGCGTGACCTCTGACCTCATTTTACCGCGCTGTCTGTTTTTAGAACTCCGTCTTCACCAGCCGTGACCTCATCAGTCGCAAGATCAAAGAGTATAACACCTTGATGAGGTGAGCAGGAGGAGCCCCCCCCGCCCCCCCCCCCCCCCCCCCACACACACACCCTCTCTCTAGCTAAACCTGAGGTTTGTCTTACCGCATGTGTGTGTGTGTCCCCCAGTCCCACAGGCAGCAAGACTGAACCTTCCCCCCGGCCGTCCCGTCAGTCCCTCAGCATCAGACACACCCTGCTGGGAGGGAGGCCAGCCACCAGCCCCCTGTCCCCCAACACTGAGGAGAAGAGGAGCATGCACAAAGGTAGCGTGCACGCACACACCACCACACACACACAGCCTGCCTCATAGGACCACCACACGCACACAGCCTGCCTCATAGGACCACTACACACACACACACACAGCCTGCCTCATAGGACCACCACACACACACACACAGCCTGCCTCATAGGACCACCACACGCACACAGCCTGCCTCATAGGACCACTACACACACACACACACAGCCTGCCTCATAGGACCACCACACACACACACACACACACACAGCCTGCCTCATAGGACCACCACACACACATAGCCTGCCTCATAGGACCACCACACACACACGCACACAGCCTGCCTCATAGGACCACCACACACACACGCACACAGCCTGCCTCATAGGACCACCACACACACACACACAGCCTGCCTCATAGGACCACCACACACACATAGCCTGCCTCATAGGACCACCACACACACACGCACACAGCCTGCCTCATAGGACCACCACACACACGCACACAGCCTGCCTCATAGGACCACCACACACACGCACACAGCCTGCCTCATAGGACCACCACACACACACACACACAGCCTGCCTCATAGGACCACCACACACACACGCACACAGCCTGCCTCATAGGACCACCACACACACACGCACACAGCCTGCCTCATAGGACCACCACACACACACGCACACAGCCTGCCTCATAGGACCACTACACACACACACACACAGCCTGCCTCATAGGACCACCACACACACACACACACACAGCCTGCCTCATAGGACCACCACACACACACACACAGCCTGCCTCATAGGACCACCACACACACACACACACACACACAGCCTGCCTCATAGGACCACTACACGCACACACACACACACACACACACAGCCTGCCTCATAGGACCACTACACACACACACACACACACACACAGCCTGCCTCATAGGACCACTACACACACACACACAGCCTGCCTCATAGAACCAACACACATTCTCTTTCTGTCCAAACTTACATGTTGTAGAAGGATTAGTGTGTCACACACAGTGGGACTTCATACTGCATGAATTCCTTTCCATTTTTGCAGTGTGAAACTTGCTGCTTGTTGTCGTGTTATGAATGTAAAACTGATGACTGTGTGTGTGTGTGTGTGTGTGTGTGTGTTCCTCCCAGATGACACCAGCCCGCCCAAGGACAAGGGGGCGTGGAGGAAGGGCATCCCCGGTCTGATGAGGAAGCCCTTTGAGAAGAAGCCCTCTCCTGGGGTCACGTTCGGGGTGAGGCTGGACGACTGCCCCCCTGCTGTCACCAACAAGGTACGGCTCCAGGCTGGGGAAGAGAGGAGGGGGGAGGAGGAGGGGGGTGAGGAGGGGGGAGGAGAGGGGAGGAGAAGGGGGTGAGGCTTTTCATGAAGCGCGTGTTAGATGAAGACAGAGGATGAGAGGGTGCTCAGTGTGTGAGGGGAGGTCAGGTGTGGACATGCAGAGCTGCCTGTGCCTGCCTGCCCAGCTCCAGTGTGCTCCTCTCCCTGCAGTTTGTCCCCCTGATCGTGGAGGTGTGCTGCCACCTGGTGGAAGAGCGCGGGCTGGAGTACACGGGCATCTACAGGGTGCCTGGCAACAACGCTGCCATCTCCAACATGCAGGAGGAGCTCAACAACAAGGGCATGAGCGACATCAACATCCAGGATGACGTGAGGCGCACATCTTTCGCTCTTCTTTTCCTCAGACATTCACGTTCTGCTCATCTTCTTCTCTTCACTACCCCCCCCCTTTTTTTCTTCTGTTTCCATGTTTTTCCAACTCTTTCTCCGCCTCTCGTTGACAGAAATGGAGGGACCTGAATGTGATCAGCAGTTTACTCAAATCCTTCTTCCGGAAACTTCCAGAACCTCTTTTTACCAATGGTGAGTCCTACCTTTCAGCTCAAGTGTCTTGGAAGTTTGTCTTCCTACATGAAGCTAGTTTGCCATCTAGTGGGCAAATGTAACACCTATACCTACTCACACAAAAAAATAGTTTATTGTAGAAAATACTTCAGAGAACATGCATCCTGTTTTTAAACTGGATGATGACTGGCAAAGTTAGTATAGTAATTTAACCATAGTATTGGTGTCTTTATCCTGTAGATAAATATGCAGATTTCATTGAGGCCAATAGGACGGAGGATCCAGTAGAGCGACTGAAGGTGTTGAAGAGGCTGGTGAGTGTAAATTAACCTGTCCTTCCTCATGATACCGCTGGGGGTGCATCGCACAGCACAGCAGCAGGTGTTGATGATGATGATGATGATGATGATGATGATGGTGATGATGATGATGATGATGGCGATGGCGTCTGTCTGCCTGCCACCTTGTCTCTTCAGCTTCATGAGTTACCAGACCACCACTACGAGACCCTCAAGTTCCTCTCTGCTCACCTCAAGACTGTGGCGGAGAACTCAGAGAAGAACAAGGTGCGTCCACAGCACGTCCGTTACAGAGCTGAGGCTAGGGACACGCAGGGACGATGTCAGTCTTGGGTGCACTGCAGTATTTGAACTTTCCGTACCCAATCCGAGTTTCCGTGTGTCTGCTGTGTGTCGTGTGTTGCTGTCAGATGGAGCCCAGGAACCTGGCCATCGTGTTTGGCCCCACCTTGGTCCGGAGCTCCGAGGACAACATGACCCACATGGTGATCCACATGCCTGACCAGTACCGCATCGTAGAGACCCTGATCCAGCATGTGAGTTCTGCCGGTCTGCTCTCCTGCCTCCACACCCAGGAACATGGCCGTACCTCAGATGCATGTAGCGCAGGCTGCAGTAACACCTGTTTTTAGGGGGTCTTGGTTCTGGTTCCAGTGACGCCTGCTTTGTCAGTCTTCAGTGTGTATCCATGGTTACATGAACCCCATCTCCTCTGCTCTCTTCCAGTATGACTGGTTCTTCACAGAGGATGGTGATGGAGAGCCTGTGGTAGGTTTACACAGCATCTCTGTCTCTCTCTCTCTCTCTGGAGGAAGCGCTTTAATCACATCCTCCCCTCGGCGGGAAGGTTCCGGACTGACGACCTCTGTTGTGTCCACAGACGGCGTCCCAGCAGGAGAGCGCGGTGGAGTCTCAGCCGGTACCCAACATCGACCACCTGCTCACCAACATCGGGCGCACGGCCGCCTCGCAGGGGGAAGTCTCAGGTAACGTGTGGTCTGGACCAGAACAGAGGTGTGGTGGGTCAACCTTCCTCTGTCTGAGCTAGCCTGGCCCCGGCTGCCACAGCGAGGCTGGGATCAGGTCTGGGTCCTGCTGTGGGGGGGTGGGGGGGGGGATATCCAAGCTGGCTTCTTCAGGCTTCATTTGCTTCTAATGTGACAAGATTGAAATGTTTCTGGCTTTAATCGTGACTCCTGGCGCCTGTGTGGGTTTAAGAGGGCAAATAGTATTTGGTCTTTCTCCAACTGGGTTCCATCGCTCCAAATGGTCAAAGACCAAAGTAGTTTGTCTCATTTCTTCCTCCCCTTTCGTTTCTCCACCCCGTTTGAGAACCTCTATTCTTGGTTTGTTGTTTTTTCCGTTCTATTGTTTTTCCGCTCCGGAAGGTTCTTCCGTCCCTTCTCCTTTCATTTCTTTGTCCATCTTGTACTTTAGCTCCCTTTTTACCCCCATTTCGTTTCTTCTTAAAATCCACCGGGCTGTCCCCCCCCCACCCCCCTCCCCCCCCCCCTCCCCCCCCCCCCCCCCTATTGTTGCACTAACACAGCACGTTCTTTCCCCAAAAGCCCACAAAGCGAGGCGCAAAGCCAAAGCCCAACTCTGCTCCCCTCTGTCTGTAGTGAGGCACTGTCGGGTGTCCTAGAGGACGAACACTCACACATACATGATCTTGACACAGGCCACGTGGGAGGAGCCTATCACACCGTGATGTCACTGATGGACTCTATAATGTCCGTGATGGACAGCTGGGACTGTAGGCAGAAGGAGGACTGTTGCCCTCACTGTAGCTGCCTAGTGTGTCCGACCCCTCGCGCCTCCTGAGCTCTCCAACACAGCCAACCAGAGATGCGACACGAGCGAGGTACAGGTGTGGGTGGGGAGGGGCGGCCCCCCCAAAGACAACAGAAAAACCCACCCTACCTTTGGAGACGGACGCTGAGGGCGTTCCAGGTGGGGGGGGGAGGGGCTGGGTGTCGTGCGGTACGGCGGGGTGGGCGGGGCTGGGGGTCAGAGCATGCCTGCTGAGGTGCCCCTGTCTGAAAGCCTCTCCCGCTGTCTCCTTCACTGTCTCGCAAGCTTTCCTCCAGGACAGAGCCCATGGTACTGTATGGACCTTAGCAGCCGTCTACTTCACCAGTCCACCTGCACTCTCACACACTGCGCCCCCATCTGTCTGAAAGGGCGTGCAGGGGGGCTTGGCTATGTTACAAAAGGTTCTAGTAGTCACAGTCAAGAACAAATTTAGTTTATTTATTTATTTATCTATATACACATGAATAAGCCAGGAGACTTTCTATGTTAAAATGCATTCCATTAGTAGACAGTAGTTGGATTGCCATCAGGTTTCCCCTTTGCTAACCATGATCTCATGTAGTGTCCTCTCTGTCCATAGCTAGCCCCCCTGTGACCCCCCTGTCATGTCCAGCCTATTGGTTCGTTCCATTTCCGCCTCTGTCGTCACTGTTGTCACTGTTGTCATGGCAGCACACGCCAATCATCCCGCTCTGCATTCTGTACCGTCGCATTTAGAACTGTCGCTCTCTTCCTCCACGTCACGGGAACCTTGCGTCCCCCCCCCCCCCCACACACACACACACACACACATGCAGGTAACACACAGGTCCAGCTGGTGTTTCGTACAGTGAAGAGGTCCGTGTGTTGTGTTACTATGGAGACTGATAGTTTGTGCATGGCTCCAGGTTATCCTCATCACTCACCAGCTGGTGTTCAGCTGGATCTCCCTTCATCAACACTCGCTACACGTCTGTACGTCTCTTCATAGACAAGTAGCCTGTCAGTGGTCTCTGGAAAGACAGGGAGAACCAGTACATGCATGCCTGTCAAATTCAGTTGTGTGAGAGAGAGAGTGTGTGTGTGTGTGTGTGTTGGGGTTTGGGAAAGCCGGTTTCTGAGGAGGCCTGGTGATGTGAGTGTACTGCACAGCCTAACCCTGTACTGTAGAGTCCCTGTGTGAGCATGGCCTGTGTGTGTCTGTGTTCTGACCCAGGATCATCCTTGTTGTGTCTCCACCTACCATGCTCACTGCTCCATCCTGCTGATCTCTCTGTGTCTCTCTCTCTGTGTCTCTCAGCACGTATTCATGAATGTGTTCTTTATGTTGTGGTGTTTCAGTGGATTTCATCACATGCTAACATGTCCCTCTCTCTTGTCTCTCCTCTTGCAGATTCACCAACTAGTGACTCAGCTAAGTCTAAGGTGAGTGTGTCACCACAGCCTTCTGTCAGGCCTCGTGCTAGTGTGGGGTGACGGGAGGTAGGTGAGCCCAGGTCAGCCTCCGGGATGGATACTCACTTCCTGCTGCAGAACACCCCCCCCCCCCACCACCCAGTGGAACCTACCTGGGCTGCACAGCAGGCAGTGTTCAGGCAGTGTACAGCATGTCAACACTGAACCACCTAGACCAGCAAGTTGCACTGGGGAACACAGCCTTTACACAGCCTTTACACAGCCTTTACACAGCCTTTACACAGCCTTTACACAGCAAACACTGACTCTCATTTGATTCATTTCATGGAATGCGTTTTGAATGCATTTCAAATATGGCTGAATACTTCAAACCACACACTTACATGTGCTGAATGTCTTGACAACCCAAGACCACAGGAGGGCAGCAGGGCTGAGGGCTGGTGACAGCGAGAGCTTTGTGCTTGTGCTGCGTCGTGGTCGCATCGCAATGCTGTGGCTTCAGTATGGCTGCTGCTGCTAGTGAGGCTGGCATGGTCTACTGTCTTTCTGTCTCTAATGCTCCTCTCTCTCTGTCCACCTCCCTCTGTCTGCGGAGCTTTCAGAGGAACATGAGGAGAACAGGCAGGATGGAGGACCCTGGCTGGAGATAGATGGGGGGGTGGGAAGGGGGTGGGGGGTGGGGGGTGAGGTTGCTTTCTAGAGCTGCTTTATTGCTCTGCTCCACAAAATACGGATTTTGGGGGAAACTGTTTGTTGATTGTGTTTGTTTTCCTCTCCTTTGTTTTTTCTTTGGGTCCTGCTTTCTCTCTCTGCCATTCCTTTCTTACATTTCCTTCCATCACTCTCTCTCTCTCCCCCTCTTTCTCTTTCTTTCTCCAGGGTTCTTGGGGGTCAGGGAAGGACCAGTCCAGCCGAGACCTCCTGGTCTCCTCCATCTTTGCTGCAGCCAACCGCAAACGAAAGAAGCCCAAGGAGAAGCTGCAGCCGAGCAGTTCGGACGACGACCTGGACGCTGTGTTCCTCCAGAAAGAGGCTGCAGGAGCCCAACAGAACCACCAGGAGCCCCACGCCAGCCCGGCCCCCAAGGACGGAGCCGAGTACCAGACCCACGGCTGGAGAGCTGCGGAGCTCGCCCCCAAAACCAGGAAGGAACAGCGGAACTCTTTCTTCCTGAGGGACCGGCCCTTGTCCAGGCAGCCGTCACCGGCTCCCTCCCCACCCCCACTCAAACTGGCAGCCTCCCCCAGCCCCCGCCTGATGTCCCTGGGCAAGTCGTCTCTGTCTGACCCCCCCTCCCAGCAGGAGGACACCTCTGACTTGGGGACCATCAGCTCCGGGGCGTCAGCTCCCAGGGCCCGACCCAGGAAGTGGATCTCCGGCGCGGCTCCAGACCTGACAGGGGTCGGGTCAGGGGCCTCAGCAGGGGCGGAGGTGAGCTCCATTACCTCAGACTACTCCACCACCTCCTCCATCACCTTCATGACGGGGGCGGAGTCGAGCGCGCTCAGTCCGGAGCTGCAGGGCGGCGAGGAGGCAGATGATGAGCGCAGCGAGCTGGTGAGCGAGGGCCGGCCCACCGAGACGGACAGCGAGAGCGACTTCCCTGTTTTCGCCCACACGGGAGGCGGAGCCCGGTCTTCCGTCTCAGAGCAGATCCCTACTGAGCGTGTGCAGGAGGGGGCTCAGGCTGCAGTGGCTGATGGGAGCAGCAGCACCCCTAAACAGGAAGCGCGCCGCCTGCTGCCCTCCCATAGGCTAATCGAGTGCGACACGCTCTCCCGGAGGCGCTCGCTGCGACAGAAGACGGACAGCGATTCGTCGGTGGAGGGCGGGGGCGAGGGCAGGGCGGAGGCGTCGACACGTCTGTCCCGCGTCCTGGAGGTGATGAAGAAGGGCCGCTCCACCGGCAGCCTCAGCTCCTCCTCCCGCAGCGAATCAGAGCGTCCGGAGCCCGCCTGGCATCTGAAGATCACAGAGAGGCTCAAGCTGCGCATGCGCTCCTCCGCCGATGACATGTTCGGCATGAGCGCCCAGAGGACCCGCGCCGCGCCCGACGCCCGCGGCCGAAAGAAGAGCATCCGACGGAGGCACACCATGGGGGGCCAGCGGGACTTTGCGGAGCTGGCTGTCATGAACGACTGGAGGGAGCAGGGCGGGGTGGACCAGGCGGCAGAGCTGTCAGCAGTGGACCGCCTCAAACCCAAATGCTCCTCCCAGGACTTCTCCATCCGGGACTGGATCGCCCGCGAGCGCTGCCGGGCCGGAGCCCCCGACCTCAGCGTGGAAGAGGCTCCCAGGGCTGTTCCCGAGGACGCGGGGGGGCTGGACCCCGAGAGGCCCTCTCCTTCGGCCTCCCCCGGGCCCCCTTCTCTGCCGGGGGACAGGGTGAACGGAGGTGGGCTGCAGGGGAAAACCAAAGCCAGTCCAAACCTGGTGACCGACGCACACCCACACAAACTGTCTGGAGCTCAGGTGGTGCGCTCACGGTTCTACCAGTATCTGTGAAAACACAACAGAAGGCTGGGAGACTAGTGAGTCCATGAGACATGAGAGAGAGACAGAGAGAGAGAGACAGAGAGACAGAGAGACAGAGAGAGAGAGAGACAGAGGGAGAGAGAGAGAGTGTGGGTGAGAGTGTGAAAAGATTGAATGTAGATATTTTAGCTATGATTACTGCACAATATTTTTTTTACAAATATATATAAATATATATATACTGTATATAAACTGTACATAGTGTATAGTCTCATAAGAAATGATGATACCGGAGCAAAGCTCGGAGGTGTTTGTCATCTCAAGCTTGTTCACTGAACTAAACTGGAACAGACATGAAACATGCACTTCCTGTGAGATCGACCCCCCAGCATCAGGGCTCGGAAATACGACCATAGAAGAAGAAAAAGAAGAATTGCTGGTTACATTGTGAATGTTTGAAAAAGCCTTTCTTAGACTTGATGATTACAGGAGGAGGCTTCTCATTGGCCGAGCATGAGGAAGACATTCAGCCCTGGGGAAATCCCAGTTCAGTTCTTTACAATGTTACTGATATGGAGAATGTATTCTTGCTCTTTTGACTAACACTATTAGTTGCTTGCTCTCATGTTAAACCCTACATGTACATATTGTGTCTGTACCTGAAGTATGTTTTCTATATTTGAGAGCTGCTTTCTGAGCTGGTTGCTGCAGGAAAGGGTTTGTAGGTGGGGGTTTTGCAGTGCACATTTACAGCCAGGTATTTAACTTAAGGGGTGGGGAACTGTAGTGGTTTAATCAACACACAGGGAGACCTAGTGTGTTATACTGAGGCTACAGTCTGGATAGGTACCACATGTTAGATCCACCCCTAAAAGTCCTATTATAGTTTGACAATAGTACTAGTTTTTATGAACCATATTTCATTCCTCATAGAAGAAGAAAAAGTGCCTCTTTTTTATAGATTTTAATGGATAAGATGCCATGCTTTTTCCACTATTGTCTTTTAAGACATAGCTGAATTTCAAACGTTAATGGAACAATACCGACATCCAATTTATGCTTCCAATTTGAAGGCATTCCAGTCATTCTTAGGTCTCTGGGTCCCTGTTTCACCACAGCTTTGGAAGGTTTGGCTAGAGCTCCCTTTCGTTTGAATGTATTGGTTTTCCTTTGTATTTTTCAAGGTGGAGTTAAAAGCATGGTTTCTTATGACCTCTGAGATGCAGGGACAGATGTTCATCTCTGACAACAGCATGAAACCTGGACAGTCAAACTCATGCTTGTGTACAGCAACATAAGGGTGTGAAGGCCACCCTCAAGAAACACTGGAAATAAAGCGACTTTATTTGATCCTTTTGTCTATTTCACTTTCTTGTCTAGTTTCAACGTTGACCTCCGCATCAAGGCCATAGTTATCCATATTTTACTAATAGTAATAAATAAAACTTAATAATCCTTAATAATTTGTAACTCTTTAAATACTTAATTACCTAACAATGTTGTCATCCTACATATATTTGGAAGTTTGAAGACTTTAATGCCCGGTGGATAAGAAAATATCAATGTTGTTCATGGACGGTGTAAATTGTGACCACCAGGGGGTCACAACAACACGCATTTCCTTATGAACTCAAATTCCCTTACGTAACTCTGCTTTAAGAGTGCTGTGCAAAGGAGCATGAAATCCCATAGACATAATAATATAATGTCTATGGTTTTAGTTGGATTTGTACAGTAGTTGGGTTGCAGTCGGACTGTCCCCTAATGAAGGTTTTACGACTTTAAATAAACTTTATTAGTCCTGCCTTCCTGGCTCAATGACCGCCCACCCAGATCTTCATAACATAGTTTCTCGAAGGTTAACAGAACAGTACGTCTGGGGTTTAGTCTACATACTGTCTTAACAATATGCATATTTTAACATTTTTGTTTAATTTAGTCTTATCGGCAGCTTTTCCCATATCCTCATCTGCCAAAAGGAACGATGCACCCATAATAGGTAGGTAATGATCTTACAGCAGCTTATAACAGAACTCTGAATGTTTTAAGTTAATGAGTGTTTAAAGATATGTTGATTTGTTTATAAAAGTACAGCGAATTATTGTCATACTTTGACGAGCATATATCATGATCTGATAATGTGCTCCACACTTCATGATACTGATCTGACCACACTTAAAAGATCCTACAGACCACAGCTTGCTTCCATTGGTATTTTACATTAGACTTTTATATTTATATTTAACAATAGCTGCCAATGACCCATTTTGCTGTATATTTTCCGACATCACGTTTGCAATGGAGCCAAGTCCATCAAGCTTGCTCAACACCTATAAAATGTCCTTATCTACTCATGCAGAATAGACGCTATTTTAATAGCCTTGAATGTATTACCTGTTTTCACTATATAATTCATTATGCCATTATATATACACGAAAAAAACATCCTAATGAACAGTGTCGCATTGAAATGCGCTGTGCTGCACACAGCACAGTGTTCAATAGGCGTGCAGCAGAATCCAAAACGAGCGTCTCCAACCTTAGAGAGTGTTTCTTGACCTGACCTCACAGGGGTGTTGGCCCAGGAGGTGTTTGAACCTCAGCCTCACATGACGTCATACATTGCTGCATCCTACGTCAAGTTCCTGGAGTCAGCTGGAGCCAGGGTGGTCCCTGTCATGTAAGTCCAGCATACTGTAGATGCTATGTTCATGCATAACATGGACACAATATGGTCTGGCCCACTATGCAAAGTGTCTTTAATAAGAACCGTTCAATTATGTATCATGTAATGGTTCTACAAAATGAATATATTAGTGTATATCGCATCTAGCTGATATGATTCTGCTTGGTTTGAATCCCAAAGGGTCAACCAGACACTGGAGGAATACAAGTCACTCTTCAACTCCCTCAATGGGTAAGGAGCACCATTCAACTCCATTTTATTGTTGTCTAGTGCATGTGCTGTTACTCGTAAAAACTCATAAAATGTGCTGTCCTCAATAAAAGCTATGAGGAGAAGAGGTCAAGGTTTACCTGTGTGCTGCAGGGTGCTGTATCCAGGAGGAGGTGTCAACATTGTGTCATCAGGATACGCCACAGCTGCTAAAATCTTCTACGAGCTCGCCATTGAGGTAGAAATATTACATTCTATTAATAATGATATGTTAGAAATATGTTAAAGTATATTACAAGTAGGAGTCTCAAATGAGAACTATACAGTTGAAGGATTTATTTAGTACAGCCTTACCCAATGATGATCCCTTCATTTGAATCAGGTTTGTTGGACGGAAACATCTAGAATGCAAGATAGGGGGGCCTTGAGGACCAGGATTGAAAGGCACTCATGTGCAGAACCTGTCAGTTGTATTCATGTGTGTTTTCAGGCCAACTCTAGGGGAGACTACTTCCCTGTGTGGGGCACCTGCCTGGGGTTCGAGGAGCTGACCTACCTGAGCAGTGGAGAGAATCTCCTGTCTCACACCAACACTAACGGGGTGGCGCTGCCTCTGAACTTCACCAGAGGTACCCTGGGATCCACAGTCTCCTGGAACAACCATGCTGCTGATGTTGCAGCCATGTTTGTTTACACGTAACGTTAACGTTATCTTAAATACGCAGCACAATGGCCGATTCTATATTACAGTTGAAACCTTGTGTGTACTTGTACTCGGTACAATTAGCAGATGAACCTAAATCATTTGACACGTCATTCTGTATGTTTGGGGGTGAGTGACAGTACTGGCGTAACAGTTGCGGACCTTTCCAGAGTCGAAGGACAGTAGGATGTTCTCTGGGTTCCCGGACGGTGTTCTGTCTGCCCTGGCCACCGAAGCCATCACTGAGAACTCCCACCAGTGGAGTCTCACCACAGAGGTAAAGCCTCCTCCACCAGCTTCACATCCTACACCAACAACATCAGATCAAGTCAGATGCATCCATAAACAGACCTCAGCTTTCAAGGGACGCATTTGAACGTTAGTTGTGGTTTTGTTCCAGAGTTTTAACAGCAATAAAGAGCTGAAGAACTTCTACAGAGTCTTGTCCACAAACACGGACGGGACAACAGAGTTTGTTTCCACGATGGAAGGTGAGGCACAGCCAGAAAACTGATAGCCGCTGGACTTTAAGTCACCATCTGTATGATCTGGTTATTTCATTTGTCTCTCCAGCGTATAAGTTTCCTATCTATGGAACCCAATGGCATCCTGAGAAGAACGCATTTGAGTGGAGCAGACCGTACATCCCTCACTCTCCCTCTGCCGTCAAGACAACCTTCTACATGGCTGACTTCCTGGTCAGCGAAGGTGTGGATGTCTCCTTCACCTATTTCTAGTTCAGAGTAAAAGGCCATACAAACATGTGCTGGGATTTAAGCTCATTGTTCCATTTTAACTCTTTTATTTTTCAGCTAGGAAAAGTTTTCACAGATTTGAAAATGAAGAGGAGGAGACGAAAGCCTTGATATACAACTACAATCCTGTTTACACCGGTATCAAGTCTGCTTTTGAACAAATATACTTCTTCTAAATGTTTTCAGGGAACAACGAAAAGCACAGTTTTGTTTTTTAAATGCACTGAAATAAATTTTATATTGCTATATGATTATTTTGTCAATCTGAAGTAATTGATTTGAGGAAAATAAATATGCAAATAAGCAACTTATCGAAATGATCTTGAAGAAAAGTCAATGCGTTTCGTCATTCCATCAACGGCAGTATAGCTGTGAAACATCGGGGGGGAATCACTTGGTTAAAAACATAAGTTGCCAACTGCACAATGATAAAATATGTTTTTATTAGGCGGTACCTTCATGCCACATCCAATCACACAGCCATCAGTAGTATCTGGTTCTTCTTTGGATACTGAAGTTGAGGCCCTCCTTCCTACTCTGTGTTACCACACCGCCCCCTGCAGGGATGTTGATTGTGAGTCCACCTCTAACCCAAGTCAGGGACCACGACCGGCAAACAGAAATGGATATTCAAATGTAACTTCCAAAATGCTTTATGCACAAATAACACTCATATTTAGAGACTAAAAATGATATTCGAAGAACATTTACACATCAAGCTGACGAGACAGGGATCTCAATCACGATACCACTGGAAATGTATTTATGCAACCCAGTAAAGAACATTCAAGATGTCAAAAATACTATGTTTAAGTTGATCTACCAATGATAGCCTTGAGCCTTGACCTTGTGACCTCTTAGCATGCATTGACAACATAACACGAATGAGCATTCAAAGTAAACGAAACAACGAAACCCAAAAACTTGTGGCTCTAGAATTCAATTGTCTTTCCTTTAAATTAAGTATTGAGTCACTGATCCTAGACTGACGTATGTACAAATATAACTTTGGGCACATCCTGCAATGCAACTACACCACTGAGACAGTCACAATGTGTATGGTTTCTGACATTGATGTAAGCTAGGGCTAAATGTCAATGCATCAACAACAACAAACAAAGTATGAACTGTGGTACATCGCCAACAGTGATGAAAAATAAGCTATCAAGCCATCATTAGAAATATTTTGTCCAGGTACTTAGAAATGTCTACTAGATCCTTGGACGCTCATTCTAACTAAATAGGGGAGAAAGGGGTAAGTTGAGCCAGTGGGCAAGTTGAGCCACTCTTGGTTTCTAGACAACTATAAACAATTAAAAAAAGACCATACATTTTTGAAGACTCTTCCTTTTCACCTACACTGTAAAGAATAGACGCTAATTAAAAGTCATAATTCTTATGCCAGAACAATTAAAGAGACATTTGAAAGAAATTCACCCATGTGTTAGTGATTTCGGTAATTACTATATGAGGCTACTGTTTGCTTAACTTTAGCTCTAAACTTCTGGATGATGCAAGTTTGTTCAACTGGTAAATGTGGGGTAATTTGAGCCAAAAGAGTGGGGGTACGTTGAGCCAGTCTGAAAGTCAATTTGAAGCACATAATCTTGAACTGAATATACATAGTTTGGTTCGAGACGTTATGTCATGCCCTTTCTTTTAACACGCCTCAAGAACGAACTGACTCAAATGACCCCTTTCTCCCCTACTACAGGGATGTTTTGTCAATCCGATCGTTAGAAATTAGCCTTGTTGTATTTCCTTTGTACATTTTGCTCTTAAAGTAAGGCACCGTGAACAAAGCAAGCTTCAGTGATTCAATGTGAATAACTGGGTATTACGGGAACCAAGAAAATGAATGAAGGAAATATTCTATAGCCACAAAACTCAGCAAGTGAGTCAATGTCAAGAAATCGTGACTCGTTTCATCTACGTGTGTCGTTGCGGAACGTCACAGTCAGTCTTTACACATCTGAAATGCAGACTTGAGGCTACAGGAAAGCTCAAAGATCGGGACGAAATGTCGAAAGGCTGAAAAACCAAGACGTACGTAAAATTCGAGTGAATCTTTTTTTTTTTCATGTGCTACTGTACACTGGAACATGAGACACAAGCACAGTCTGGACAAGGAAAAGTCATTTTTTTATGCTATATTAAAAAATAGTAACGCTGCAGCTCCCCTCATCCACAACGCCGGCACGAGCGTCCTTCCTCACGAGCGTCCTTCCTCACACACCGCGTGGAGTCGGAACATGGGACGGCCGACCCCAAAGTTTGTGCTATAATGTTTGTACTCGTCTTCGCAGAACAAGTTCCAAGTTCTCCATGTGAGATGTGCTGATTCCAGACAGCTCCTCCATCACAGACGGACAGACTTCCGTCCGTCGAAACAACCTCTTCTCCACCCTCACATTTCCTGTCGCGACATCGGCTGGAGATCATTGGTCAATGGCTCATGCTGACTGGCTGTGGTGTGATCTCCACAGATGGGAGCGGGGGAGAGAGGGAGGAGGGGTGAAAGGAGCGGTCTCTCCTGCAGAAGGTTCTCAAGTTCATCGTTCTGACAGGAAGTATAAAACTCCCGGAGGGGGGACGGGGGGACGGACGATGAAAGAAAAACGACCACTGGGGGGTGGAACCAGTAAGGAGGCTGCGTATCGTGTGTCAGGGGGGGGGGGGGGGCGTTGTGCTTGTAGCGGGTGTATGAGTGGGCTGGGGGGTGAATCTTGCCTGGGGGTGTGTATGTGCGCAGGGGGGAACGGCCTGGCTGGCTACCCCTCCTCCTCGCTCTCCTCCTCCAGCCTCTCCTCATACTGCCTGTCTGGTAGCCTGAAGCACTCCTCGAAGAAGTTCACCAGCGACTGGCTGAGATGCTGCCGTGTGGCCTCGCTGTGCAGGAAGTGGCCCTCGTCTGGGTAGATCTGAGAGGACACACACACACATAGGGAAGACACACACACACATAGGGAATACACACACACACACACATAGGGAATACACACACACACACACAAAGCATACACGCACGCAAAGATAATCTATTTACATATCTTAGTGGGATTAGCTGGTATGCTAACAAATGTCTCATGAAGAAGCTTTTCTAATCTCGTCAAACGCGATGGGGTCATTGCGTTGTCTAATCCTGGTGTTGCTATGGGAGCCCTCGTATTCTCCTGAGCTTCTTCACAGTCACGATCTGTTCCGTTCTATATCTACACTGTGCTCACCTGCAGAGTGTAGTTGGCCTTCTCATTGATGAGCTGGGAGATTAATTTCGCTGTGTGCTGGAAGTGAACTTTCTCTGCCAAGACAGAGACAAAGATGTTTCATTATAATGAAAGGAATTCATACGTTTTATTCTTTATTTTAAGGAAGGGAGTGTGGGTGAGGATAGAGCCACAGTACCGTCAGCGGTTGGGTGGATGATGAGAAACTTCTTGTTGAGGAACTGGGACGCCCTGTGGGCCAGGTTAGCCATCTGAAAAGAAAGCACTGAATCAGTGCCAACCATTTTGGAATACTATGCTTGATTTTCAGGCACTCCTCAACAGTGCAGGCAAGTACACTAGAGGATACAAGATATTTAATCCATCTATTAACCTAGTAACATCCATAATGAAGTATGAATGGGAGATATCACAGTGAAGCGTACCGCATATGCCCTGGGGTCTGGCTTGGGCAGGCCGAGGTAGCGCTCCGAGAAGGCAGACGCTTAAACAAAGCAGGGAGAAGACTGTTAACAGCAGACTGGAGATAAAAGATCATGTGATCTAGAACGAGGCTGTTTATCTCAGTCCCAGAGACTTTGATCACCTCACTGCACCCACAGAGAGCTACACTGGTTCAACTTCCAACTAGAGGAACTTTCGCATGTACAGATGGAATATGCCTCAATATTCTCTCCTGTCTCTCTGCTCTCTCTCTCTCTCTCTCCTGAATCTCTGCTCTCTCTCTCTTCTCTCTCTCTGCTCTCTCTCTCTCTCTCAGTAGGTTTAGTTGAGGTGATGCTGATAGTGTCACTGTGTTGATGCTGCTGTCAGCTGAGCTGACTTTGTCTTCCACCCCCGTTTAGGAGAGGAGGGGGGGATCAAGATAAGGAGCTCTCACACACACACACACAGAAGCAGGCTCCCTGTTGGCTGAAATAAGCACCACAAAGCCTTGCCATTCATCACAGAGAGAACACCCACACACACTCTTACCAAACACCTCACACACTCACACCAAACAAATCACACACTCTTACCAAACAACTCAAAGTCAGTGATTGGGGAGAGTACAGCTCCACACTTCACAGGAGAGTCCTCAGCGCTGAGTAAGAGGCTGGTGACGTAGCCTCCGTACACCTGAAACACAAGTCCACACTGACCACAACGCCACAGCAACAAACACAACATCTGGAACGTTCCGGCATAAGAAAACCCCCCTTTACCTTTCCATAAGCTCCGATCCTGCTCTTATCAACATACGGTTCTTTCGATATGATACTGAAACAGATACAAACCATTGATCTCAAACACGACAAGTCTGCAGGTGTGCGTTGGGTGTGTGCGTGTCAGGGGACCCTTGTCAGGGTGTGTGTTAGGTGTGTGTGTCAGGGTACCTCAGGGCCTCCAGCTGGTCTCTCTCCTCAAACACGCCCAGCCTCTTCTGGACGCGGTGCAGCAGGGTGGTACCCTGGAAGCCGCTCCCGCGCCCGTCAAAGCGGACCACGATCACCCCGAAGCTGCTCACCAGTGCCGTGGTCCAGTCCAGCTGGAAGCGCTCCGACACCATCTGGCCACCAGGGGTGCCATCACTCCATGGGGAAACAACAAGAAGTTAGCTTCATCACCGAGGATGCAGACGTTCATTTCTGAATAAAAAGTAGGGAGACAACTCAATTATCTGTTTAAAAAAAGTAGCTATGTCAAGTCCTACCCCTGTATGAGAAACCTACACCCCTGAATGTGTTAGTATGAGTATTGAATGCATCGAAAATTGCATTTTTGTGTTGGTTTGGATTAAAACATTTGATAAAAATGAATGTATGTAAATGAATGGATGTGATGACAGTACATATGCTCCAGTTCTGGACCTTTAGCCTCTTGTCTTGTGTGTGTGTGTGTGTGTGTGTGTGTGATGCGGAGTGAGCGTCCCACACACTCACACAAACAGCAGCAGAGGGTAGTGTGCCGTCTCCACAAAGCTGGCGGGCTTGAGGATCTGCATGGTCAGAGCTGGGGACACACAGCAGCAGCAGCATGTCAGACACGCCGCAGCAGCGCAGGCTGGCTAACGCATGCAGGCGGGGGGAGAAAAGTGCAACTCACTGTAATCCTCGATGGTGATGTCCTTGTACTCCACTCTGGGCATCTGCAGGGCATCCAGAGTCACCCTCACTTTGTCGTTGGTCTCCAGGTCGAACACCTCTGGAAAGACACACACACGAACAACAAAGAGAGGGGGACATCAGGTGTGGTGGAAAGGCTAGCCTGCCAGCAGGGCTCTCCTGCCCCTGGGCAGTACCAGAGAGAGATCAGAGCAGAACAAAGCCACAAAGCAGAACAGCACAAATATGTAAACCAGCCAGTCAAGGCCAGACAATCTGACAGGCAGATAAGAAGTGAAGCTCTTGGAACCTGCAGCACCATTTAGGATTTCTGTACAGCAGAATAGGCCGGCCCGAGGACAACAATACAGGCTTACTGCTCCATAGATGAGTCTATGACAAGGCTGGAACAAAGTGTGTGTCTGAGTAGATGTGTGTGTGTGTGTGTATAATGTACACACCCAAAACAACATCCTGCAACAACCTCACAACAACCCACACCCCAATAAGAGCACAAACGTCCTGACATGGAGTCTTTCCAGCCCCCCAACTCTAAATGGACCACAGGCTTGTTTGCTTGGTACACTGCGCTGGTCAACACACTGTTTATGGTTATTCCCTCTTGCCTCTGACATAACGTAATCAAAATAAGTAACTTAATTACAGTCCACTTATTGCCGGAGGGAAGGTCATGTTTTGATGAGGAGGACAAGCATTAGCAGAGTAATGTATTAATCCTTCCTGCCAGGAGACAGGGCGGCGACTCAGCAGACAGGAAGCAGAGAGCGCACACACTTCCTGTTCCCGATGCTCATTCATGTCGCCATTTAATCATCTTCATTTCGATCTTGACTGCGTTTCTGCTTCATTCCGATATAAAATGAAGAGTGACTGGAAAGATATGAGAGGAGGGGAACCAGACCACCTGCTGTAAAGTCTTAATCTACATGGCTTGGTTAAGGCATGTCCCCTTTTGAGGAGGAGCCTGACAGGGGATCTGGCCAGACGTGAGGGTGAGACAGGCAGGTACTCACTCAGCTTGTCCTGGGTGCTGTAGACAGACGAGAAGGGGACGTCTGGTCCTGAGGACACAGAGCAGAACACAACACAGATCTAACTCAGACAGGCCTAACATACAGGAGTTCAATGGAAAGATCCAGAGAGAGAGAGAGAGAGGATCTATAGACAAATACAAACAGACAGACAGAGGAGAGACAGACGGTCAGACATACACAGACAGGACAGGGGAAGAGAGAGGAGGAGGGGAGAGACAGACATTCAGACATACACAGACAGGACAGGGCAGACAGACAGAGGAGAGACAGACAGTTAGACATACACAGACAGGACAGGGCAGACAGACAGAGGAGAGACAGACAGTCAGACATACACAGACAGGACAGGGCAGACAGACAGAGGAGAGACAGACAGTCAGACATACACAGACAGGACAGGGCAGACAGACAGAGGAGAGACAGACAGTCAGACATACACAGACAGGACAGGGCAGACAGACAGAGGAGAGACAGACAGTCAGACATACACAGACAGGACAGGGCAGACAGACAGAGGAGAGACAGGCAGTCAGACATACTCAGACAGGACAGGACAGACAGACAGAGGAGAGACAGACAGTCAGACATACACAGACAGGACAGGGCAGACAGACAGGTGTGTGTTCTCACCCAGGCAGCTGAGCAGGAAGTGGCTCATGTTGGGGCTGAAGGATCCACTGACGTACCCACAGTCATCAGAGAAGTCACATGACAGACAGCGGCGGTTAAAGGGACCCACTGTGTCCGCGCTGGAAACACACACACACACACACACACATCAACATCGATGACATTCAGCAGCATAAACACACTCGGATCAGTCTTCTGCACCGTCCCTTGTGACCTCACCTGTACAGGTGTCTCCTCTTAGGGTCGTCCTCTGTGCTCAGGAAGTATCTGTGTTTGGAAAACATCATCATATCAGACATGAACACATAGGATCCAAATCCAACCATCACTTTATCATAAATAAATAAAAACTTGACTGCATGGGGGTTAGAGTCAGGGTACATGAAAACATTGGCCGGCTCTCAAATATAAATAAAATCCAAAGTATTGGTCCAGTTGCAAAGTTTGACCAGGATCATGAACACTCTGGATGCAGAAGCTACATTCCAGCAGAGAAGTGCTCCTATAATGGACACGTCATTAATAAATGATGGTGTGAAAGGTAGTTTTTAGAACAAAACTAGGCCAAGACTGAAACCAGACAGGAGGCTAAGGAAGGAGGATCTGCTGGGAGCTGTAGCACTGTGGGGTGTGTGTGTGTGTGTGTGTGAGTGAGTGTGTGC
Source organism: Protosalanx chinensis (assembly GCA_030340685.1). Lineage (NCBI taxonomy): Eukaryota > Metazoa > Chordata > Actinopteri > Osmeriformes > Salangidae > Protosalanx > Protosalanx chinensis. Next base: position 2,739,912 of record CM059332.1, read on the forward strand.
GTGTGTGAGTGCGCGTGTGTGAGTGTGTGTGTGTGAGTGGGACAGAGCTCACATCAGCTGGCTGTCCTCGCTGTAGGCCAGGACCTGGGTGACGTCCCAGTCTCCAGATGTGATGGACTGCAGTGTGTCTGTACTGGTGTTGGGCTGGCAGGAGAGAGAGCGCACACACACACACACACGCTCAAAACCACAAGCCATACGTGATGAAACCACCAAGCAGGTTGACATGTTCCCCTTGCTGAGCCAGACGGGCGGGGTCAGGGTCAGAGGGCAGGGTCAGAGGGCAGGGTCAGAGGGCAGGGTCAGAGGGCGGGGTCAGAGGGCGGGGTCAGAGGGCAGGGTCAGAGGGCAGTGTCAGAGAGGCGGGGTCAGAGAGGCGGGGTCAGAGAGGCGGGGTCAGAGGGCAGGGTCAGAGGGCGGGGTCAGAGGGCAGGGTCAGAGGGCAGTGTCAGAGAGGCGGGGTCAGAGAGGCAGGGTCAGAGAGGCGGGGTCAGAGGGCAGGGTCAGGGTCAGAGGGCGGGGTCAGAGAGGCGGGGTCAGAGGGCAGGGTCAGAGAGGCGGGGTCAGAGGGCAGGGTCAGGGTCAGAGGGCGGGGTCAGAGAGGCGGGGTCAGAGGGCAGGGTCAGAGGGCAGGGTCAGAGGGCAGGGGTACCTGGGAGATGGACATGGAGATGTGGAAGAACTTCCCCCTCCCTCCCTGAGGGATGGCCCTGGTGAAGAACAGCTTCAGGCCGTCCTTAGAGAACAGAGGCTCCTCGCTCTGGAGGAACAGGAGAGACAACACACAGTTTCATCATCCTCCTCATCCTCCTCCTCATCCTCCTCATCCTCCTCATCCTCCTCTTCCTCTCTGTGTACCTGTCTGTGCAGCCAGCCTTCACTCTCATCTTCATGTTTCTGGAAACAACAAAAGACAAGAGGAGACGGTTAACCTCAAGAGAACCAGCAGACAGAAACACACACACGTACGTACACACACACACACACACACACACACACCTTGGTGCAGACTCCTGTGGTGGCCTCACACAGTGTGAGCATGGAGATGTTCTGGGCACGGTTCAGCCAGTTCACTGCCAGCTTGGTGGTCGTGGCCCACTTCACCATGGTGACATAGTACTCTCTGTCCACACACACACACACACAAAGCTGTATGTAAAACACCATTAACCATCAAATGTAATCATGTGTCATATACTGTACTACAAGCTATGATGCAGGGGTGAGAGTGTGTGTGTGTGTGTGTGGTTCCCACCCTATTCTGGGGTCCTCAGGTCTTCTCATCTCGATAGTGTGCAGAGGACCGTTGAGGTTGACCACATACAGCGAGATGACTGGGTTCTCCTCTCCTGCCTGGTGGGGGGGGGGGGGGGGAGGAAGGGAGGAGGGGAGGGAGGGAGGGAGGAGGTGAGGGAGGGAGGAGGGGAGGGAGGAGGGGAGGGAGGGAGGGAGGAGGGGAGGGAGGAATAAGATGGGAGGTTAGACATTCTCTAAACAGCTACCACAAAGGGTTGACATTAAAGGGGCATTGCGTGCATCATCCGTGCGTACTTTAGGGTAGTGGTATTCCTTCCCCGTGGGGTAGAGGGTGCCGGTGAACATGGGCACCTCCATCCTGGGCACCATGGTGGTGTTGATGGTGGCGTACGCTAGCCTGGCTCCATCTGGGGACCACCAGTGGGCGATGTGTGTCTTGAAGATCTCCTCTGGAGCACAAGTCAGGTGTATACAGCAGCTCATAGTAGCACAAGTTAGCCCCCCAAAAAATGCTTCTTCTTATTTCTATCGCTCTCTCTCTCTTTCACTCTCTCACACACACACACACACAAGCAAAGGTGTTTGGGTCATAAATCACAAGAGTTTTAATCTCAGCAGAGAGCTACATCTACCAAAGCGTGATGGGGCTTCATTCCCCAGACAGAAACAGAAAGCAATTTTCCAGCCAGAGCTACTGTAGTGCATTCAGGAAAATTGTGTTATGTGTGTGTGTCTGTGTGTGTGTGTGGCTGGTGTACACTGAGGGTGCGGTTCAGTCAGGCTGGGCTCACTTCATCAGAAGCCCCTGACCTCCACGGCTCCCCTGGGAGCCCCAGTGTGTGTGAGAAATCACGCAGGGTGATCTGGGTGGAACACACTCTCATAGGTGCTTCATTGATATGCAGCTGCAGGTGTCTCGTGTGTGTGTTGTGTGGAGAGAGAGAGAGAGAGAGAGAGAGAGAGAGAGAGAGAAAGGATAGAGTGAGTGTGAGAAAGAGCGGATTATTGATATGCAGTTGCAGGTGGGTGTGAGAGAGAGAGAGAGAGATATAGGGAAGTCTCATTGTAGTTACAAACAATCAAGCCTTGCACCTGTTACAATTTTCTTGATGGATGCTGACTAATGGTGCTCAACTGTAGACACTGTAAACACACACACACACACACACACAACACAACACAAGTAATAATTACTCTATGCAAATATCCAGTTGCATAGGGATCTTTTTGGCAGCAAAAGAAAATGCACTCAATAAACTGGGCAATTCCAGAGACGGAAGAGAGATCATTAGAGGAGCTCCACTCCTGGTTCCCCTGCAACTCTCTCACCTCTACTCATGATGTTTATCAGGAAGACACTGGGACTTAGGGAAATAACACACATCAGATGAACAATTAGCCATTTAATTAGCCGGGCCATCTCAACACCAACATGCCTCAAAGAGCTCAGTCATGACTATCCTAGCTTGTTATCTCGGCCTTCGGAAACCAACATGGATGAACTCCCGAGCTGCCTGTGTTTATTGATATTGAAGGTCAGCCAATTAGACCCTTGAAGCTAAAATAAATGTGTGTGTGTGTGTGGGGGGGGGGGGGGGGGGACTGGCTTCCTGCTAACATCCAGACACACTGCTGTGTGGGGAGCGGAGGAGGGAGGGGGGGAGAGGAGCAGGAAAAAGAAGTCCAACAAAGAGGGGCGAGGGGGGAGGAGCAGGAGGAGGAAGAGAGGGTGAGGAGGAAGGAGCAGGGGGAGGGACGGAAAGGGAGGAAGAGAGGGGAGGAGCGAGGCTCTGCAGCTGCACCTGGGGCCGACTGCTAAACCACAGACAGCATTAATGACATGCTGCTGCAGGAGCAACATTAGCTGTCGGTGCGATGCCGTGCTGGAGCGACGCTCACTAATGAACGCTTCCCAGGCTGACTGCGTCTCTGCTGCTAGCGGTCTCTGCGCTCCTCATCAGGAGCCGCACACGGAAGATAAGAGGGACAGGGAGAGAGACTGCTACAGCACTGTTACTGTTTGTCTAGAATGAATCATCTTCCGGAAATCTCTCTGGATCTCTCTGTGTTTGGTTCCCTCAGGTGTGCTTAAAGCAGACTCATCATCTCCCCTCGTTCACCGTCTCTCTCTCTCTCTCCTTCTTTCTCCGTCTCTCCAAACCAGGCTAAGCCTGGCAGAAATTGACAGGGCATGAGATTCAAGCTAAGGAGGCAGGTGGCCAACCTAGAGGAAAGTCACAGTAGTTTTACAGTCAACATTGATTTTGGACAAAGATCTAAGGCGCAGAATGGGGGGGTCGTAGGGTGTCTTTGTCCAGCAGGGGGCAGCAGTGGTCTGATAGACCAGATCAGACACAGCAACACAGGATCACGGTATCGTTACTGCTGGGTAGAGCTGGGACGTTCAGATCGTACAGGTACTGTACAGGCGGTTATTAAGGAGCATGTGTGCTGGGATTCATCTCAAGACTGTCAAACAGATTCATGCTAAATATTCATGGAGTATATTCAAACAGAAGGCATCAGATTTTCCTCTGGTCTATTAACCGCAATAAATGTGTTGGGAATCGTGTAACGAACGGTGATAAACACAAATGATCAAACCAGACAGATGGTCCCAGTAAACATGGGTGAACACGGCTACACTGCAGTCTGTGTATCAGTCAAATCCAATGGTTATGCATGCATTTTCTATTTGCGTTTAAACACATTCAAACACACACGCAGAGACACACATTCATAAAGAACATGAGCACACACACACACGATGGTGTTGGAGTTCAGAAGGTTATCTGAGGACAGGGATTACGCTGTCATGCCCTGAGACTAGAACAGGAGATTATGCTGTAATTTGGCGCAGCAACCTTTGAGACCCTAAAGCCTGGTTTTCCTCTCAGTCCTCCCCCTCTCCCTCTCCCTCTCCCCTCTTCCTCTCCACCTTCTGCCTCCTTCCCTCTATCCCACACTCCCTCTATCCCTCCCCCTCTAACCTCACACCCCCCCCCCACCCCTCCGCCGACATGCTGACTCAGACATTGACCTTGACCACAGAGCTGATTGAGTCATCAGAGAAAATCTCCATCCATGCCCTTGCAGCCAGACCAGGCTGGAGGTTAACCCAGATATTCCCCCACACCAAAGTCCCCGGCAGCAGGGAGGAGCCAGCATGCAGGAGGAGCCAGCCTGAGGATGGGTCATCAGTATGCCCAGGTGGACTGAGCAGGGATGGATGCTGCTATTATTATGACAGGTCCAGTGACAGAGGGATCGACTAGCTGAGGATAGCTGGGGCTGACTGGGGCTGACTGGAGCTGGCTGGGGCTGACTGGGGCTGACTGGGGCTGGCTGGGGCTGGCTGGGGCTGGCTGGGGCTGACTGGAGCTGGCTGGGGCTGGCTGGGGCTGGCTGGGGCTGGCTGGGGCTGGCTGGGGCTGACTGGGGCTGGCTGGGCTGGCTGGGGCTGGCTGGGGCTGGCTGGGGCTGGCTGGGGCTGGCTGGGGCTGGCTGGGGCTGGAAGGACTTTATGTAGTTAATAAATGATGAGTGTGAATTGCCTCAGCGTTGGTGCAGCATAAATATGATCCAGAGGTCATACGGTGTAGTAACCCCCTCATTAAAGCTCCACTGAGCTGGGACTAACATGACAGAAGAGCCCAGGAGAAGCACCTCTGTGAGGGACACATCAGGCCTGCCCAGGGTGGCTGTGCTCTCTGGAAGGTTCTACGACTCCCAGAGGAGTCTGACCCCAACCACCACTAGAGACAGTGGAACCGCAGACACACATCTAACAAACACACTACTCTGATCACACACACACACCAATAAAGCGCTTTTAAGATTATTCATATAATATCATAATGTGTTTTGAAGATGCCATCAGCAGCAGTCACTTTCATGGTTCCATTGACGTGGTCTTACCCTCGTACAGCCAATCGCTCAGTCCGTTGAAGATGACCCCTTCCTTTCCAGAGGAGACCAGACGAATCGATCTGCTCTCCACTGTGGATCGGTAGTAGATGTTGTTCTCAAACACGAATATCTGCAGAAGAAGAGAAGAATCACTAAGGCGGTCGCCATGGACTGTGGCTGATGAAAGTGAATACGTTAACAGCCGGGTGTGCTTGGAATCCACAGAACATGTCGAACAAATCCCACCTTTCTCACACAGCACACTGATCTATTATGTATCCTTGGTTCAATGCAGCAAAAAAAAAAAATTCAGGGTCTGCCCTATCCCCCTGTACTCACTGTATAGCACAACTAACCTTCCCTGGTCACTTTTTCAAGTTGGTCAAGTTTTACAAATAATCTATCGTGTTGTTTCTAAATGCTGTTTATAGACATAAATGCACCTTCCCACTTGTGGGCTGAAGGCTGTCTCTCCAGACAGGCTGGAGGCTGAAGGAGCTTCCGTAAAAGATGAAGGTCAACAGAAGACATGAAGAGCCTGCCCCCCTCACACAGACCCCGCCCTCACCTAGACCCTGCCCTCACCTAGACCCTGCCCTCACCTAGACCCTGCCCTCACCTAGACCCTGCCCTCACCTAGACCCCGCCCTCACCTAGACCCTGCCCTCACCTAGACCCTGCCCTCACCTAGACCCTGCCCTCACCTAGACCCTGCCCTCACCTAGACCCTGCCCTCACCTAGACCCTGCCCTCACCTAGACCCTGCCCTCACCTAGACCCTGCCCTCACCTAGACCCTGCCCTCACCTAGACCCTGCCCTCACCTAGACCCCGCCCTCACCTAGACCCCGCCCTCACCTAGACCCCGCCCTCACCTAGACCCCGCCCTCACCTAGACCCCGCCCTCACCTAGACCCTGCCCTCACCTAGACCCCGCCCTCACCTAGACCCTGCCCTCACCTAGACCCCGCCCTCACCTAGACCCTGCCCTCACCTAGACCCTGCCCTCACCTAGACCCCGCCCTCACCTAGACCCTGCCCTCACCTAGACCCTGCCCTCACCTAGACCCCGCCCTCACCAAGACCCCGCCCTCACCTAGACCCTGTTCTCTTACAGACCCCGCCCTCCGTATACCCTGTTCTCGGACAGTACAGGACAGTACAGGACAGACACTACAGGACAGTACAGACAGTACAGGACAGTACAGACAGTACAGGACAGTACAGGACAGTACAGGACAGACACTACAGGACAGTACAGACAGTACAGGACAGTACAGACAGTACAGGACAGTACAGGACAGTACAGACAGTACAGGACAGTACAGACAGTACAGGACAGTACAGGACAGTACAGGACAGTACAGGACAGTACAGGACAGACAGTACAGACAGTACAGGACATTATAGGACAGTACAGGACAGTACAGGACAGACAGTACAGACACTACAGGACAGTACAGGACAGTACAGGACAGGACAGTACAGGACAGTACAGGACAGTACAGGACTACAGGACAGACAGTACAGACAGTACAGGACATTATAGGACAGTACAGGACAGACCCGGATCCCTCATTAAATCAGAATCTGGCCAAGGCGACAGACAAGGACCTGGCCCACTTCCAGAGCCAGAATCAAGCTGTCTCTGAGACACACACACACACACACATCCATTATCATGAGGTACATCCACACACACACACACACACACACACACACACACACACACAGACGATCATCTCAGCCTCGTAGCAGAAGTCTCTCTCTGCTGGCTCTTAACCCCTACAGAGTAAACATCTGGAGCAGAGGGCCGTCCATGAGTGAGCACGTCTGAATGCACCCTGGGCTACTTCAGGGAGGCTGGGGAGGCTGTGCTATCAATCCAGGCACTCAGCTCATTTATCCATGGAAGAGATTACAGGTAATTAATAGCATTGTGCTGCAGGACATCATAGCTCACAGTTTCTGTGCCCTGAACCCAGCAGACTGAAGCATATTAATGTTAGATCTCTGACTACACTGCTGGGGTGTTGCACCACACACTGCTTACATTAAACTAGTCATTTAGCAGACAACCTTATCCAGAGCAATTTACAGCAAGTACAAGGACATTCCCCCCTGAGACAAGTAGGGTGAAGTGTCTTACCCAAGGACACAACGTCACGTAGCCTCAGCCGGGAATTGAACTCAAAATCTTCCCAAAGACTTAACCGCTGAGCCACGTGACTCCCTCAACCACTGAGCAGCTTCCATCGCTCGCATGGGGAAAGCTCATTGGAAATGCATTGGAAAAGTGTTTCCCTAAAAGTGTTTCCCTAAAAGTGTTTCCCTAAAAATGTTTCCCTAAAAGTGTTTCCCTAAAAGTGTTTCCCTAAAAGTGTTCCATAAAAGTGTTTCCCTAAAAGTGTTTCCCTAAAAGTGTTCCATAAAAGTGTTTCCCTAAAAGTGTTTCCCTAAAAGTGTTTCCCTAAAAGTGTTTCCCTAAAAGTGTTTCCCTAAAATGACACGGCAGGTCATCTAAGGAGGTTTTTTTTAGCTATGAGGACAGCCGTGGACGTGTGGAGCAGAGAGAGGGGGCTGATGGGAGTTGCGGTCCTTACCAGTTGCTGTCCGGTGGGCCCCCAGCCTGCGTACTGCAGCTGAGCGTTACGCACCTCTGGGGGGTTCAGGTTCCAAGTCTCCCTAGGAGGTAGAGGACAGAGCCGACACACACACACACACACACCATCCAGACATTAAAATGTTTCCATCTTTGGCAGCTACACAATCCCCTGCTGTTTCCTGTCTACAGAATAAAGGCTGTAGTAAAACCATGAATACAGGAGCTTTAAACCACAGTCACTTTGGAAAAGTGCTGTGCTGGGCAGGCTGGAGAATTAGAGGTGTCACCAACCAAGGCTCTGTTTGGAGGTGAGAATGAATGAGGTCATCATCTCCCTGCCTGCTGTTCCTCTCACTGCCACAAGGTAGCAGCACACTATTAAAGCTAGCCTGACGAGAGCTCCTGGAACAGCAGGTGAGGATGACTGATCGGGGGGGCAGTTTTCCAATTAAGGACACAGTGGATAAAGGGCAGTGCTGGGATTGAATAGCTGGTCCTCAATCTGTTTCAGGAGTGAGCTTGATGAGGACAGGAAACAAGATGGCCGCTTGTCTGAAGAGGCTACTTACGGCGTCTCCAGGCTGCAGATGATGTAGAAGGCTGTGAACGAGAACTGGTACACCTGTACGACAAGACAGAGATCACTCAACACTGCACACACTGATTTATAGTATTGCACTGCCTTACATGGGAGAGAGAAAGAGGAGAGAGACAAGGAGAGAGAGGGGGGGAGAGAGAGAGAGAGAAAGGGAAAGAGAGAGGGATAGAGGGAGAGAGAGAGACTCCTCTGTAAAGGGCAAGTTGCAGCATGTGTTTGGGAAAAAGGTGTGTGAACAAGGTGTGTGTGTGTGTGTTGTGAATGTGTGTGTGCGCTTGTGCAATGACACTTGGGGGACAGAACTGTCAGCCATCAAGGGAATGTGGGGACAGTCATAGAATAACAAAACCACTCACGCACGATCACACACACACACGCACACACACACACACACACACACACACATCTGAGGCAGTCCAGCAGTTTCAGCAGTTGGGTCAGTAGTTTTCTTTCACACAGACACACACACACACCCCCCCCCCCACCCCCACACACCCCATTCTCCCTGTTTCTCTCCCTCTTTCTGTTGCTTCTCTCTTCCTATGTCCTCTCCGTGTCTCTCTGTGTACTAACAGTGCAGCGTCTGACACACATGCATCGTACAGTACATGTGTTCCCCTACCATGCGTCTGTCCCCCCCCCCCCCCTCCACTGCAGGGTGTCATCATACCACCCCCCCTCCCCGCTCTTATGCTTTACACACACCCTCTCTCTCTCCCCCTCCCTCTATGCAGTGTATCTGTGGTAGTTTCACTTGGCTGCCCCCTCCCCTCCCCTCTCTCTCCCCAAGCACTTAAGCCCCACGACCCCCTTTTCCACAACCACATGCAGGGGGCATGGGGAAAGAGGGATAAGGGGGGGGGGCCCCGTAACCCACTTTCCCCATCCCCGGCTCTGCATGCAGACCCCCTCGCCCGTGTCCCGGAGGGAAGCCAGGGGAGGGTGGCAGGCCTCCTCCCTCCTCTGTGATCACCCCCCCCCTCCCCTCCCCCTCCCCCTCCCCTCCCCCTCCCCCCTCCCCAGCGCCTGTCTCCAGGCTCGTCAGCGTGCAGGAGAACAGGAGAGGCTCACCGGGGTGACGGTGTAGGCCAGCATCACGTGCTTCAGGTCTGGAGACACCTGGTACCTGCTGGCCTTGTACATCTCCTGGGAGGGAGGAACACACAGGGACATCCAATCAGGCGTGATCTTAACCAACACTAACCCTGGCAAAGCTCCCAAGGAAGGGAGGGAAAGACGGAAGACGATTAAAAGCTTTCAAACCAGCGCATGGATCATCTCATCTGGGAACATCTTCTTTGGGGCACTTTGATGTGCTGATGCCGAGTTTGAATTGGACTTCAAAAGACCGTTCGTCTTTTGAAGCAATAAGGCTCTGTTCTGGGGATTTGGCACTTACAAACTTCTTATTCTGCACCAGGACCGTCTTCTCTCCGGTCTCAATGTTGAACTTCTCCACGTCGCCTTCACGGGGACCGGTACAACAGCTCCGTACCTTGAGGAGGAAGAGAGAGAGAGGGAGGGAGGGAGTGAAAGAGGGAGCTTCACTTCTGAACGGTGCTCTGGACGTAGGTCTGAGAGGATGCTGCAGACAGATACAAGCCATCCTCCGCCTTTCAACAGTCAAGGACGACCACAAAGAACTGCTCACGCCATAACTCTCTCTCCCTGTCGAACTCGCTCTCCCCTTCCCCCGCCATCCCCCGCTCCCTCCCTCTTTCTATCTGTCTGTCTCCCTCTATCTCTGTCTTCCTCTCTATCAGCTGTCAGCCATGTTGCCTCCATAGAGGGGATCCAGACTATTAGTAGTGGATCAGAGGAGAGATAGCCATACAGAGCCATACGGCCCATTGGTGTTGCCTTACTTATCATCCCAACTGCTTCAAACACAAAATCAAAGATGACAGATTTATTCCCCGCCCCCCCCCCCCCCTTCTTTGGATTGAAGGCAATTAACTGCTCCTCCACCCATCACTGGAAAGTACTGCAATATAAACCAACCTGCCAAAACATCAAATATCAGAAATCCAATAAATAGCAATGAGCAGCGTTTTGCTCCAGGTCACGTTTCACTGAGATGTAGTTTTGACGACCGCGGCTGTCATCTTCTCAATGTTTCCCAGCCCCCGCTGAGGGGAGAGCCCAGCCCCCGCTGAGGGGAGAGTGACCTTCTGGAGGGAGGAGCTGGACGGATCCCTCCTCCACCATGTCGGACCCGGACGCACGCGCGCACACGCAAACACAGCACTCTCGACTTTACCTGGAAATTTCACCTCACTCCTGCGACTGCTGTCAACATCACCCTCCATCCTTCCCTCCCCTCCCCTCCCTCTCCTCCCCCTCCCCCTCCCTCTCCCTCCTCATCCCCCTCCCTCCTCCCTCCCTCCCTCCCTTCTCCCTTTCCACCATTCTCCTCTATTATCGACCATTCATGCCATTGTTTCCATCGATCCCTGAAGACGCAGGCACATGTTCAGCAGCTTTCCAGCAGCTCCTCTCTCCTCTCAGAGAAGCTCCTCCTCATATTCCTCCTTGCTTTTCTGCTCTCGGTTCTTTTCCACAATTCTGACCTTCCTTGGGTTCGTCCGGCAGCTCTGGGTCGCCATGCCTCTGCCCCTCCAGCTCTCCCCTTCCTTCCTTCCTTCTCTGCCCCTCTCTCTGTGTGTGTGTTCACCTCTTCACCCCAGTCCCTGGTGTGTCAGGGTGCAGCCCAGAGCTCTGGCCTCTCAGCTCTGATTCAGCTCTCCTCTGCTCCCTGCCTTATTCATTCACTCTGCCGCTGCAGGCATGGAGGGGAGGTGGGTGGGGGGGGGGGGGGGGGGGGGGGGGGGGGGGGGGGAGGGAGTTGTGGGGAGGGTGGGATGGAGGAAGAGAGAGAGAGAGTGAAAGAGGGAGAGAGAGAGAGAGAGGGAGAGAGAGAGAGAGAGAAAGGTAGAAAGAAACCAAAATACATTCATACAAGGAGCTCGTAGCCCCTCCTCCCCCCCTCTCCTAGGTTTCGTCTCTTTTCAATAACACATTAATTCAACAGTCATTTTGCCTCATGAATTTCTCCACTTAACCTTTCCTGGGTGCTTCTGATCCCCCCCCACACACACACACACACATCCCCCCCACACCCCCTCTCCCCTCCTGGCCATGCTGGCCCTTCACACAGCTGATGGCTTCATACACAGCTCCACTCGTCTCCTACGACTCATCGTGACAGCCATGCCACCGTGAGGCCACCGCAGGGGGCGCACCTTCGGGAGGTAAGGAGAGCCGAACCAAACACATGCAACACTCCGTGACCGTCCCGTTCTGCTGGAACACGATCGATAAACGAGGTTCGCTTCAAGGTGTGGATCCACACAGAACACAGTGGAGGCTGGGCCTCTTATCGAAGCCACACACACAGATTCCCTCCCTCAGCGGATCATCATTAGTCACACGGGAGCTGGAGAAAGGTGGCCAGCCTCACAGCTAAAGGAGGCTGCTGAGGCAGAGGACCTCTGGAAGGATGCTGCGGCTGGACAGAACCACTCGTCACTGGCTGGTCAGCCTCAAACATGCCCTGCTTCGACTCTCAGGTGAGCTATACAAAGAAACGGCATCATCACATTTTCAAAGGGACTGGAACAAGTTTCGACCAGAACGAAACCTGTCTAACTGTGATCTGGTTAAACATGGATGTTTACAGGGAGGGCCTGCAGAGCTCCCTGACTCGCTTCTGTGCTGCTTGAGTGCAGTTGAAGTATTTGCATCCGACTCTGTGTGAATCTTTGATGAATCACTCACATTTAAATAGCTAAATATTATCGGACCTGCTGTGATTGGGATCTACATCTGGTTCTCCTATGGCTGCTTGCTGCTGACGCAAACATGAGGCATCATTAATGCCCCCCCCCCCCCCTCTCCATTTCTTTTTTATTATATCATTAAATACTGAAAGTTTATCTCTGTGAACTATCTGCCAATCTCTGCAGGATCCAAGTTCACTGGGAAAGCCATCGCACACGGCTAACACACCAAGACGGTTCAGGAGCCAATCGCGTGCCTGTGTGCTTGACGGCACTTCCGACATCACTTCCCGGGTGTTTAGCATGCATCACCCAGGCTGGTAGGGGGCAGGGCTGTGGTGTGTGCTAGAGGAACTCATCCAGCCAGTCACAAGACTCCTGGCATGGAATGAAACAACGTTGACGTTGAATCAATCGGACTCGGACACACAGCAGGAAGTAAACAGAGGCTGCTCGCCGATGGAGGCGGCTGATTGGCCAATTAAGGAGGGGCGAGATGGGAGGAAGACGGCTGGAGGATAATGACCAGAGCCCAGAGACAAGGATGCTTCCAGAAGCACACGGTTCTGTCCGCACGTCACCTGTCACAGTGCTGCTCTGACCTGCAGCACAGGGAGTCCTGCCTGGTGTGGTTACCCCCGCCCCGCCCGCCCCGCCCCCCCCCGCCC
>CM059332.1:2753226-2758226 GCA_030340685.1 Protosalanx chinensis
TACAGTGATCCAGTCTGGGAAGTGGGCAGCCCAGCATGGCTCAGTGGGTTAAGGCGTTGGCCCCGTGATCGGAAGGTTGTGTCTACGTGATGTCGTGTCCTCGGGCGAGGCACTTCACCCTACTTGCCTCAGGGAGAATGTCCCTGTACTTACTGTGAGTCGCTTTGGATAAAAGCGTCTGCTAAGCGAATACATGTAAATGTCATGCACCTTTATTACATTGAAGTTGCATGCACGCGCGTGTGAGCGTGACAGAGTGGGGCGGGGGCGGGGGCGAGGCGGCGTGCTCGTCCTACGTACCTGGCGTCAGCAAAAAGACGGACGTGACGATGAGCGAGCAGATGACCAGAATGACAAGCAGAGCGATCGCTATTCCCTTCCAGTTCCTCTGCGGAGGGTTGCTTCCCACCAACTCCTGTACACGGAGAGAGGACACACACACACACACACACGGTAAGATTGAGGACCAGAAGCAATTTGCTCACCCCACACAGTAAGAGGGGGTGGGAAACAAAATCATACGGGGGGGATAAAAGACAGAGAGAACGAGGACGAGCGGAAGAGGAGAGACAAACAGCGAGAGGAAGGCAGAGACCAAAGATCAGACGAGGAAGAAAAAGAAATTCAAGAGAGAGAAAGAGGAAGTGAAAAGGGGTGGGTGGGGGGGGTGTGAGGCGAGGTGTGCAGATGAAGCGTTGAGGATTCAGGGTCGGTCAAGGGCAGAAGCGACCAGGGGAGCGGCGAGGCTCCAACTAGAGCTAACTAACTGGCTAATTAGCCTAGCATCAGCTGGCGTCAGCGGCAATCGAATGTGACAGATCAAAACAGCCTCTGACTCACTCCTCAGCGGCCAAGTGAGCGATCCTGAAGAGCGAGGAGAGAATTATGGGTAACCTTGGGGGACGTTTTTCCTTTTTTAGGGGTTGGAAACTTCAGAAAACGTCAAACAGACATCGCTTTTTATTATTATGAATTGATGAAGTGTGACAATGTTACTGGAGAAGGTCATGTGATCTTAGTCAGTTCTGTAGAGAGTACAGGACTGACTAAAATCACAACGTTTACCTTTCTGACAGCTCTATCCTTTTCATTTGACCTTAGCTGAGCTCAATGACATTCTGCATGTCATACTCATGTTAACTGAATTCCAAGTTAGGCCCATGACTACTGACCACTCTGGGAAACAATACCAATCCCAGAAAGGTCCCCCAGGGGCTAAATCATTTGAGAGGAATTCATTTATTTTTTTAATCTGTTGACTGTGGATAGAAAGAGAAGAACATGACTGCAGGGGTTTCATAAACAGAAAACTAAATCATAACTTAACGAAGCGGCTGGACTGTGTGGTAAATGTTCTGGTGACCTTCCATGCGTGTGTCAACTGACTGGAGCTGCAGACATCACGGCATCATCTCACAGCAGACAGGCAGGTGATGATGATATCACACGAGTTTAACACCCACAAATAATCTGAATTTGATCAGAGATGACAGGGTTTGAGGAACAGCATCACTGTGGTACCTTAACAGTCATAGGTGTCACTTGTTATAAATAGTCTACACAAAACACCCAAAGAGAGGGATGAAGAATAACAATACTGTGTGTGTGTGTGTGTGTAAACAGCTGCTGTAGGGCTTTCTGTGGCTTCCAATGTGGAAGGTTTTCCAGAATCACTACCTCAAGAAGGCTGCAGTGGAAGATATCCCGTCTGCGATGGAGCCCAGTGTTGTCAGAGAAAAACATGCCAGTGAAGCGCTGCCCTGCGGTGTGTGTGTGTGTGTGTGTGCGCTCACACAGGTGTCTGCTATCGTACTGCGTGTGTGTGTGCGTGCTTGTGAGCTTGTTTGCTTTTCTCAAATGTGATTCCATAGCGCAGTAATGGTCTCACGTCTGGAAGCCATCTTCAAACATGGCTGGCAGGATGAAAACCACAAGGCCCCCTGGGACAGCAGCCAGGGAGGACGAGCAAACAATGCCGCCAGCGTCGTCCATCTCCAAGACAACGCAATTTAGTTCCTTTTCACCGGAAAAGAATCAGATCGCCCCACACACACATTCTGAGGCGGCCTCAGCTCATATCTCCTGTCTGGGAGTTCCACAGCTGGAAAAATCACATCCCCTCTCCTTTTATATGGTCCGCATTGGCTTTGATACACACCTTTAATACTTATTTTGTTCTTTTTTGACACATTTCCCCAGCTGTGAGACTGTTCAGAGATTCCCTCAGACACAGAACCAGCATTAGATAACAGCAGGTCACATGAAAATACTTCACCTCATTATTTGGCAACAATTCACAGTTCAGCGACATGCAGTTATGGGTGTTATGTTGCGGGGGAGCCTGACAAATTGCCCATTTTCTACAGATGTCAACCTTGGTGGACTCTGAAGACCGGGCTGACAGTCTCTGCAAGTCCAGCCTTGCCCGACAAGAGCGAGCCTATCGATTTAAGCAGAGCCGAAGCCGTAGCCGCCCACTCCCCCCCCCCCCACTCTCCCCCGCCCGCAGGCGCTGCGGACAAATGTCATTTTCAAAATTCCTGTGAAAGTGACCATCCATAAGCGCGGCTCATTAGGGGGTGGCGGGCAGCGCGGGGCGGATGCAGGCGGCGAGAGGGGCGATCGAGCTTCAAATGAGCCACCTTGAAGACGAGTCCCTCGATCGGTCCCTGTGGCAGGTCGATACTCAGCAGGCGGGCTACTGCACAGCCGGGGCCTTCATCCTGAGCGGGCGGGGAGGGGGGAGGGGGGGGGGGGGGGGGGGCTTGGAGCACTAAAACATCTCCACACACACGCGCTGCATCCACACAGCTCATCAGATGATGTGGAGGTGATCAAAGCCAGCTGAGGAGAGCAGCGTTCAGGCACCAAGGAAGAAAGAGTCCGGCTGGGCGCAGCAGCATGGAGAGACACTGCAGGATGGCTCAAAACAAACCAGACCGCACAGAAGACTCCTCCAGTGTTTCACACCTCAGTCTCTCTCTACCGCAAAAAGAGATTGAAGAACTTGTGAAGGTGTGCATCCAGAGAGGGCCCGGGGGCCTGGGGGCCAGCATTGTGAAGCTGCAGGATGGGAGCCCCCTGAGCCTGAGGCCTGCCTGGGTCTGCCCTGCCTGTACTGCTGGGGGCGTCCGGTTCATGCCCGGGGGCAGAGCTGGCTGCCTGGGTCCGTCCACACATCTGCCCCCCCCCCCTCAGGACTAACTGATGGTGCTGCGGGTCAGATGAATTAGTGATGGAGGAGGAGGGAGAGTAAAAGCTAACAAGGAGTGGGGGACAGACTTTGTGTGTGTGTGTGATTATTTAGTGCCTGTTTGTTTACTGTGCGAGTGTGTGTGTGTGTGTGTGTGCGTATGTGTGTGTGGACTTGCTCCGCGTGTGTGCATGTGTGAATTATAGGGTGATTATATGGAAATGAAATTCCGGTGCCAAGAATCCTACCCTCTCCTTAGGCATGCATTTGAATTCTCCGATACAATAATGTGGAGACTCGTAATAGATGATTGTGTTGGATACACAGAAATAGCCGGGCTGTGAGTCACAATGAATTGGGGGAGGGAGGAACAACAGCTACCCTGTCAAGACTCCAATCACCACAAAACATCCAAATCACAGAATTGGTAAACAAGAGTAGATTATTTATAACATCCTTAAACAGATCCAAGAATGCCCCTCGTAGCTCAGATGACCGAGGAAGGTAGAGGAACCATTCAGATGCTTTCCCTGCAGTTAGGGACAGGGCTGAATATCTGCTTCTGTCAGCGATGACGGGTGAAACTGGCTTCTTCAAGGCTGATTTTGCGATGAACCAACATCAAACACATGTTAGCGGTTGTGCCAGAGCCGCAGCTATCAATCACACCCCCCATGGTGCTGGGGGGGGGGGGGGCACCTGCTGCAGGATCAAAAACAAGCATACAGGAAATCCCAGAAGATGGTTAACATGAGGTCTCTTACAAAAGAGTCAGGTAAACACATCAGATTGGAAGTGGGTTGGAGGTTGGAGGCGGTGCGATGAAAACTGCACCGCTGGAGAAGCAGGTGTTTTCTCCTAAATAAGACAGTGGGCTCGGAGCTCTGGGTCTCACTGCTCCGTATCAACATTCCATCTCTGTAGGACTACAGCCTGAGGAAAGCTGGGATCTGTAGTCCTCTCTTGTCCTGCAGAGATGTGAGAGTAATCCACAAATAAAGCAACACCGCCCTCTTTTCACATCCCCTGAAAGCTCGGTTTCTCCGCCAAAAACACGGTATTACTACATTCAGCCTAAAGCCTCCCAAAATCCCCTGCTATTGTCTCACTGATTCCAGCATGTCGTTAAAAGATTGCTCCAATTTCTTTCTTCAGATTCTTTTTCAGGGGAGAAACTGCAGGATCTCCTCAAGAAAATGGAATGAGAGTCAGACCTCCTTCATGTTTACATTTACATTTATTTTACATTTAGCGGATGCTTTCATCCAATGCGACTTCCAAGAGAGAGCTTTAAAAAAAAAACATAGATCACTGATCATAACAACTTGATAGTCCTCACACAGACCCAGGCTTACTGACACTGGAGGATGTTAGACCCAGGTTTACTGACACTGGAGGGCGTTAGACCCAGGCTTACTGACACTGGAGGGTGCTAGACCCAGGCTTACTGACACTGGAGGGTGTTAGACCCAGGCTTACTGACACTGCAGGGTGTTAGATCCAGGCTTACTGACACTGGAGGATGTTAGACCCAGGTTTACTGACACTGGAGGGTGTTAGAGCCAGGCTTACTGACACTGGAGGGCGTTAGACCCAGGCTTACTGACACTGGAGGGTGTTAGACCCAGGCTTACTGACACTGGAGGGTAGGGACTCTCCAGGCACACTGATGTTTTCCTCCCTGAGGATTTGATCTGGATGTGCGACATCACACCTTGTATCCCCCAGACGGCTCGGCTTCCCCCAATCCCCCCCTGCTGACCCCTCTTGTCGGGGTCACACCTGAAGCAGGGCGGAACCCTAACCC
>CM059332.1:3363226-3575952 GCA_030340685.1 Protosalanx chinensis
CGGACACAAAGTCATCCATCGTCTTGAACTCGCGCACAATCCTGTTGTTAGTGTAACCGTCCATGTACCAGACCTGCGGTTGCAAACACAGCGAGGACAAAGTTAACCTCCACGTTAACATACTGCAGGGAACCGTACAGAAGTTCACAAATACCCCCCCCCCCCTCTTAGTTCCTCCTCCTACGCTAAGGTCGTCTTCTGCATCATTGCTTTCAGTACAGAATAAAAGGAGAATTTTACCGGGGCCCATAAATCAAGGCACGTTTTACAAGGCGGGAGGGAAGCAATTCGATTTCCCCACCTAGGAAAGGGCTTCATGAAAACCAACACCGTGACACTGGTCATGTCACCCTTTAATAATTGTAATAAATTCTCCCCACTTGGAAAAGACGAGAAAAGATGTTTGTCCGATAGCAAACACAGGAAATCAGGTGCAGACACGCACACACGCCGCCGCGCACGTACGCACACGCCCACACCTGCAAACTGCCAGGACTGACCCTGATCAGATCATGTACGCATACATAAACACACACACACACACACACTCACCCGGTTGTTTCTGGGAGAGGCCTGGGATCAGTCATCAGGCTCCGTAGCGAGTTCCAGATGTCTTTATAGTGACGGGTCCAGTGATTTTCATTAATTTCCCACACGCTGTTAATAAAGAAAAGCAGTGATAAAAGATCCTGTCTCTCCCCGTTTGCCTAACTGCATTTCTCAAGATAATTTCCTGCCTGTGTGATGAACGTATTATCCATCACCTCATCCCTGTTTGGTGTATTTTGCTGCTCAAGCAAAACTGATGCCAGTGTCGTCTAAACATACTAAATGGGTCTTAACAGTCAGACTCAACATAATCAGCGATGTCCCACTAACGCAGTCCAGTCATCTGTTTTCAAGGTGAATCGCTGAATACTTTCAGTCAAAGGGCACAGCTGGCGTTGAAACATGCGATGGCCTGTCGGAATCGTTACCGAGGTTTTTGATAGACGCATAAAGAGCAGGCCCCTCCCTTGTGAAGACTTCCTGTACATCCTCCCTGTAATGTTATTGGAGGGAGCACCATTCCTATCTGCGCAGCACATGACAGGCTACAGTAGAGTCAAGCAGGGTTATCTACACAGCTCACAGCAAGACATACCATCAATCAAGGTTATCTCTACAATAGGACTCCCATAGGATCAGAATTATTGTTACAGCATGTCAGGCTCTAGTCAACCAGGGTTATCTATCCTGATGGATGTGTGTGTGTGTGTGTGTGGGGGGGGGGTGTACTCACTCAGCTTCCCCATGCAGTTGCGGAGCCGGCTGTCCAGCCGCAGAACCTTCTGGAAGAGCTCGTCGTAGTCGTACGCCCCCACCTCCTCCTGGATGCCTGTCAGCACAGCCGACAGGTTCCGGATCTCCTCCTTGAACGTCGAGACCAGCGCCGCGTCCGTCTTGTACTGCTCCAGCACGGGGATCAGGGGCTTCAGCTCGTCCATCTTCTCCTTAATCTCCTGGAGGGGTGGGGGGAGGGAGGGTGGGTGGGAGGGTGGGGGTGATAGGTGGAGGGGAAAGAGGGGGAGAGGGTGATATGTGGAGGGGAAGGGAGAGGGGAGGTGGGGAGTGAGAAGGGGAGGGGGGCGAGGGGGAGTGAACATGAGAGAGGGAGAGAGAGGACGAGAAGGGGAGGTAGAGAACATTTATCGGGATTAGATTGATGGCCAGGGGGAGATTTACATCCGCCTTCCATGTTGTGTAAGGGTGGTGGGGGGGTTCAACTGCTGAATAGTTAACAGCAGACACGCATGAGTCTGACAGGGCTGTCTCCAGCCGCCAGGGCCCACGGCATGCTGCCTGACACAGGGGGAGCGGCGTCGGCGTGGAGGCCCCGCCTGGTTACCTGGAAGTTCCGGGCCAGGACGACCTTCCTGCTGTCTTCGACCTGCCTGAACTTGGTCCTCAGCCCCTTCATCTGGTTCTCCATCTTCATGACGTACTGGAAGTCTCTCTGCGTGCGCAGGTTCAGAACCTCGATGGACTGGGACATGTTCTGGACCTGCAGGCAAGACGCAGAACTGTCAAACACGCCCTCCCCCCCCCCGTCTTGAATTTAAACGTCAGGAGGCAGAAGACAATATCACAGCGCATTTCTCCCCACTGGCGGGTTGACAAATCGTTGAGAGCACTGACATATGGACCTAACGCTGAGTGATGAATGGGCGGTAAATGATCTTGCAGTTTCTGGCAGTCGGCACGGCTGTTGTTTTCTCAGCCCGCTCCAAGTATTTGGTTTCCAGTGAGAGAAGCTAAATGAGCAGGCTTGTGGGTTCTCCTGTGTTTAACAAGGCTGCTGCTTCCAACACATCTGCATAATCATGCAGGCAGATCTTAGCTTCCCTGTATTTGATTAAAAGCCAAGCTATTAGTCATCAGTGCAGGTATTAATGGCTTCTTAAATCACTCTAACTTTGGCACTGAGAGGACTTGTCAAAGAGCTATGTAATAAGTCATGTACTTTGGATGTGAAAGCAGAAGCTGCAGGCAAAGTGCTTTTTGACTTTGTGCCTAACCTGGGAAAGAGGACGCTTCTTAAAGTTTAAAACGAGTACTGTACAGTGTGTGTGTGTCCTTGCGTGTGTGTGTGTGTACGTGCATGTGTGTTTGTGTATGGAAGCTTATGTTTGCGTGTGCATGAGCGTGCGACACTCTCTGGTTAGAAGTGTATGGGTGTGTGTCGGTGTGCGCGTGCGTACGCGTGCACGTGTGTGTGTGCGGGAGCGTCCCGGTGTCCCCGCGCGTGTGTTACCTTCTCCAGGAGCTGGCGAAGCTGTCTGCTTTTGGCGTCCC
Source organism: Protosalanx chinensis (assembly GCA_030340685.1). Lineage (NCBI taxonomy): Eukaryota > Metazoa > Chordata > Actinopteri > Osmeriformes > Salangidae > Protosalanx > Protosalanx chinensis. The sequence goes on from CM059332.1 coordinate 3,366,062, forward strand.
TGGAGCAGAGGCTCTGTTCTGGAGCCACGACCGTGCAGATACAGCGGCCATCTGCATCCTGCGCTGAGCTGTACACCTGCCAGCCTTCCTTCGGCCCGATGGTCTGCACACACAGACAGAGACACACGGGCAGTCACATATGCGCATAGACGCAAATACGCATACACACATACACACACAGGCAGTTATTCCAACAAAATATGTTTCTATAGACTTTCCAAAACCTCCAATGTTCAGGGGAGTCACATTCCATTTGGGAGTTTACCCCAAACAAACGGGACCATAATATGATGCATCTGGCTGTCTGTCTGCTGCTAGTTCCAGTACATTGACTGCTTTAGCAGACAACAATGACTAAATCTCAGGCTGAGGGGTGCATCCGGCCTGTCCATCTTTTCAGAAAGCCTCTGCTCCCACAGAGAGAGAGAGAGGGAGAGAGAGAGGGAGGCTGAGTGAGGCAGACCCACTGTAAACAGACCGTTAGCAAGGAAAAGAAGATGAGGTGGAAATAAAAGAGAGACCGAGAGACAAATGAACCCTGAAGGAGAGAAGGAGAGAGAGACAGAGCGAAAGGCAGGAAGAGAGACAGAGGTGGCGGGTGAGAGTTAGAGGGAGAGAGAGATAGAGGTATAGGGAGACAGAGAGAGAGAGCGAGGGAGAGGAAAACAGAGAGAGATACACAGTGCACATTCTCTGTGCAGAGAGTAAACCAGTGATTGTCTCCTGAGGCTGGCTTCAGCAGAACACCTTTGTGAGGATGATTAATGACCACGCTTTGAAGTGCATCTCTGTGCAGCCAATGCAGCCACTTCTCTTCTATCTAACTTAAACAGGAATATCGAATCGCAATGGCTGAAAAAGTTTGAAGAAGGAGCTTTTCCTTAGCAAAAACTATTTTCTCAAACCAGCAGTAAATTACAAACATGACCAAATGATCGCGTACGCCTTGTTGTGATAGACAGTTTACCTCAAATGATATTCAAATGGTGGTTTTTATTATTCAGGTCCTGTTACTCGATAGTTGCTCGCATTTCTGGTCTCTGCTTGAACAAACATACAACCGAGCTCTGCCCAGCTGTGCACTGAACCCACAAATCTGAGGTGGTTCATTGACACCAACACACAACACAGGCCTGCACCACCGCACACACACACACACACACCGCCGGGTACAAACGCACGCACTCGTACATGACGCTACACCTCAAATATAGAGCTAGACTTAGCAAAAACATTCATTCTCTGCCTTTTTTAAACAAGATTACATTTATATAAAAAAATAAATAAAGAGAAGCAGAGGGGACAGGGTTTTCTCCACTGTTTGCATGAACGTCGCTCGACGTTTGCGTTCATCGATCAAGCTGTCTAAACAAACGCTGCGAGATATTATAGGCTGCCGAACTGGAATGCACACGCCCGGAGTGCCATTGATCATCACGCTCCTTAAACGAGTTAACATTTCTGCTCCAACGGAGAACAACATGAACTGGCGTGTGTACGTGTCCCTGACGGAAGAAGTCGGTCGTTCGGGGGGTGGTCTGCACGTGACAAACAGTGACTGGCAGGTAGCGATGCAGGATGGGGTGGGGGGGTGGGGGAATGCCAACCACAGCCACAACCCCTACACAAAGGCCTGGCTTGGTGGTGTTTGTGTGTAGGTGTGGAGGGGTGTGTGTCTGTCTGATGTGTATATGTGGGAGGGGGAGGGGGGGGGGGGGAGGGGGCTGAGTGTGTCTGGATGTGTCCGTCTGATAGTGTTTGCGTGTGACTGGGTATATGTGGGTGTGTGCGGCGCGTGTCGCGTGCGGGGGTGTGTGGGGGTGCGTGCGGACCGGAAGGTTGCCTCTGCCCGTGTTTGTGTGTGAACATGGCACAAAGAGAGGCGGACATGTGGTCAGAAACATGGCTGTAGGACGCCTCCAGCAGGTGGACAGAAAGAGATAGCAGGTGAGAGAGACAGAGGAGGAGACACCGGCCCGCTTTTATCGCCAGGGAGAACTGGCAGGGATACAGATCCTGAGAAAAACTCATTTCCTCGAAAACCCGCGACAGTGCGGACTCCTTCTGACCCTGCGGAAAACGACAACATAGATCATTCTGTAGGAGATCGTAGCCGACTGACCAGAATCTGTCCCGTGACTAGACCTCTCAGCGCTCATCTCCAAAAGCGCGTGTCACGATGTGTTCTCTGGCCCAAGCAACACGCCCTCTCGGTCACGCACTGACAAGCAGACAGACCGATCAAACACTATCTTTTTAAGCAAATACAGGGGCGGGCTCCAGCCCATAGTGAACGACTTGTACCACGACCGGAATACCAATTAGAGGCACCTAAGTGAGCCAGACTTCTTTGTGTCTATCTCCACCAGCAGGCTGGTTTGGAGTTCACCATCCCCAGATCACGACATACCTCCGTATCGAACTCCCCCCTCCCCCCCCCCCCCTTCACATCACCATGACGACGGTCATGCATCAATCATTAGGGAGCTGCTAATCGGAGGAACACATCCGTGATCAGGCCAGTTGATTATACGTGGAGGTCTGACTGAAACAGCAGGGACTCTTGTCCGCTCGCCTCCCTGCAAAACTCCTACAATGCCCTTGCAGTGATAGACGTCTGGTGAGGAAGTTGGAGCTCCTCCAAGCTCCAATCATGGTCATTAAGAAGGGCGCTGGGAAGAATCTAGAAAGCCCCTGGTAAACCCAGCACCTGGAATCATCCTTCCAATCGCATTAGTCGTCTCGTAATCACCCCGGAGGACAAGTCATTTAGACATATGAGGCGTCAGCGCCTCAGTCGTTGCTGATGTGGATCTTTGCCACAGAAGGCATGGCAATCTGAACTCCACAAACAACCACCTGCATTTAGCAGTGTGTAGCGTGGCTGGGTTGTGGGGGGAGAGGGGGGGGGGGGGTGGCGACGACAACAACTGCACCCCCGTCGAATGTTGACGCCAACAAAAAGGGGGGTTCTGGGTCTGAGAATTCTGGCGCAGAGTCTATGATACAAAGACTAAGATGAGCTGTCTTCCATTTTTCGAAGCACGCTGTCATAGTGTGTTTTGATGGTATTTCTGAAGTGGTAAAGGGAGACGGAGACAGGAGCCTGGTGTCCCGAACCGCTGGAGAAGGAGGCTGTGGAGATCCTGCCAGAGATGGGCTGTGCACACGAAAGCTAATAGCATTTTTTCTTTCTTTTTATTTACAATGCTGCCTGTGTGTAGTTTGTTTTGCTTTGTGAGTACATCGTTCAGGGTTGTCGTCTTTCATTTAGACTCTGTGGAATCATCGGAGACAGCCAGTGTACTTAAGTGCTGACTCACAGAGATAGATATATAGATAGAGAGAGCGGGAGAGTGAGAGTGAGAGAGAGAGAGAGAGAGTGAGCGAGAGAGCGAGAGAGAGAGAAACAAACAGAAAAGCAGAGAAAGAGAAAGAGAGAAGCAGAGAGCGAGATAGAAAAGGAATAAAAACAATAACAATCAAAATATCATTATTAGTTTGCTAAGAGTTACCTGATAGGCAAGAGGAGTTAGAAAGGATGCCTTTGACCATATCGTTTCAGCACAAACGTCACGGACACGTAGACTTGCACAGCACTGACCAACATACAGCAGAATGTGGACATGCATTGATTGTATACTTCATATGGATAGTCTAGCTTTTAATCAGTATATAAGTCTACGTGCAAAAGATACGCCTTCCAGCTGCATAATATCCTTTCACACAACACCAGTTCCCAAGTATCATTTTAATCATGAAAAATGTGGCAGCCTCAAAGCAGGTCCAATTAGTAGCCTGGCAGACTCCCGCATGGGAATAGCTGTATCAGTAAATTTCATTCAGTTGGAGGTTTTCCCCAGGGAAGTATTTAAGTACATGTTAAGGTAACTGTGTCACAAAATTGATGGTATCACGTTTTCCTGAGCTCCTTGAAGATTAGGCACTGGAGTTGAAAAACGTCCTCGCTAAAAACCTGTCACAGGAAATTAGAAGGGAGGAAAAAAAACTGTTGCTTCGTGATTCGTGCCCCTAGTTCGTGTATCTGCTTCGTAATCTGACTACCCGCAATCTTTGCGTTCACTAGTCGGACACAAGTGCGGCACCTGTTGGTGTAAATGAGTTTTCAGCACCCAGACCGGGGACGGCTCTTCATGGCCCCGCGCGTGACGTCACACACATGAACGTGTGCGCGCCTGGGCAGGCTGAAACTCGCACCTGATCATATATGATAGTTTAACGCGTTAAATATTGGTAAATCAAAATGTCAATGTACTGTCGTTGGTCGTTGTTAAACAGACCAGGGCAGGAGTAGCATATAGAACAGTTAATAACAGGAAAAAGTTTTGTCGGAAATGCAGCAGTTTTAAATGGCTAAAAAAACAAATGATGAAAGTTTCACTTAAAAACATTACTAGAAAAGGCTTCCAAGTCATCATATGGTCTCTCGCAAAATAAATTATTCAACGTCCCAAATCCGCAACAAATTAGACAACACTAAACAACAAGCTAGAGATATGTTAGACTGAGGGATGCACTCGTTTTGGAGAGAAAAAAGCCCAAAGCAGGTTATGATATGTGGTCCCACCAAGCTGCCTGGGTCCGCTGTCCAGGCACCACACATGCAGCCACAATCTGAATCTAACTCGGATAAAGTATTTTCCCCCAACATTTCATTCAGAGTTATGCAATTCATTTCAAGTGTCAAAATATTGTGTACACCTTACAGATAATATAAACCAAACCACATTCATAAATACCAAAAATATGATGAATTTATGATTTTTGCCTCCTCGACATCCGGATTGGTTCTATTTGGACAGTTTATTATTACAGTGTTCTGGTCTGGTAAAAATAATAATAACATTTTAAACAACACAACACAACAACCCGCGTGCACCTTTGGAAATAAAAGTAAAAGCAGCTTATTGCCGCCCTTCGGCTGACGCTGCGCGTGCCTCGGTCTGACCGGACGGGACTCACCATGGAAGGGTATAAACCGAAGACCGTCAGCGAGAGCACGGGATACAGGACAGGCAGCAACACCCGCATGCTGCCGGAGAGACAGTTGCACTTCTCACGCTTTGTTCACGCGCAGGTCTGCACCGTCGCCGTCACGCGCGTCGCTGCTGGGTTTTTGCACGCGCCGTTCAGATCAGCTCTCCAGGCGCGATAGATCCACGTGCATCACACCGCTCCGGGGAGGGAACACCGCTGCGTGGACACAACAGACACAGGAAGCAAATAAAAGAAAATAAAGTTTCTGCCTGGAAGAAGAAGACAGATCTAGACTGCAGGGGAGGCGCACAACGGATATGACATCATTTGGTGTGTCTTGATGATTTGAGGAAAACGTTTCATGATGTTGATCCGTGCCAAGACCTGCCACGCCCCTCTGGGAACCCAATCTAGCTACACGCGCACACACGCGCACACACGCGCACACACGCGCACACGCGCACACACGCACACACTATTTGTTCATTGAGGCTTGGTGATATGAGGGTAGAGAGGAATGATAAGAATGGAGACATGAAAACACATCTACTCCCACAGGAATGTTGACCACACGCATCAACAAGTATCAGAATATAGACTAGAACAATCTAACATGGCCAAAATGGGATTTTTGCAAACACCGCTAAGGTACAATTCATTGTACGTGGCTCATGTGAACTCGACTCACCCGTTTCATCTGAAACACCTAGGAGTATTCAATGCTCATTTCTCCCAACACTAAAGGTGAAGTAGTTGCTGTCATCTGGAGCGCAGAGCCAGGGTGATTTATTTACGCCGTCGACGGGAGCGAAACTCTCCCAAGCATCTGCCAACGGCCCCACCTCCGCTTACCCAGTGTATTCAACTGTTCCCTCGTCCAGGCACTGTTGAAAGAGAGGGGAGGGGTTGGTGCGCCTGCTGAGTACATGTGTGTGTGTGTGTGTGTGAGTGGAAGGGGGGAGGGGGATTCCGGCGGGTTCGATTGCCCCTGGCCACCACCATGCCGTCTGTTGCCGAGCAGCGTTGGGCTCTGAGGGGAGTCTTCATGCCTGGGCTCGGTGGGTTGGGGAGGGGCTGCAGAGAGCGAGCCACCCCCCCCCCTCTCTATCTTCACCCTCCACTCTTTGTTTTCCCCTAGTAATTTCCTCTCTCTAAACCACATCAGGTCAGACCCCCCCCTCCCCCCTCCCTGCCTTTATTTTCACACAATCATCAAGGCAGCAGCATCCCGGACCTGAAACTTCTCCTCCGCCTCCGTGTCGGCATTATCGGAGAGCCACGCATGCAGGACAAGGGTCTGCCAGCTCAGCCTGGGCTTTGGGGAACCTGTCACACAATCACCGGTGCGCCGTGACTGAGAGCTGGGAACTGCCTTCTATTGTTCCCCGCACCATGACAGCCTGTCAAAGCCCTCAGTATGGATATAGTACCACCGGAAGCTTTGAACTGCTGCTAAGGCAGATCTCTGAGCTAAGCGCTTTGCCTTTGCCGTAAAGCTGCGATCCCATTCATCGTTAAAAGAAGGGCTTGTTGTAACGGGGGACGTCTTTTCAAAGAGCTTGCTGAGATCTCAAAAGCATGCTTGTTATGTGAGATGAATGCTGTTCGCTTCGCTAACGGCCGCAAAATCGCTTATGCATCACCCACAGGTCAGTTAGGACTTTAAGGGATGGGGTTCTGAAAATGAGTTCTGTTCTATATCCAAGCGCACCGTGGTCTTCTTCAGGGGTTTGTCTCTTTAATCTAGGTCTCTCTTTTCTCAGTTCTGCTTTCACCTTCTTTAAGGGTCTCTCCTGTTGCTTTGTTGGATCACAGGTAATAACTGTCTGGCTTGTTCAGGAGGATTCAGACGAGACAATGGTTGTTCCGACGCATTCATTTAATGTAAAACCCAGGAAAGTGTCTGTGTGCTTGCAAATGAATGGGAGTGAGCGCATGTTTGTGTGTGTGTGTGAGTGTGTGCAGGGTGTCTCTAATGAGCAGACTAGGGACATGGTGGTCTGTGGTGTCAGAGCTCGTCTTAATGCATCGTAAGCACCTCTCCTGTGACTGAGTCCTAACGCTGCAACCGCTATAGCGAACGCCGCCCTTCCCCACCCCCCCACTCCTCCCCAGCTACCACTCTCTTCTGACCTCACAGCAAACAAACACTTTCCAACTGCTCTCCATCCTTGAACAACACACCTCTTTCTCTTCCTCTAACGCTGTCATCTTTTTCTTGCCTCCTCTTCTCCGTCTCCTCCCCCCTTTTCTCTCTCTCTCTTTCCCTCTTTCTCCCCCCCCCATCTCTCTCACCTTTTTTCGTTTCCTCTGCCTGACTTGTTGCTCAGCAACATCAGCTGATGGTTTGCATGAGGACTGAACTTTGTTCTTATGTTGTTGTTATTGCTGCAAGGGAAAATGGCCAGTTTTTGAAACTCCCACTTGAAAGCAGCAATATCTTTCAGTTACAAATTATCGTCAGCTTCAGTGTTTCGGTGTGTGTGTTTTACAATGCGCGGCACTGAAAGCAAATTCCTTTCAAACCACCCATGTGATTGGCCTACCCTTCGAGAGTTATTTGAATAGGAAAAATGCTTTGTATAATCGTGTATTCCTATTTAATTATAGTCACATTCAGTCTGAAGGACTGAATAGTGGTTGGGATGGCACAAGAAGATGGGGCGCATTTTGAAATTGTGGAAACTTTTGAGACATTGTTAACCAAGAACAAACATATCTTTCTAAGGAGAGAGCAAGACAAAGAATAAAATAAATAAATGATTGTCAAGACGGAAGAGGAAGTCGTTAATTGTCCAACAACTTCAGTGATAAAATTCAGGATTCGGTCCATCCTGCTCAATTAGTCCTTTAAAACAAAGACATCGCCACTCGAACATGACAGACATGAGACTTCATCCACTGAGGACTTTAGAAAGCACCTTGATCATTGCGCTCTCAGATTGGTTTCCACTAATGAAGTCCTCTCGCACTTCAAGTCAAGACATTCTTTGAAGCTGTGCTGGATGAAATCAAACTTTCAGCTCTCGCACCCAGGGCTGTCAAAGTGTGTGTGTGTGTGACTACACAAGGTCCCAATGGAGGGCAGGCCCTTGGAACGACAGATTGGGGAAAAAAGCACAACCAAAATGGGGAGGGATCCCAAATTACAAAGTCTCCATGATGACCAAATTGATTGGCAGCGTCCCTGACCACATCCCCACGTTCGCCCTTGCTGCTCCAGCTCAGCCCTCTGACTTTTATTGGTAGTTCTATGGAGCTCTGTCTCTCCTCCTTCAACTCAACACATCTGTCAGCAACACTGTCAGCGGGGCTCTTCGCTTTACTCACACTGTGGGGTGTGAGCACCCCTCCGCCCACTCAGGCTCCTATCACATGAAACCAGAGTGTTTTTCAGCCTTTTACTCAGGGGTGTTGAGGCAGGGGGAAAGTGGAATGGACTATCAGGGCCCCCAAATAGGGGGGGCAGCGGGGGGAGACTGAAACAAAACATTGGATGACAAAACAGACATCAATTCCCCCTGCTGTTGTTCGCCTTTCCACTTCCTCTGTTTTTGCTCCTCGTCTGCGTAAAGTTACTTGGTAAAACACCAGACTGGGACATCTCTGAACACCCCCCCTCCCCCTCCCCAGCCTGCCCCCCCACCCCCCCCCCCCCCCCCCCCCCCCTGCCAAGCGCCTCAGTTGGATCCTGACAGCTGACAAACAGCCCCTCTCTCCTGGACGGCCGAGGCTGGCTGAGACCTGGCCCTCCGCTGGCGAGCCATGACACGTGGACTGGGAGAAGAAAGGAAGGTGAACGTTCGCAGCAGGCGGATCGAGCCCCATCATGTTCCCCGGCGTGGCTCCGGGTGAGCGGGCGGGGGGGCTCGGCAGATGCATGCCAGGCGGCTGAGCGGCTGGCTCAAGCCGCCCCTCTCCAGATGGTGTTTGAATTTTGAGCTGTGGCTCCATGGCTGTGCGGCTCGCTCTGTGGGTTGGCCAAAAACATTGGTTGCAGCTTTTGTGAGTTTGCATGTGTTGAGTTAAATGAGCTTTATTGGTCGCTTGAGGGTAGCATTCGCTGGATGTTCTACTGTATTTTACTGTATTTTATAGACGTGTAGGATTGATACATGTATCTACACATCCATTACCAAACATCAGTGGTGGTTTTAAAACGTTTCAACTGGGGAGTCAAAAGACTATGTTTATAATCATTCCCCAGTGTATTTGCATTACCCGTACATTTTTACATGTGTAAAAGGTTTGGGGTTCCTTGCAAAAACGAAATTTGATCATTCTTTCGGATTCTACATTTAGGGGGGGGCCACAAGGGGTTTCGACCTTGTGGTCACGGGGACACAGTGGTCCCCCAACCCCCCCCCCCCATCAGAACCACCCATGCAAAAACAGAGCAGCAAAATCACTTACGCGCACATCAAACGCAAACCAACGACACAAGATCGAAACCTAATTTCAAAAGAAAAGGAGAAGGGAGGGAGGGGGAGGGGGGGGATCAAAACGAAAGTATCTGCGGAGATGAGATGTCGTCTCCCCCCCCCCCCCTCCAGGAGCTGCTTCCTTCCTCCAGCCTGGCACCTCCGCCTCACCGCCCCTCGTTTCATTAGAGCCCCCAGATGTGACAGTGGCATAGCAACCGCACCCGCGTTCTGTTCCGGTGGGTTCTGTTGTGTTGGAGAGGAGCCACCGGTCTGTTTCATTGGGAACTGTCTGTCAATGCAAACCATGATATCAAATCATGTCGGTGTACGTTCCCAATACACGTGTACACACGTACACACACATACACGCACACACACACATACAGTATTTACATATAAATGGAGTACTTTCTGTATGCAGGGACCGCGAAGGTTTATGGGCCCCTGGCTCTTAAACCCTCCTAGTGTCCCTTCAACACTCCACAGTCCAGGATGCTGATGTTCCATGACGTTCCCACGCAATGCGCAGTATGGTTTGCTGGCCGCGTTTTAATTAGCACAAGGTGTCTTGTGTGTGTGTGTGTGTCCACACGTGTGCAGGTTAAAGTCAGTGTCTAATCACAACCCACCCACACCCAAAAAAACACCCCCTGAAACATATCATTAAAAAGTCTGCTTAACCGCTCACAGTCACAACACTCTAGGTAGGGCCATTCATCCTACCAGCTGAAGCATTCAGTCCTTGTTGAACCCTCATTTTTTTACATTTAATTCCCATTGTGAAACACCTTCCAGCATTTTTCCAATGAAATGCAGCCTTCAGTCCACCCTCCTGTCTGCAGTGTGCCGAAGCTTATCGAGCTGTCCACTGGCTCCAGTCCCAGAAACTGAGGTGTTTTGAAAAACTGCACACGACTGTATATTCCCCCACACAGATTTTCGCACTTAATTATCGCTTCTTGACGGAGGGCGATGGTGGTGGTAGTGGTGCGGGGGGGGTGCGTCGGCATGCAATTTGAAAACGAAAACCCATTGTGGAAATGGAACGCAACAGTCGTCACGTTCACGTTCAGATGTGGGGGAAATGAGGTGATTGTTTCGTGCTGTGGGACATCTCGGGCGTGGCAGTTCGGCACCCCCCCCCGCCCCCCCCACGGAGAGCGGTCGCTGTCCTCATCACGGCTGAACGAGGGCGGGGGGAGGGGGACAGACGGTTTCAGGGGCGACCGGCCGTCATAAAACTCGCACAGCGTCTGGCACATGCAGGATTGATTGTCCCGCCGTATTGTTTTTCCCTTCCGCACCACGTCTGCGAAGCGACGACAGGAACTGGTGGTGCGGCTGGTCCACATCGGCTCTGTGGTGAGAGAGGCGTATAGGGAAGGTGATTCTGAGCCTGTCGTGCGTGGGTGATGGTGTTTCCAAACCCTCAGGGACTAATTTATGGAACTTTAAGGACACAAGGCTGGTGGAGTAGGGATGTGGGCACCACTTTACAGACAGCAGCATGAAAGGACTTTCTATTTTTCTGTGTGATGATGGCAGTATGTAGAAAGGCAGGAAAAGCAGAGGCAGGAGGGAGAGAGAGGAGATCATCAGACTGGAATCATACCCTCCAATATGGCTTTAGTTCAGTTGTGTGTTCAACAAGGATAAATGGAAGTGTTTTATGTGTTAGAAAAAATACAAAGAACTAGTACAAGGAATGCGCTTCACAAATACAATATATCATTATTATTTCAATTATATTTTCAAGGTTATCCTTCCCTCTCGTTTGTTTGTTACACACACACATACGTACACACACACACACGTACACACGTACACACTCACCCATACACACACAGTGAGAGTTAGAGACCGGTGGAGAGGGTGGGGGTGGGGGGGGAGGGGGGTACATAGGATTGAGTGAGAGAACGAGAGAGAATTATTAGAAGAGGCAGGCTCACCAACATGTTTTCAGTCAAGGGGAAGAAACTCAGACACTGATCATTTCCCAACTGTACAAACGTAAGATTCATTTTTATATTTCTTTCTCCAGGAAATGAATAATTTACTAAATCAATGGTGCTTTCGTTCAGGGTTCAGTCAGTGGGTTGGTCAGTACCTTTCTCCAGCATTCTGCTGCAATTATCCCAGTCCATATTATCTCAAAGTGCTTTCTGTCTTCAACAGACGTACAGCAAAAATAAGGTCAACTGGCACAAAGGCGTCCAGTTAGAAGATTGGGTGTGAAATCGCAGTTGTTCTTTCTCTGAACAGACAGCTTTGAATTTCAATTTGCTCAAGGTGAGATAAAGACATTCTTACTCCTACTACCCACGTCTCAAAACTTGTGAGTCATAAAGCATTCATCTCCATGTGGTATATTTGGTATAAACACGATTTGAGCTGGTCTTGCTGCCAGCATGACCTCTCGTTGCTTTGAATCGTACTTTCTTGGTCCTTGCCTGGTAAACACAATCACCTCACTTGTTCTTCCCCTGCTGCGTGAAGGGGCACACTGGGTCTTCCTCCAGCGGTGGGCAAGGAGTCATCAGAGTGGAGGTCAAAGACCTCTGGCGTCTTGTCCACGATTCATTCGGATGCTGCTCTAGTGCCGGCGTCAGCGAGCAACAGAGCCGATTGAACTTTACTCAAACGAGGGTCTGCGTTTGATGCTCGGAGTCTGGGGCTTTGTTTAGGGTCCCGGTGGAGCCCCTGTGTTGACAGTTTCACAGGTTTCTGATGAGGGGAAACCTTGGCTGGCGCCTCAGGCCTTGTTCAGCATCGTTTCGCCTGCCTCTCTGATCACTCGCCTTGTCGTGCTGCTTTTTCCCCTCACTCGCAGATATCGGAAGATACCCTTGAAGTCCGGCCGTGGAGTTTGAAAGACAAACGGGGAAGGAGACCAATTCTTAAGGAGCTAGATGTTTTCCCCAGATACTTCCTTCCTTCACTCAGGAATTATGATGAGGGCTATTGTGTTCGCCGGAGTGAAGGAGCAGTGGTGTGCAGACAAAAGTATAAAAGATGTCAGCTTGACGACCGCAGTGTGTAGCGCATGCATGCATGCATTAATTAGACGACATTCCCCACATATTAAAAAGACTGGGAGTGAAAGCAGCCTTCTTGCCAAGCTTTAGGGCAGGTCTTTTCATGAATCTGTTTCTGTTTTACCTTGACTTGTTGTTTAAATTTACATTACATTTATTTATTTAGCAGACGTTTTTATCCAAAGCGACTTCCAAGAGAGAGCTTTACAAAAGAGCTGATCATAGCAACGTGATAGACCCCAAACGTAAAACTAATGCATGGCGATGTGTCTCAGTTATGCGTTTATGAAGGGACTTTGTTCTCAGGGAGATGAAAGAACACAGCAAAGTTTCGAAGGGACGGATGGTTGGGATGAAAGGTTCACTTGAGCCCTCTGGCCGTTGAACAACCCTGCCCTCATTCCCGAAACAACAGAGCTATTAGATTAGAAACATCGACCAGGACACGTCTACACACCTCGCTGATGTGAAGAATGGTGACACTTCAGAGAAGACCCCCCCCCAAAAAACATACAAAAAACACTGTGATCAATACAAAGGACGACGTCATTTTGGATACAAAATTGCGTCGCAAGCTTCGATTTCTTTGGCGTTAACAAAGCATCGCTGGCTAAAATCTGCGCGAGGCTACCGTAGACGTGATCAATGTTCATCCTCTTAAGAAAAGATTCATTTTCTTTTTCTTCTCATTCATCATAATGAACCTGACACCAGATTTCCCATCTCTGTTACCAAGGCTCTAGAGGCGACAGAGCCAGAATCCAACCTCGTCATCCCCCCCGTAGTTGTGCTGAGGTAGCAGGTCCCTTGCATGGGTAATATAGCAGTGTTGAAGGCTGAGGACCAATGCTGGCGATATGACACATCGATCTGGATTTTTGAAGCAGCATCTGTCATGAAGACCTCGCCCTCAAATGAATGATGCATACATCAGAAAAAAAAGACCTTTACTTTTGTGCAAATCTCCAAACGCTCAAATGATGTATTGACATTGAAGCAGCAGGTAATGTGGTTGAATGGTCTTGCTGAGCGACCAATAACCAGACGTGGTGATGGGTCAGGGTTGTCCTGTACGTGAGCGGAATATGGACACTGGTCCAAATACATGTGTTCATTTAGCAGACGCTTTTATCCAAAGCAACTCACAGTAAGTACAGGGACATTCACGTTTGAGGCCAGTAGGGTGAAGTGCCTTGCCCAAGGACACAACGTCATGTAGCCACAGCCGGGGCTCGATCTCACAACCTTCTGACCATGAGGCCAATGCCTTAACCCGTTGAGCTATCTGACGCCCAGTGCTCCCACTATACCCACTATACCTGAGGTGTCAGACCTGCATAGTTGCGGGATGTACCTGAGGCACAACCGTGCCCTGATCTGTAAAGTGCCTGTTTCCTGGGCAAGATAATTGATATATAGTTTGGTGAAAAGGTTCGAATGCATTCTCTTGTAAAATGAGTACTCTTCCATCATAGGGTCATTTGCCATGTGCATTGCAATAGAACATGTTCAAGTGAGCCAGTCCAGGTAATTACAGACATACAGACACTGCAAAAACACAGTAATCAATCCGTTGTTGTACAGTTTATGCTGCAGAACTCTTTAAGCCCAGGCCATGACTGAATGATTCAAACTCGTTACTTGTTCATTTCAAGGTGACTGATGTGAACTGGATTGGACGATAGGGCTATTTGTCAAGGGAAACGCCTTCAGTGGATTTCAGACGAGGAGGGCGGATATGAAAGAAATCATTTGTATACCCCAGCATTCCATCTTCCTGTACAGTAGCACGCTTCAAGGGTAACTAAAAACCACACATTCCATGTCCACACATTTCTGACAAACACAATACTTCCTCCAAACAGTGGTACTGAACAGACTGTTCTTCTGTTGTCATGAAGAGAGCGAACATTGGATTTGAGAGATTCCCCATTTAAATGTGAGAGCCAGACTTTCTCTGCCAAAAAAAATAAAAAGAGGAAAAAGAAATGAATGAAATTAAAGTCAGTGTGGTGAGGAAAAAGTCCTTTGTTACTCCCCCATAACCTCATCAATTCACTCAAGTGAATCTCTTCTCCTCTCTGTGGGATGGAAATATGATGTGAGTCTGCCCGGGCCGTTGGCTCTTTGATGCCACATGAATTCTGGACGCCTTTGTTTTTAAGCAGTGAAGGAAGGAACTAACGACTAATTAGTGGTGTTTCATTTCTTTCTCTTGATCAGGGGCGGGTCCTCGTCGTGTTAAGGCTCCTCTTCCACTGTGTTGCTCATCGAGGGATAGCAGGCCGCTTTAAATGCTACTTCCACACCTTCCTGAGGGGAAAAAAATCACTACAAGCACTAAAGCTTCCAATACTGTTTCAAATCTGACAGTCTTTGGAGCAGACGTGCTCATTGAATGACTCAGATCCTCCACGTCAGGCAAAGTCATCCATGCCTCACATACAAATGATTCCAATTTTACATGACCTTTAACAGACAACTGACACATTCGATATACTGTTGTTTAGAATCCAGTTTTAATATTTAAATGAACCATGAAAAGCACATTGAAACATGTTCTCATTTTAGTTACAAAAAATGGGTCACCTAAAGGATTTATCATTGCATTCATAGACGGATTTGAACAGAGGATGTCTAACATTTAAGTGTTTCTCTCTTAAAAAAATTTCCCCACCCAAAATATATAAACTTAATTGTTTAACCAAGGTATATACAGGGCATAACATCCTCGCATCTTAATGGTTGTCAAGAAAGTTTGAGGTATACGACCAAAAGCAAAACAAAAGCAATGGAACAAAAGAAAATGGACAGAAAGAAAACCCCCCCCAAAAAAACGTAACAAACAAAAAAAGAAAACGACAAATAGAATTAAATAAAAGTAGAGAGAATGCTATGATGCTCGTTACAAGCAATGGAGGACAACATTAGTGGATTATGTTGTAATTGTGCTGGTGTGACTCTTCCAGTTTTTTTTTTATGGTCAATGAGGGCAAAACTGCAGATAACCTTAGAGCGTTGGATACGTCATTATGTACACAGGGGATAAATTATAATTGGGGAATCGTTTGAATGCTCATTTTATTTGCTTCATAACAGTTACACGGTATGTCACTGACAAAAACTATTATAATTATGTATTTATTTTTCAATTTCTTTAACTTATATATATATTTGTTACGAACATTGAATTTCAGGAGCAGGAAGCAGATTCTGATACACATGCAAGTTTTGAAAGTGGATTCAGAAATAACAGTATTGTACAAAATAATAATTACAGTTTTTTTTTATTATCAAAATACACCTTCTCTCTTAGCACCTCTTGTTTTTGTGTGTTTTTGAACAAGCACCATTGAAGTCATTTTTTTTTTACACAGCACCTGGAGAACCCGGAAAAGAGGTCTCTCTCACCTGTCAGACTCTCCTCCGGTTTTCTCCACTTCCCCCTTTTTTGCCACACCTTCCAATGTCCTTCTCTCCATAACAGGGTTACGTCATGTGGTTCGAGCCCTACAAGGGCAACAAGTATTTTCCTGGGCAATACATACATACATGGCAAGACTTGTTCGCTACACCATTTATTTTTATTCAAAACTTGCATGTGGCATAGAAAGGGTGAGGGCTGGGGGATATGGTGGTTCCCAAAATGTCTTGACTTGACTTTCTTGGATTTTTTCGGATTCCGCCAAGTACTTTTCTTTTCTTTTTTTTCGTTCTTTCTTTTCTCATTCTTTTTTTTTTAGCCAAGGAAGCAAACAGGACCGACTTCAAATCCAAACTTCTGGTTGGCGTCCCCAAAGTCATTGACCATGACGTCGATGATTGGAACTTGATCAATTTTGGGAGTGTTGATCTCAACCACTGTCTTTCCATAACCTTTCCTTGTCTGCAGGGAGAAGATGACATAATCAGATACTATCAAACCTGCTGTCAGCGTCAAGTAAGAAGATCATGTTATTCTGGAATAGTACATCTGCTTTGACCTATCGATTTAACATGCCTCTAGGACAGGTCATCATTGTAAATGAGCATTAGTTCCCAATTGACTTCTCTGGTTAAATAAAGCAAAAATCATATCATAAATAAAAACATGGGCCTCCCACTTAAAGGTTGGAGTTTTAGAAACACATAATCTTATAACATTAGACAAACGTAGCCTTTTGTAAGCTCCTTAACTGCAACCCCCAATGTAAAGAGCACAGCAGAGCATACTGAACATTTCAGTCGGGCAGTATTAAGGGGCAGCTTCTCACCGCGCAGCCGTCTGTGAGGGTCCTGATGTAAGGGTTGTTGTCGTAGGACATCTCCTCGTCGTTGGCGCCCAGGAAATGCAGCGCCTTGCTGTAACTGTCGCTGGTGGTGTCGTGCCAGGCTACAGACTGGTGGCAGTTATAGGTGAAGTTCTGCCTTGCGGAGGCAGTCAGTAGTTTGAGGAAGGTCATCTGAACCATGTTTATTGAGTTGCCCTCAGCGTCCACATACGACAGCTGCCGGAGAAAGAGGGAGAGCGGGAAGAATTGGGTTTGTGGCAAATGCAGTTTACCTTTAGGTTACTGAAGGCTCTTCAAACATCTGCTTGGGACCATGCGATTGGTTCAATTATTTTGGGGGGCGGGCAATCAAATTAGACCTATACTCTATTTATCCTGCCCCTGCTCATACGGTTGTAGACATGGGTGTTTTCAATAGATCAGCCTCAGCTTTCTGCTTTGTATGTGCCCTCCGTCCTCACAACATAAACTAGGAAGATGGTTCTGAAGCAGAAGACCTCTGTAACAAGCCACTAGGGGTTGCCCAGCTTTGAGTCTCTCTAATGCCCCTGCAAAGCGCTGCACTGTCTGAAATGAATGGCATAATAAGGGACAGAGGTGAGCAGCAAGTGTCCTTTTAGACCAAAGCTGAGGCGGCAGGCTGCCTTGAATGGAGAGGTTGAATACAGATAGAAGAATGTCGGGCCACTTACTATTTTCCCACGCTTGAATTCACTGAACCAGGAGCCTGGTACCTCCTTGAGCCATGAAGATATTCTGACCTGGGGAACAAAGCGAACAAGGTACTTGTGAAACGAGTTAAAAATAAATAAAAAAAACAGAAAGAAAACGGAAACCCTGAAAAGAGCTCCGCATTATATTATACACGGAGAATGTGAAACTGAATGGACACAAACTCCTGCTGCTAATGTTTTTTTAATGTGCCCAGTTATGAATGTAGGCGTTGCAGAGAAAGGCTCGAAGAGGAAAAAACGCAGCAAGATCTCTTGAAAGGTTTAGCGACAGTGGAATTGGACAAACCAAAAGAGGAGTCATTGGAAATGGTGTCTGAACATGATATCTATGTTCTACGTGTGTCCATTCGTGGGTCTAAAATGTAACTTACTCCACTGGATTCCTTATCGGGGTAGATGCAGGTTTCGCCTCCTGCTGTGAAGTTACAGTAGACTTTGAAGGAGTCTCCAGAGCAGCCTTGGTTAGGATCAATCCAATACTCGCCTGCAGAGAGAGCCAATTGCAAAAAATCAAACACTAGGATCTAGAAAGTTCCACAAGGTTGTAAATTAAAAGTCCATTTACACTCCATCTGTACCTTTGAAACACGGTGTGCACTTCTGAGAAATAATTCATCTTTGTTTACATGCAACACCTGGCCCCCCTGCCAATGATCATGTTAAAGAAAACCTTCCTCGATTAAGTCTCCACAGTTTATCGAACGTCGTCACACACCTGAACACCACATGCACCATTTAACCCCCCCAAAAACTTCACAGGAAGCTAAAAGCACCACCGTCAAACACATTCAGATCCAGCTGTAAACAACAGCAGATTTAGCACTGCGTCATTTCCAGCCCCTCCATCTCCGCGTGCGTCCAGCTCACCGTCAGGGAACTCTGGGTGGCAGAGCTGCAGGTCTTTGCAGGTCCTGGCAGGGTTGTTCTGGGTGCCCATGGGATACTTCATGCGCTCGATGTCTTGTTTGAGGTTGTTGAGGGAGCCGAAGATGTCCTCCATGCCCTCTCCGTAGTCCATCACGGTGCCTGCTGCGTCGGACTGCATGTCGCTGGAGCGCCTCGTCTTCTTTGAGGACAGGATGGGCAGCGGCTGGATCACCTCACCGGGGGGCCCCTGTGATGCAGAGGGATTCAGGAGAGATCAAGGGAGCTGTCGTCCTTTATTCAGAGTTTTAATCTCCCTTTTACCAGGCAGGTTAATCAAGAATGCATTCTAACGCACATCGATAACCGAAAGAGAAGTCTTTAGATAACTATGATAACGTATTCTTTGATAGCCATGATGCTTAATAAATAGTCAGCTAAAGACTGTGATATGAGAGCGGGTCTTACAGGAGGACCAGGGGGGCCGATGGTACCAGTGTCTCCCTTCTGACCAGATGGACCCTAGAGGAAGGACAGATGAATACACATTAGATCTCTCTGGAACACTCTGAAACACCTTCTCTAGAATGTTCTAGCACACTTATCTCCAGAACACTCTCTCTAGAACGTTCTAGCGCACTCATCTCCAGAACACTCTCTCTAGAACACGTTCCGTTTTCTGACGGTTCTACCCGTGAATGTGAACAGGGATGAGGCAAATCAAACTGTTCTATCTCTGAAGTCAGGTGACGACTGGATGGAAGCTGGACTTACAGTCGAACCCTTGGATCCTTTGGGACCTTGGGGACCCTGGGAGAAACGGCAGAGAAGCACAATCATCCAACAGCTAAAGATATTGACGGGACACTTGGATGGAAACACGTGTCAGTGAGACGGTGCAGGCGACTTCTCTTACAGGCAAACCAGGAGGACCGGGAGGACCCAGAGGACCAGAGGACCCACCGATACCCTGTTAGGATGAAACAAAAATCAGTCACACACATGCAGACAGGGTGGGTG
Source organism: Protosalanx chinensis (assembly GCA_030340685.1). NCBI lineage: Eukaryota > Metazoa > Chordata > Actinopteri > Osmeriformes > Salangidae > Protosalanx > Protosalanx chinensis. Next base: position 3,385,408 of record CM059332.1, read on the forward strand.
AGGTATCTGGGGTACATTTGCATAATCCTGCGGTAAAAACCAGATGCAAACAGAAAGTGCCCTGGTGGCATGGCCGTAGCATCTGCAATTGTGGTAAATAAAACGTGATGCTGTTAATAAACTAACAACACATTAAGATTGGAACATCTGCTACAACTGTAAAAACTGTCTGGAATTCTAAATTCAGAAATGGAAACGAAAAACACCCATGGGCGGTTTACTTTTCCAATTCATGCATGAAAAAAGAAGAAGATAAAACCATTTAATTAGACTTAATCGAATATTTAATCCATTTTATGGCCTTATTCCACCCCAGTGGGAGGACTCAAAAGGCTGCATTGCCCCCAAATTGCATATTCACACAATCTGCACTGTTTATTTAAAAATAAATGAAACTCCTAATGTGGAGCCTTCATCAGGATGAGGTTGTGAACTCATTTGAGTGGTGCTTCAATTGTCTGTTTCCCTGGGAAGAAAAAGGGCAAAGCTCGGATTTGGCTGGGAGAAATAGAAATTCAACGCTACGCCGAGATTCCGGGTGTTATCTGAGTCTCACAGAATGCCTTCTCTAAAATAACATGTTATCAGATATACGCAGCGCTGACTTGCCCCGGTAAATGGAATGTCTAATCCGGCCTACGATTGGCCCAGTGTGTAAAGTATTATGTGTCACACACACACACAAATAAATCAGAACCTCAGTGTGGAGTTAGCGTTTTCGTACTGAACGCAACCCTGAAGCCCTTGCTGCGCGGGGACACAGCGAAGGGTTGCCGTGGACGACAACATGACCCTGTGGACCTATGCACTTTGTGGTGAAGGGCGGAGAAGGTGTGGGAGATGGCAAGGCGATGAGCTCATCGATCACTTACGCTGTCACCCTTTCCTCCAGGAGAGCCCTGGGGTCCAGGCAGCCCGCGGTCTCCCTTCTCTCCCTGCTCCCCGGGGGGGCCGATCAAACCAATCAGACCGGGGTGACCCTGGAGGAGACAAACACACACACACGGTCATAACGATGCTGGCTTCTGAGAAGACAAACCCTGCTGATAGAGTACAGCCGCAACGGTAATGACGTCAGAGAACAGCGCACGAGCGCCGGGTAATCGTTTGCAAGCATTATCATTGAAACGTCACAAAATAATTTCTCTCAGAACACATCTGCCGCTCAGCACAATTCACCATTCAACAATTGTGGAAAATGGGGACCGTAACCAGTAGCATTTATTTTGAAAGCATTACACACCACACAGAGAGATGTCATGGTGGGTGCTTTTAAGCCCATCTCTGTCAAATCCAATCCTGCATATGTGTGTGGGTGGATTCGGCAGAGCACTGTACAATATGGGTCATATTTCAAGGCCACGTTACTTCTGGATGCTTTTCGAAAGAAAAAGAATATTCAGTATTCAAGGCTGATTCCTCTGATTGAGCTCATCTACATTGTTCCCTCTGAGGTTAGGAAGCGTGTTTTTTTTTAAATACCAATTAAACCTTCTTCCAGGTTCCTGATGAGAGAGAGGGCCTCCTTGACCACAATCCAAACCTGGTTTGTGGTCGCACAACTTTTTCCACAGAAGGTTACAGCTTCTAACCTGTTTGGAATTGAAGGAATTAAATCAGCCAGGTTGTTTGGGGGGGAGAGAATTGAGTTGCCCTTACCTTTTCTCCCTTGGAGCCAGGGTCACCTTTGAGCCCAGGAAGACCAGGAGGACCCTAAAAATGAGAGGGGGACACAAGTCCAAAATCGATTAACCCAAAAGAAGCAGAGGTTGAGAGGTAAAACGCTAAGAGGAGAAAAAGATTTGAGGAAAGATAGAAGCAGAATCGAGGGAGAAAGAAAGAAAAGCCAGATACTGCGAGAAAACAAGACTGAGAAAAGATAGAAAGATAGTGAGAGAGACAGAGAGAGAGAAAGAGATCTAGAGAGATGGAAAGAGCGAAAGAGATAGGGAGTACTAAAAGACAGAGTCGTAACTAACCATGGGCCCAGGTGGGCCATCTTGTCCAGGGGCACCAGGAAGTCCTTGTTCACCCTGAGAGAAACCATCCAATTACAGGCAGCATTATAGCCCGCTGTAACTCTTATAACGTACTATTGATTTTCTGCACACAGCACGATGATTTATAACAGAAGAACCGCAATAAGTGTGTTCAAATAAACAACAGAAATGTAGAAAAATACAAGCCAAATGGGAATATTGATTATTCCATGAGTGCTGTTGTCATGCTTTAAGGGGTTCTGGAGTGCGTGTGCACGAGTGGCTACGTGAGAGAGCGTGCGTGTGCGCGCGTGTGAATGCGTGTGTGAGTACGTGCGTGTGGGACAGCATGTGTGCATGTGAGCGCGTACGTTTGTTTGTACATGCGTGCATATGGGAGTGTGTGTGTGTGTGTGTGTGATGGGATAAGATAAGCGTGGAAGATAAATGGTTCCTCTCAGACTTACGACAGGGCCAGGGATCCCTCGCAGGCCTTCTGGCCCCTGCTTCCCTGATGGCCCCTGGGGGCCCACTGGGCCGGTCTTCCCTGGCGGACCCTCAGATCCAGCCTCACCCTGCGGAGGAGGAAAGGGGATGGTTTTCAGGATGGTTATACTATAGAGACCTGAGAGGACAGGGCACAGTACTGGACTGGGTTAGATTAGATTAGATACAACTTTAATGTCATTACACAGGTACAAGTACAGGGTAACGAAATACAGTTAGCATCCAACCAGCTGTGCAAAACAGTTATTACAACAGAATATAATTGTAATTGTATACTCAGAATATACACAGTATGTACAGTATAATCAGAATATACAGAGTATGTACAGATTAAAGAGATTTGGTGGGGACACATGTACAGCTGTATTGTGCAAGATGATGTTAAGGATGTCTCCTGCTGTGTGGCCCAGCTGAAGCAGCTCCGTGAGCCGCCGCTGAATTGATTTGGGTGTCTTACCTTGGCGCCCTTCTCTCCCTGCCTGCCTTCAGCTCCAGCCATTCCTGGGGGTCCCTGGGGAGGAGAGAGAGGACACAGTTTAGCGCGGATCTATGGCCGCTGGGTGTGTGGTTGGGTGGGTTGCTGGGGGTGGACGATAATAAAGGAACTAGGGGGAGAGGGATGAGAGAGAGAGAGATGGAGGGGTGTTCGTATGTATGCTGGTGCGCGCATTTGTTGTGACAGTTGCCAAGAAATAATTCAGGGGAATCGTTACAATTTGTTATTGTGACATGCGTTCGTTTGACATCAGTCTCACATGCCTGTGAGTGTAGAACACTGAAATATTTCAGCGGCTGCTAAAGAGGGATGGTGAAAAGAAACTAGCTTGGACAAAGACTATAAATTCTGGAACACAGTCTAGCTGGGGGTTGGGGGGAGGGGGCAGGGAACACACACAGCAAAAGCTACAGTCCTGTGTGCAATATCAATGTAATACAATACATTTTTCTATAGCTGTTACAAAACCTGGGCTACAATAAATCAGGTTTGGGATTCGCATTCCCTAGTAATAATTTGTACCCACTCTCGTGTTACCCTTTGATAATGAAACGTCCTTGAGGCACACTGATTCAATCTCTGGAGATCTAAGTGAAAAGGAGTCTGATAAAAATAAGACTTTGTCCTGCTGGGACCGGTCGAGCGGATCTGTCCATCGGTCCGACGCCAAGGTCCTCAGAGTCTTCACCCTCCTCTCAGTAGCTTTCTCCCCCTAACTATCTGCTCTCCTTCAACCACAATACAAGCATCTCCCTCCAAAGTGCTTTACATCAGGGGAGAGGGGTTGGGTTTTCTGACCAGGTGAAGTGGATTTGGCAAGGTTGTGCACAGTGACTAGAAAGCTGTGTTGGCCAGAGCAAGCTGACGTGCAGCTGAGGATTCTGGGAAAGCTGATTTGAGGAGATGCTTAGAGTGTGTTACATTGCTATTTTGGCAAATTGGGCCAAGATATGATGGAACGACCTGATTAAGTGTTGTGACCACTTTGAAGAAAATGTTGGTGTATTCGTAGGCATAAACTGTCATAGATTTCTTGGAATTATTAACCATATTTCTGACTGAAATCAAGCAAATGGACATGATCATGTCATCCCTTCACGGACACCGCAATCGATAGAAAACCAAAACAATTAGGATGTAAACTAATACATACATCCAAATAGATAAATACATTATGAGATGCCAAATTGATTTCCAGCACTGTCTGTTGAGTGGCAGAAATAAAGATTTCAGCATCATTTGAAATTGCCAACGGGCAAAATGCTGAGGAAGCATGAAATGCAAAGCAACTATTGGCTTGGTTTTATGTATTCAGGTCAGAGAGCAGCCACAGAGTTGCAAATATCACTCAAGCTTACTGGTCTTTTTTATTTTGATAGGGAGGGAAAGGGGAGGGGGGGGGGAGGCACAGATTAAAGAGCCAGGTTGATGAAATAGCCGTTTTCCTAACATAATCCTCAAACCATACCTGCATATGCTGATATGATATGCTAAATTCCTAGGATGTAAATTCCATCAAGAAAATCGCAAAAGCAATTGACAGTCTAAGTGAGCGGTTTGACTACGCGTATATTTATTTCCTGTTCTGTGCTGTGAATCTACGGCTGGGATATACCGTGAATCTACGGCTGGGATATACAGTATACGATCTCTGTTTAATTCCTGTTTCCCAGACGTAAATTGAACATTTACGATTCTTGTTAAACGCTACAAATTACACCTCGCTGAAAATAATATTCCAGGATGATTCACGATCTCCACTCCATTATATTACAGCCAGCTGGAAATTATATTTTTTACTTCACACCATTGCAGGCAGTGACATATAACAACTGTAGATTTAGATCTTGAAATACAGAAGGACTGGCTACATATTTCACATTTTAAGACTTGATCTGGGCCGTTGTTGCCTGCAAGGCCCCTGTCAATGTGATCTCTGTGGTTGCATGGAGCCCAGACAGTAAAATGATGGGTCCCAAAATATCAGCCATCACATCTAGTTTGTGTGAACACATCTGAGCAGATGAGACGCAGAGGGGCCGTTCCAGAGGAGGTTCTGAGAACACCACGTCCTCGTTCTCTCGGTCGCCCTCGCACCCTGGAGCCAGGAGGACACGGCTCCGTCTCTCTATTGGCCGTCGCGCAAACCAGGCAAGATCAATAGCGTGCCAAGAGAGCTATTCTCTTTCCCCTGCTGGACTGAGGTCAATTATTTTTGTGAGAGAAGCTTTTTTTTGTGTGTACTGCTAAAATAAAAAGAAGAAAAAATATATATAAATCAAACACTTTCATTTCTCAATGGATTTGGAGCTGATTTTCCTCGCTTATTTGATCTGTCAAATCTGAAATCTTTTCTTGACTGCTTTTAATGAAAGCGAAGAGGCAGGCGACGGGGAGGGGGTGGGGGAGGGGGGATGTGGAAGAGAGCGGCTAGTGCTCAAGTGAGGACGCTGGGTTCACCGAGCAGTGGAGAACATCCCTCTGTTATCACGGCGCCGCGAGGTTGGGTCTCGGAGTTCTATGGGGTTTCAACAGGGACCCTTTAACAATGGATCATCAGCATCACAAACACAATGTGTGTTTCCGCCGGCCAGATTAATGCGGGGAACTTTGAATAGAACATTGTCCGTTGTCTGACCCCGGCGGTGTGGGGCTCATTGTGATAGGTCTCACTGGAACAGGCCTCGCTTAAATCACACGTGAGCGCTCGTCTGAACCAAAGGTACGGTCATCATCGTGAGGGCGTATGGCTTACCCTCAAAGAATTACTCTCATTTTCATGTCCAGCCCTTGCAAGGAAAGCACCATGAGTTCAATACCACAGAAAAACCCAGCGGCGTGAACAAATACGATACAAATACAGAAGTCAATGGAGGTGATGATTTCTTTGCTGCCCGCGGTGCAGCAGGAAGATCGTGTTCAGCTTAATTTCTACTAGCTACATGCGATCGCTCAGATAGGACTGTCATAATGAGGAAGCGAGGGAGGGAAGGAGCGAGGGAGAGAGAGAGGGAGGGAGGGGGAGTGGGGGAGTGAGAGACCAACTTACTCTCTTGCCAGGGGGTCCAGGTGGGCCGGCCTCTCCAGATGGACCAGGGGGCCCCTTAGAAGAGGGAGAGAGAGAGAGAGAGAGAGAGAGAGAGAGAGAGAGAGAGAGAGAGATAGAGAGAGAGAGAGAGAGAGGGAGAGAAGCATTAAAGCACGTTTTTTAATGGTTAAATGTCTCTTACAGTACAACAATTAGAAAAATATTTGTTTCCAAAACGATAAACAAAAATCTGTGATGGCAGAACAGAACTGATTTCAGCCAATTATCGTACATTTAATTGGATGCAATCAAAGCACGTTTTGGAGTTGCAAAAAAAAAAAAAGTGAAATGCGTATACTTTGAGTGGGTGAAAATCTACAGCATCATTCAACTGTTTGATGGGTTTATGTTAAAACACTCAACTGTTAAAAGAGAAAGGGAAGTATGTTTTCCCCTCAGAGTTAACCTTCACTGAACCATTTCCAAAACTATTACATTCTGATGTATATTCGTACTGCATTTCACACAAAACCTCTTTCAAAACCAACAAGACACACAAACACTAACTTGTTCTCCAAATATTTTGAAGTCGGAAAGAAAATTAAAGTTCGCTCTGGTTCTCTGTTGCCTGTAAATCCCATTCACTTTCAGAACTGTTCATAAGCAGTGTAATTCATAGACCAGCACAAAGGGCTGGTAATGTTATTTGCCACCACAATTGCTTCTAATCAAATTTTATGAACCTTTAAAAAGGACAGGCTTATTCTTACATTGGACCATGCAAGGGAAAATTCATTATTTAATGAATTTGGAAGCAGGAATTATCCCCGGAAAAAACACGGTTCACTAAAAGTCTACAGCGGGCAAAACATGACATGTCATTATGTTCTGCTGAAGTTGGGACCACCAAAGCTATCAACACAACACAAATGGAACAACACAATGACCAGCTAGCATGGCTCCCATCTGCTTTAATGGAAATAGCTGAATTATCTGACATGGTTTCAACCAATTTAACCAACTTACAGTTTGACCTGATTCACCATCCTCTCCCTTTTCTCCAGGTCCACCGTCGGTACCCTGGGGCAGGAAAACACAAACATTAGATCCAGTCAGAGATAAAACAACAATCATGTTTTCATTTAGCACATGCTTTTATCCAAAGGGGGGGGGATTTGAACTGGCTACTTGTTCATCTGAGGTCAAATGTGCCACAGAGTCAAACATACAAACAACATAAAGGGTTTATATAACTCCGTATCCTTGCTACTAAATCCTGTTAATTAGTGCATTCTGCTTTAACAGTGCCGTGTGTAAGCAGAGGTAGTGATGGTTGGAAGTGTCGGTGATCAAACTGGGGATACTCACAGCAACACCTGGTTCGCCAGGAGGACCAGGGTCTCCAGGGAAACCAACAGGTCCCTGCAGAGTGGACAGACAACGCACACGTCAGTAAACTCCAGTCCGATCGGGCGATCGTTTTTTTTTCTTTTTCTGATGAATGTTGATGTGTTGGGTTGAAATATTTTCCGTGTGTGGCAGAAGTACAACGTAGATTCCAAACATGCGACGTGATTATGTGCTCCAAAAACCTTACTGTTATGAAACATCTATTTTCAAATAGATTTTGAATGTTGTCACTACAAACTTATGATTTATGAATCGTCTGAGATCCTTTATATCGTTTTCTTATCTTTTCAGCGTGTCTGTGTGCTTGTGTATGTGCTTCGCCTGTGTGTGTGAGCATGATTGTGTTTGTCTGAGTTCATGATCGTGTGTGTGTGTGTGTGTATTTTTCCAGTAGACTCCAGTGAAGGAACGTACAGGGTTTCCCTTGGGCCCGTCATCTCCAGGGGGTCCTTTGGCCCCGGCGGGGCCAGCGGCTCCAGATGGCCCCGCCTCTCCCTTGTCTCCTCGCTCGCCCTTGGGTCCCTGGAGACAGGCGAAACACGCACTTCATAGAGACACACACTTATAGAGACACACAATTCATAGAGACACACACTTATAGAGACACACAATTCATAGAGACACACACTTCATAGAGACACTCACTCTATGGAGACCCTCATGTTACACAGACACCGATGTCTCGGCTTGTGATTGATAGACACAGTTATGTGATTCATTTGCGCTCAACCTTGTCAATGTTCAGTACAACATGGGACACTGTCGGCCATCTTTAGATGAGCTGTTGTCTCGACGGCGATGAAGTACCCTTCCAATGTGTGTGTGTGTGTGCGTGTCCTGTGAGCTTGTCTGGACTCACCCCAGTTCCAGGCTCTCCCGGAGATCCAGGGTTCCCAGCCTCTCCGTTCTCACCCTGTGGACAGACACATCATCTTAACCCCTCCAACAGAAAGAAACACGACACATGCTCATTTCCAAGAACTCGTTTCCATAACGTGGTCGCTGCCTCGTTACAGTCAGCACGTATGACCACACCAGAGACGGCGTCATACAGCCACACCCTTCTATGTTTCATATTCCTATGTCATTCCAGCAACCGGGCCGGCACATTAAGAATGGATGTTGGAGTCGGGTGCCAAATGGCAGCGAAATTGAACCCCTTCGGAATGGCTGTAAAACTGGCATTAATCGTGAGATGTAAGTCAAAAGGCAGCGTATGAAACAAAAGATCTTTGAACAGAGTTGGGGGAAAGAACTGGAGGGAGGGAGGGACTGCTGGAAGTAGCGAGGGAGAGAGGAAGAGATTTAATAAGGGAGTGAGCGAAAGACGGAATGAGGCAGGAGGGATGAAGGGAGGGAGTGAAATAGGGAGGGAGGGATGAAGAGAAAGTTAGGAGTGTGGTGAAGAGTACTAGTTGGGTTTCAGCCCTAGAGAGACACTGACTAGCATTGAAAGGCATCCGGGTACTCAATGTGAGGGGCTCATGTGCTCACCTTCTCACCCACGCCTCCCATCGCCCCAACACCACCTGGGGGACCTTGGGCACCCTGACAGGAAGAGAAGAAGAGAGAGGGGTCATGCCTCGGTCTGGACAGAGGCTATAATCACATATGGTACTAGAGGTAAGAGGAAGGTAGAGTGGAATTATTTCAACTTGCTATTGTAGTCTACAATGTTCACATATTGGGGAAAGTGTATTTCCGTGTGAGACTGTGTTGAAGGGCCACACGTACGTCAGCTCCACTAGGTCCCTGGGGACCCCTGGGCCCGGGCGGACCTGGAGGACCCTGTGAAGAGGAAACAGGAAGTTCATGGGTCAGGAAGGAAAAGATCATGTTGAATCTTGAGAAAAATTTAACGTGAGAAAACTGGGAACGGGCAGGCGTCAGCTCACCATGGGCCCGACATCACCGTTCTCTCCCTTCTCACCAGGAGGCCCTGGAAGACCCTGGAACGAGACAAAAACAAACACAAGGAGTTATGACAGTGCTTGAGTCCCGCGTCATGTGAAATACAGATCGAGTGAGATGGCGCTACCGGGGTTGACTGGATGTGTGAGGATTGAGGACTGGTGATTAACACAGCATCACAGATCGTCAAGGACAGAGAAGCAACACAGAATAAAACGGTCCAATTCAGTTCGAATGAGATGAGCTGTCAGGACAACAAAAACTAGCGTCCTTCCGACTTTTAATCAGGGTCCGATCGTCTTCCGCCCACGCCGGAATTCTGTGGCCTTAGCGGCCGCACAAAGATCACTAGAGAAGCTAAAGGAACCCGCCGCGACCTTCTCTCATCTCATCTCCTCTCCAGGTTTCTAATGACAGGCAGGAGGGACGTGACCAGCCAGTCCTGGCTCGCCGGCGCCGCTTCAAGGAACAGCGGAGGGATGAGGCTGTGTCTGCTTGTGAGTCCAGACATGGACGACCCCCCCCCCTCCCCCCCCACTCAACCGCTGCGTGCGAGCCCAACCTTATATATCCGTTTGATCCCTGACATTTCCTCCTAATTGCCATGGCGGCCATATGCTTGGGCACCGGACGATTCAGGAACTGTTGCCACGGAAGCGAGGGGGGAGGGAGGACAAAGAAGGATGAAGGGCTCGTTCCCTCCGCTACTGATTCGTCTGACGTGCGCCATATTCCTCGAATACACGCTTGCCCCTGGTGATTCTGCCCGTGGGCGCGCGCTTTCGATCGGGTGCGCGTGCGTTTGTGGCCGTGAGAGCGTGTGTTTGTGTGTGCGCGTGCGTGTTGATGTGTGTGAGTCAGTGTGTGTGTTCCTGTGTGATTGAGTGTGTTTTGTGTGTGTGTGTGTGTGTGTCTCAGCATGCTTTTCCTTCCCTGCGGTGTAGAATCCCATCAGAATGCCGGTCTCTGTAGTCAGAGATCGTTAGCAGGAACACTAATTATACTCCATGGTAAACTGGCATTGGACGAGGTCAGGCTATGCAATTAGCGTAATTGCGCTGGAAGTACATTAAGTCGCAATTAAAAGTCAATTGGATTGCGTTTACTCAGAGAAGGGATCGCAATGTGATACGGCCAGGAGTCTGTCATATCATTTGATCAAGACAATGACACAGGATCAACATGAATCCTCCAGAAATGTTTTTGCTACACAGACATCTGCCTCCCTCGTGCAGTGTTGTTTTTTATATTAAGGCTTGCCACTTTGTCAGGGCGAAACAGACAAGGTCATAATGCAAAGGCATTAACCGACTGAACCTACAGCTGGCTAACATGAATAAAAGGGTAGGACATGAACCTGGGTGTTTCATGAACAAAGTGAATAATTTGTTCCTGTCTGTTGACGGTAATGACTGAGATGGGCGGTGGCTGTAGAGGAAGGTTATCAGAGAGGGTCAACTGCTGGTCGGAACACAATGGACGACAGATCTGCTGTAATTAGGGGGCGGCAACGGAAGCAAACCCAGAATGGGCCTGATTGGTTGTTTATAGGCTGTGTGTGTATGGTTGTGTGTGTGTGTGGGGGGTGGGGGGGGGAAGGCAGGCGGACACACACACCTGCAGACCGATAGGACCAGGGGGACCTGGGAAACCTCTGGCTCCTTCATCTCCCTTCTGGCCGAACATCCCCTGCTGGCCCCTGGGCCCGGGCTCTCCATCGCCCCCCTGAGGACGGAGGAGGACTTGTCAGGAAGATTGAACCCAGCAGCTGGGACAGTCAGGGATGGCAGACAAATGGATAAAGGATGGAGAGACGATGGGGAGATGGTAGATAGAAGGATGGAGAGCTGGTGGATAGAAGGATGGATGGATGGATGGTGGGTGGTGGAGGGATGATGAATAGATGGAGGATGGAAGAAGGATGGATGATGGGGAGACTCACAGCAGGTCCAGGAGCTCCAATGGGGCCTTGAAGACCAGCTGGTCCTGGAGGACCCTGGAACACAGGTGTGATAACACAGGTAAGACAACACAGGTGTGATAACACAGGTAAGATAACACAGGTGTGATAACACAGGTAAGACAACACAGGTGTGATAACACAGGTAAGATAACACAGGTGTGATAACACAGGTGTGATAACACAGGTGTGATAACACAGGTGTGATAACACAGGGAAGATAACACAGGTAAGATAACAGGTGTGATAACACAGGTGTATAACACAGGTAAGATAACACAGGTAAGATAACAAAGGTAAGATAACACAGGTGTGATAACACAGGTAATATAACACTGTTAAGATAACACAGGTGTGATAACACAGGTGTGATAACACAGGTGTGATAACACAGGTGTGATAACACAGGTAATAAAACACAGGTGTGATAACACACGTACGTTAACTAAAGTAAGCGAGCTATGGAAAGAGGGAGAGGACCATCAAATGAACCCACCTGTTCTCCCTTGTCTGCTTTGCTTCCCTTCTGCCCAGGTTCACCAACCTCTCCCTGAAAAACAAACACACACATGAGGGGACACGTCTAGGTGCAGCCAGGGTGACATATGGCAGCACTACTGAAGCACCACAACTAATCCTGATCATAACCTTCAGGGCTGTGACGACTGGGTGACATTTAAAAGCAACGACAACAGCCTTTCACATTTCATCTCTCTCTCCTAATTAGGTTTTGTGGATGAGCTTCAATGCAACGCTGGGATAAGCTGCAAAATGGGACACAAAGACATGTTTGCTGTGCAGATGGCCTGGGTGTGAAGCCAGAGGTTTAAGATCGATCGCTGTTCAGGCTTTCCATGTGAACGTGGCTTGGATGCTGGCCAGGTGAAGGAGAAGAGCTGGGGCAGAAGGACACCAGAGGGACTCACCTTGTCACCGTCCTCTCCAGGTGGGCCCTGTGGTCCGGCAGGGCCGGGTAGACCGACCGGACCCTGGATGCCATCACGGCCCGCAGGCCCCAGGGGACCCTTCTCTCCCTGAACACAGACGACGCAAGAACACCTGTGAGAACAGCACCTCCGACAAGACACTCACACCTTCATCTCTCTCTCGACAGACGGAGGGGAGATGGACAGAGGGAGGGAGGAGGTGAGGGGAGATAGAGGGAGATGTGAGGGGTTGAGGGCAGACAAGAGAGGGAGGTGGGGAGCGAGAGGTACTTACAGGTGCTCCTTTCTCTCCAGCAGGCCCCGGAGGACCCTGGGGGCCAGTCCTACCAGACAAGCCGATTGGTCCTGCAGTTCCAGCAGCTCCTCTTTCGCCAGGCGAACCCTGTGTGTGTGTGTGTTCGAGCAAGTGCGTGTATGGGTGTGTGTGTGCGAGCAAGTGTGTGTGTGTTTCAGCAAATGGATGAGTGTGACAGCGGTAGAGAGTGTATGTTTGAAAGGAGGAGAAAGTTTTGAAGAACCAATGAGCTCACATAAAGAAAATCATCAAATACGGTGGTTTCGGTTCGACCGTATGTACTTCAACTTCCTGTCAGCCTCGTCGGTTAATTGTAAACACACGCCGTGGATGGAAACTTTCCTTTTAGGATATTTCCAACACAACTTTCGCCTCTGATGTTCAAGGCTAATGGGTCTGGGAGGGAAAAAAGGAAATATGTCTTTGAGCGTAATACACAAAAGATGCTCTTATGACGCGGATTATTTAGTGCATCTTATCCTGCGCTTCCTGGCTGCTTTTAGCCGTGAGACTTTGGTCCAACATCAAAAAAACACTCTCGCTTGTTCGCTAGCTGGGCAGGTCTCATCTTAATACATTATGGGAGAGCTAGGGGAGGAGAAAGCCTTAATCTAGGCCCGGGTGATCTGATTACTGAGAGAAGCCCAAGCTCTCCGGGACTTGGGGCATGGCTAGCTCATCTAGCGAGAGACGGATGGCCCTGGCAGAGACCTGACGGCCAGCTTTGTGCGACGGGACAATGCCACTCTGTCTGCTGGTCTGACAAGGGAGAGCAGATCTGGGGATGGATGCTGCGTGGAGTTTGAATGGGGGAAGGGGGAAGGGGGGGGGGGGGGGGGTTGGGGTGTCCAAGCCAGACAGGGCATGGACACGCTCTCGTTCACCCGGCTGGGCGTAGAGATGGGGGGAGGGAAGAAGGAGAGGATGGGGGGTGGGGGGGGGGGTGGGGGGGGGGGTGGGGGGGAGGGTTGTGTGTGTGACGGGCCCGGTTCCCAGGCGGCGGGGGGGGTAAACAATCAGAATTCTACACCAATCCACCTGGCGCATGATTGCTCCGACGATGAAACTCGGCGCGCTAAGTGATTGAAGGGTGGTGAACGGTGACTGCAGTCACTTCTTAGTCAAAATAAAAAAAGGCCTGTGAGGCAGTTATGATGGTAATGAGACACATACCTTGGGAACACAGATTCATAAGCAGTCAACATTAATATGTGTCTTACCTCTACAAGCCATAGCTTTATCATACGTCTGAGTTCTGCAGAGGTATTCATTTGATTACTTGTGTATATTTGACACTGGGCTTACTGAAAACACGTTTCAACGAGTCAATATTCCATCAGAATTTCAACAGCTCCTCCACAGTCACTGTGTACATACTAAATGATTCTCTAAATTGAGTGATACAAGTGGAACGTTTTATCTTAGATGGCTTTGTTGCCACTTGTGGAGGAAGTTCGTTTTTAGAAAGTGAAGGCTGCTATCTTCAGTCTGAATGATTCAAACTACCCTCTACAGATTCAGGTGTACCCTGCATGATTCAAACTGCCCTCTAGAGATTCAGCTGTACCCTTTAGGATTCAAACTGCCCTCTAAAGATTCAGCTGTACCCTTTAGGATTCAAACTGCCCTCTACAGATTCAGCTGTACCCTTTAGGATTCAAACTGCCCTCTAAAGATTCAGCTGTACCCTTTAGGATTCAAACTGCCCTCTGGAGATTTAGGTGTACATTGATGATGAAGTAACCATGACAATGAGGTAACCATGACAATGGGACACTCACCACTGGGCCAGAGGGACCCTGGGGTCCTTCTCCTCCCTTCAAGCCAGCGGGACCCTGGAAAAAAACAACAAAAAATGCATGGTTAGTGCTGTAGTGGTCAGGGGAGCCTTTGACCAGTCACATGACCACGAAAACGATCTTTTTTTCCGTCACTCCAAAAAAATTCATTCATGGGCCGCAGTCTGATTTTTCGTCGAAGATCATTTGAGACCCCTGGAACACCTGGGCGGAGTGCAAAGAGCCAGGTGGAAGCTGATTGGCTGCCCCGCCCTCTCAGCAGACGTATGCTGCAGATGCTGGTAAACTGGTCTGAGAGCTTAGCTGAAGAGACTTTAGACGGATCACGGTCGAACTCAGAGAGCTTCCTGCGGTGAGACAAGCTTACTTCACACTTTGCAAGCCTTATGCAACCCAAGTAAGAGTACGTGAGCGAAATCAAAGTTGCAGCTCTGAGGCACCAGAGTCGGGTCAGAACTCCCCAAACACCTTGACAACCGCTCGTGTTTTGTTATGTACTTCTCCTGCGATTAAAATGCATGAGCGTTTGGCTGGTTTTGGGGGGCAAAGACATTATTGGTCAGGGGAAGCGAAAAGGAGAGGGCGAGGTGAGCGGAGAGAGAGGGAGGGGTTGAGGAGAGAGAGGAGGAACGTGAGGAGAGCGGGAGGGAGGGGAGCGGAGGAGTGCGGACAGAGGGTGAGACGAGGGGAGGGAGAGAGGGAAAGGTGAGAGGGAAATGGATGGTGAGGATCGAGAGCGGAAGGTGGAGGTGACAGTGGAGAGAGGGTACAGGGGGGAGAGGGGGTGAGGTACAGGGGGGAGTGAGGGTGAGGCTGAGGTGAGACCAAGGTTGTTTGTCGAGCTCTTCTCAGACCAGGTATTTACTGGCCCATATTTCCCCCCGCAGGCACTCTCTCATCAAATGTGCAGTAAAATAGAAGTGCTGAAATAAACAAGTCTGCAGGCATGTGTGTGTGTGCGTGTGTGTGTTTATGTTTGTGCTGTACAACACAGTGGAGCTGGTTTGTGCGATGCCTCATGTATCATTCCCTTTGTGCGTGTTTGTGTGTGTGTGTGTGTGTGTCTGCCATGCATTGGCAATGGACTGTGGATATGACCAGAGTGTGTAAGTGTGTAGAGTCTGGGTGTGTGTCTGAGAGGTACTGTGTGTGTGTGTGTGTGTTTAAGCAGTTCCCTAAGGCCCAGCACACATGGCAGTCCCAGTAATGAGGCTCCCGGTGCTCTGTGTGCAGGAGTAAATTACACCAGTAGAAAACAATCAGTTCTCGTGTTTCCTACAGAGGCTGACCTTGGACACTACAACAGCCACCCCCCCCTTCACAATTCAGCTCTACTCTCCAAATTGGCAACATTCACTTTTTAATTATTAATTGAATAAATAATGCAAACAATAAAAACCATATATCTCACTAAAAAGTGCTTGTTGAAAAGTCCTTGGGTTGAACCCGAATCCCAGCCTGCAATTAGTTTCCACTGAAGTAGGTGACCATGATGCATTGCAGCATAAAAAGACTGGTTTCAGCTGCACAAAACCGTTCCACCGCTGTTCATTTGTAAGACGTCACTTTGAATTTCCCTGCAGTGGACTGATTGGTTGGAGGAACTTGGGTGTATTTAATGAGGTGGATGCTTCTGGAAAAGTTCCTGGTTTGTTTTCAGTGAGTGAATCTTCTGTTTGGTTTCTTCAGAAAACATTGGAGACTGACCGGGAAGGGGAGCGGAACCTTTAAAAACGCAGGTGTTGGTTCTGGTGGGGCGGTTCTTACCGTGGCTCCAGGAAGTCCTCTTTCTCCGGGGAACCCTCTGAGGCCGGCCGGTCCATCCTTCCCTGCTGCTCCCTGGGGGCCTGGGTCTCCCTGAGGACAAACACACACCAGGAGTTAAGGCCGTCCCAGTGTACCACAACACCAGTACATACACACAAACACACCCAGCACCGCATTGCAGGTGTTACCACTAAGGTACCATGCCAAACATGGCTAGCTGACTTCTTCTGCTTTGTTGTTTCAAAAAAGAAATAAACATTTGTCCAAAATGTCACCTCATTTATTCTGTTTTTAATAAATGCATTACCACTGGCATCTCTCATTATTTCAAGGGCATGACTCACTTCAGAGTCCAGGTTCTGTTTTGCCCATAGACGAGCAGTCCACGGCATCTGAGCCCAATGAGCCACACATATTACTTTGTTTTGCTCTAATTTCCACTAGAGAACGGTACAGCATTTCAAAAGCAGACCCCACACACGCCCCCCCAAAAATCTATTAGCCGGGAATAATTAAAATACCCCCGCAGGGGAGAGAACGTAGCGCTGCGGGAGTTTAAAGTAAACACAAAGCTATTAACGACAGCATCGCTGCCTGGTGCTGTAGCTCTGTGGATGTTAACATTTTAAAGTTATCCTGATTATACCCACTCGAGACAGCCAATTACGACACAACAACACATACTACTACAAAGGCATGTAATCTCATCTTTTTTACATAATTGAAGGAAAAACAATGGCACTGTGCATTGCAACTTCAATCTTTTCCCAGTGGATGTTTACTTCATATGCCAACTTTGAGGCAGAAAAAGAAGGCTCCGGTAGTATAAGAGGATTTAGGCTTCTCTGCCAAGACATTACCTGCGCTGCCCCTGGAATATTGATGAGGAAACCCCAGACAGGGACCTGAGGTGGGCTGTGAGTGGCAGAGGGTTTGGAGGTAGCAGATGGACCTGATTAAACTGTCTCCTTTCCAAGGAGAGGGAGAAAATGAAATTCGGAGACAGGGAAGGTTTGGGGGAGGAGAGGAGGAGGAGGCTGCTGTGGCCTTGGGGCTTTGGAGACCTATTTTGAATAAGACCGTCCTTCTTCAAAATGGCCGCTGTCTGCTTTTAATAGGCAAAGCTACTGCCAGCCGGGGAGGGAACTCACTCTCCTTCACTCGTGAAAAAACAACAAACCTGGGTTGTTTTTGCCGTCTGGCTGACAAAACACCAACAAGGACGAGGAAGTTAATCAACGGGTCATCTCCGTACAACCATCAAGTTCCCTTATCTTGGCTGGGCAGTCATTTGTGCTTGTTAGGCACCAAAGAAGAAGTGTGGTTCTAAATACTGAATAAGCCTCGGGACACCCACAGACCCTCCCTACTTTAACAGCAGCTCTGACAGGCTGGTCTTGGGCCAGCAGGTGTGTGGTTGACACTGCATTATCTCATGGTGGCTCAGTGGTTTCACTGTAAACTTGCTGAACACAGCAAATGTCCTCCCCGCCCCCCAATGTTTTAAGAATACTTTTATATTTAACGGATCTTCAAGTCAAGCTGTCCCACCAACATGAAAACAAAGCCACGCCCCCCTGGATGTCAGCCCCTCCCAGACGCCTGGCTCTCACCTTGGCTCCCTCTTTGCCAGCAGCACCAGGTAGACCCTGTTCTCCAGGTGGGCCCGGGGGTCCGGGATGACCTCTCTCTCCCACTGGGCCGGTCTCTCCTGTGGGACCCTGTCAGGGGCATCATGGGTAATCAGTCACACGGCTCTGATGGTGCCTGGGCCTGTTTCCGAGTGAATACCAGGAAGTGCGGCACTGCTGCGGCTTCTGATTGGTGGATCATTGAGTGCGATGGCCGCTGTTTGGTGGAGAGCCGGGGAGGGGGATACTCACCTGAGGGCCAACCACGCCTCCTGGTCCAGGTGGGCCTGTCTTCCCTTGGAATCCCTGCAGGACACAACACCTGAGTCAGACTGGAACCTGATTGGAAGATACATCCATGTGACACACACTCGCTCAACAGCTCAGGCCTTCTTCTGATTGGTCTATTCTATCCACTAGATTCAATTGGCTGCTGGTGGGAGTTAACGTTGTGTGTAACGTAGGCCTTTCATTGGACAGTTTTAATAGGTGGATGGGAAGTCATGTGAATATGGAAAACCGTTGCTATTTTGCTTTCAAACGCTAACTGCACATGGGCAAAATGAATAACGTCAAACATCGAACGTATTTATCGTTAATGTTTCTTTGATTCCGTTTGTATCAGTTATGCTATGAGAAAACGATTTATATACGAATACGGAAAGATGATGTCTCAATTTGTAATCCTGTTCAGTGTGTAGATTCAGGGAGCTTTGTGTTTCGAAGGAACCTTATTGCCTCTGTCACTTACTTACAGAACCACCTCACCCCCGAGGAGTAAGATGACACATCGTATGACCTTGAGGTCAAACACGATGCACTTTACCCACGGGTCTTTGCTGCAATAACAAAGTTAGTGTGGCACAGAAGCAACTACTTCACAAGCGTGGCAGCAGTGTTAACAGAGAAGTCATGATTCAGCACACACGGGACCATGACAAACAAAGCAACACACTTTAGCGCACAAACAAGGTTTTACAAAGGACACTCTTTTAGGGGCCAAATGCAGATGTTCAATCAGAAGCAGACAGATCAGCGGTGCGCTTGATTTTGCCACAGCGGCCAGGGAGGCTGACTCGATTGCTTGGAAACGCATTCCACCATCGGACAGCGAGCTCATCATCGCGTGTCGCCTCCGCCGGTCGCCGCACGCAAATCAAATGCACCCCTAAAATGTGACACTCCGCGACCGATTGAATCCGGAGTTCCCCGGGGTCAGTATTCCCTTCGTTTCTGGGGGAGATGCTGGTGAGACAGACCCCAACATCAAGGTGAGGGGAGGGAACATGATGGTACCCTGATAGTAACCCGGCAACATTCCAATTAGCTGCAAGAGCAAAGATGCCGTGCTGGGCTTCATTGATCGTCCTGTGAGTGAAACACGATGTGCGTCCCTCCCAAACAGAACGCATTCTGAGCTTTCAACCATCGAACGAAGACCGCGGACCATCGAGATGAGGGGAAGCTCAATTAAACAACCATGATCAATGCGCCACACAAAACACACATCATCTAACTAGGAGAGAGAGAGACAAAGAGAGAGAGAGAGAGAGAGAAAGAGAGAGAGAGAGCGAGAGGGGAAGGCCTGGCACACAGACAATGACGAGCGACACAAGGGTTTTTTCGAAGACAAAGACAGTTTAGTTCCTGTTATTCATACCCTGTTGGGTGATTGTTGCTTTTGTTTTTTATACGGGGGCGGCGGACAATTGTGTTCCACAGTAATCTCAGCTGCATTAGCGTGTAGGGCCTAATGATTAACAATCAGGTAATGTTAGGGGAAGGGTTCCACCGACAGCATTACAGGCTGAGCGGTGAATCAAAGGCAGATACAATTCGATCTATATTTCAGCTAAACGGTTCCTTGACTAGAG
Source organism: Protosalanx chinensis (assembly GCA_030340685.1). NCBI lineage: Eukaryota > Metazoa > Chordata > Actinopteri > Osmeriformes > Salangidae > Protosalanx > Protosalanx chinensis. The sequence continues at coordinate 3,405,012 of CM059332.1, forward strand.
CTCGGAATGGCCGGATCTGTGCCTCGGGCGAGGAGTTTAACTGCTGCGATCAATTCTCATATTGGGTGCTCCGCATTTCTGTTTACTGGGTGATAAATCTGGTGTCGTAAACGTCTTAATGAACACTCTTTATCGATGCGATCTGAATGAGAGTGAGACTGCGGTGGAGAGGACTTCGTGCGTCCAAGTGCTCGTGCGGGAGCGTGCGCGTCGTTGAGCGTGCGAAAGAGCGCGGGAGTGCAAACGCGTGCGTGCGGCGGGGTTCCCGAGAGTGCGCGCGAGCGGGCGTGCGTGGCAACGTCCTCTGTTTTAATGTGTCGTTTGGGGGAAAGTCGGAAGGGAAACTGTAACGATTCGCGGGACGCTCCGTCAAGCTTTCAACAGCCTTCATTGCCTTCTCAGACCAAACAAATTGAAGCGGACAAACGCAAAATATGGCTGGGCGCAATCTCAGATACTGTTCACTGAGATGGAGTTCACACCACCGGATACAAGATCTCATGTTCGAGTCATTGCAAATCTCAGTAAAGATCCTATCAGGGTTTATCTACCCGATCTGCCTAATGCAATAATGATGATCTACAGCAATCATTTTGAAGAATGTGGCGCCAGCAGCTACTGGAGGGGTGATGGGTTGTGATCGAGAGGCCTCGCTTTAGGTTTAGGGATTCGTTTCGCTCCTCGATGAGCTCAGCTGAGGCCCACACCGGCCCATCTGGCTGTGATGACACCAGCCTCTTGAGCGCGAGGCGCCACGCGAAGGAAGAGCGGGCCGAGCTCGACGCTCCAGCGCTCCAGCGCTCCAACGCCCCAGCTGGGTTCTGCTCCGGCAAACACCGCTACTCCACCCAAAGCATCTGGCCCACCCGAGAGGAGGAGGGGAGGGGGGTGGGAGCTCTGAAACGGAGCTCTCCAGCCGGGCGCGTGACGTGGCTTTTCGTGCCGAAGGGCCTAATTAGATCCATCTGAAAGACTAGCGCTTGCCTCTCAGCTAGCTAGAATTAGCGTAGCTGTTGTCGGGTGCAGAAACTACACCCACCCCCCCCCCCCCCCCCCCCCCCCCCCCCACACACACACACACGCACGCATGACTCAAAGTGAGCTGTCAAACTCCCGGCTCCGCGGTGCTGCTAACGCGAGCTACCTCCAGCAGTCAGGTCCCACCAGGTGTGAAAAGTTAAGACAACCGGGGGGGGGGGGGGGGGGCGGGGGGAGATCCCCCTCCCCACCCTGGAAACAACCAGGCCCAACGCTTCCACGTCTGGAGGGAAGTGACCGATGGAGACAGCTGACCGTGGGGGTCCTCGGGGGCGTGACAGCTCCAGGAGGTGGGCGCGGCTGGGGACACTCACCGTCTCTCCGCGCTGGCCAGGGTGTCCGGGCAGACCGTCCTTCCCAGGGGGTCCCTGAGGCACGGGGGAGAGGAGAAGTTTAAAGGAGGCAGAGACAGGAAGAGAGATACGGGTTGGGATGTAACTGTCCATGGTCGGTGTCGCAGGTTTTCTGAAGTTAACTAGCTAAGGATCATCATGGAGCTCGTTGGTTGTTGTGTGTGCAGGTGAACACTTACAGGGGGGCCCTTCGGTCCTGAGAAGCCCACTGGGCCCTGGGGTCCTTGAGGTCCCTGGAATGAACAGATGAACAGTGAGGACATGAAGAACAGGGAGAAAACGGGTCCGTGGGAGGAGCCTACGGAGCTGTGTGGGCGGAGTTTCATGCGGTATGAGGGAGGAGTCTATGAATGTCGGGAGAGGTCTAATGGGAGAGGTCTAATGAAACATGGGAGGAGTCTGTGATGCCATGCGGAAGAAGTCTCAATGGTACACTCCGGAAACATTGTTGGGAGGACAGACGAGGACAGACGAGGACAGACGTTTGAGACCCAGACTACGATGAAGAGATTATGTTTTTCATTAGCTTAATGAAGAAAAAAAGCAACACTGAGGCCAAAGTATTCTATTATAATACACTGGCGTCAGAATACATGCAGCCTGTACTGGAACACGGGAGACGAACCCCTCTGAGGCCAACAGTCAGCAGAGGGGACAGGAGGGGGACCAACAGGAAGACCCATAACACGATACACAGAGTATCTGTGAAGACACGAATCTAAAGCCTGGAAAGGTGGCTGTGGACACGGGTTGGGAATGAAAGGACTTCATGGACAGAAATACTCCATGCTTGACAGGAGTACCCTGAGATACGCTGGGTTACAGCGTCTAGGAAGAGCGCAACCAGGGGAAATCGAACTACCCTGCCGAGAGGAGGGGAGACGTTTCAGAGAAATAAGGAGAGGAAGAAAAAGGAGGGAAGAGCGAGGAGGCAGCAGGGGGGGAGGAGATGAAGAGAGATGGAGAGAGATTGGTGAAGGAGAGAGAGAGAGGTGAGGAGAAAGATAAAGAGAGGGAGAGAGAGATGAGGCAAGAAAGATGGATGAAGAGAGAGGAAGTAAAGTGAAGAGAGGGATAGAGAGAGGGGGGCAGATGGTAGAGCCCCGATACGACCACAGGACAATTGATTTAGCCCCTGGCTGGAGCCCAAAACTCTGCCTGACTGTAAATGACTTCAACAGCAAGTGCCCAGCAATGATATAATTGATCCATAATTGTTTCCCGTATCGAACACTCTTCCCTTTACTCACACACACACACACACACACACACTCCCCTACACAAACAGGCGCTAAACGCTTAATAGCTTTCCCTAGCTAGTTCCCCATACACAGCGCGCGGCATGACAGTTACGATGTGACAATTTCCTGGTGGGAGGGGTGGTCTGCGGGGGGACTTACTCTCTCACCAGGCGGGCCAGGAGGTCCGTCGCTGCCCGATGTGCCCTGAAACACACAGGAGAGAACAGGTGAGACCCTGAGTCCCCGAAACTCACACAGACACAGTGACCGTTCCCTGTCACGGCCCAGGACTAGGCTGGGGGCCGGGGCTGGGGGTGCCTGGCTTACCTTAGGGCCTGGTTTGCCTGTTGGACCTCGCGCACCCCGAGCACCACGTGGACCCTGTGGGGACAGGAAAGACAGAAGCAGGGGTCAGACCCACAGTGGTCCTCAGCTCCAGGATGCAACCAGTATTAGCAGTGGGTGGTTTAAGGGTGGTTAAGATGAAGGTGTTGCACCCGTGAGGTTTGAAGAGTAACCCCGCCGCTGGGATAGTGGTAAGGTTGGTGTACATGCAGACGTTTACGGTATGAATGAGTAATGTGAGTGACATTAGACAGTGTTGGCGTCAGGGAGGGGGACGTACCGTAGGACCTCGTTGCCCCCTTGGACCTGGCTTGCCCGCTACACCCTGTCACGGACGAGAGAGAGAGAAAGTTAACGTCAGACAAAAGTCACGCAGAGATACACTGAACAGGCTCTTCACAGAGAAAATACACCGAAAACAAGTGAACACACAGCGGACGCACAATCGCCCTGTACAGTGTGCGCATGCGGTAGGCTGGGGGGTGAGAGGGGAGGAGCTCTCGGAGGACGCGCGAACCACTTGCAGCATCTTTTGTTCCTCGCCGCATTGATTTGGGCTCGGTGTTTTTGTGCAAGCTCATCATATGGATGCTTTTACAATGGGAAATCCATTCCCCTTTTGTGTGGTGTTATGATACAAGCATACGTTTCCACACGGCAAAAGAAAGTGAAAAGATAAAACCAGTGGAGAGTGGAGGATGAAAGGATGAGGGAGGGAGAGAGGGATGAAGGGACAAGGGAATAGGGAAGGGAGCGAAGGGAGGGGCGAGGGAAGGGGGATTCTGATCAAGGCAGGAGGGGACAAGGGTGAGGGAGAGGAAGAAGAGGCAGGGGAGGAGGAGAGGGGGAGGGCCATTCGATCCATCTTACCCTGGCTCCTTTTTCTCCGTTGGCTCCCGGGAACCCAGGGAATCCAGATGATCCCTGCGGGTCAGAGGAGCAGATTCAGAGGGCAGCTGGCCACCGTGCGCATGTGGATGAGCATGTCTCTGTGTCTCTGAGTCTCTGAGTCTCTGTGTTGCTGAGTCTGTGTCTCTGAGTCTCTGTCTCTAAGTGTCTGTGTTTTTAAGTCTCTGAGTCTCTGTCTCTAAGTCTCTGAGTCTCTGAGTTTCTGTGTCTCTGTGTCTCTAAGTCTTTGGGTCTCTGAGTCTCTGAGTCTCTGTGTCTCTTTAGGGATGACTACACTAGCTGGTGGTGATGGATGATCAGGATCAGGGAAGATCCATGGACTACAAACCCCACCCTGACTCTCACCCAGCGGCCCCGCCATGACCGCTTCAACAGATCGCTTATTAAACATCCAGGTTGGCAGCCTTCGCCCATAAATTACTGTCTGTTAGAATCCCGGCCTGACTGAATGAATTCCATGTAATCAGGCATATGGATAATCTTTTAATCCGCGTCAGCGCCGAATCAAAGAACAATGGAAACTTGGATCTGTTAAACGTGGATGATAAGACGGCGTGTGCACGGGACGCAGTGCACGTGTGTGCGTGTTGTTGACAAACCTTGGGGCCTTGTCTTCCTGGATAGCCTGGTAAACCAGGAACTCCCAGTTTCCCCTGGAGACAGAACGCAGCTGTTCAACAGGAGCTCAGCGGAACATGAGGACATTAGCCAATCACATTTTAGCAATGCACTGTATAGAAGTAAGCACTGTATCGTGTAGTTTAGTATAGCGTGGGATATAATGGCCTAGTGTAGTATGACCTAGCATGGTATAGTATAGTGTGATGTGTGTACACTGTGTGTGTATGTGAGTGTGTGTGAAAGTGGAGCTACTTCGTATTCAGCATGTGTGTGTGTGTGTGACAGTGTGTATTTGAGCGTGTGTGACAGTGTATGTAGCTACCTTGTCTTCAGCATGTGTGTGTGTGCCAGTGTGTGTGTGTGTACCTTCTCTCCAGCGTGTCCCATGGGGCCCGACTCTCCGTTGGGACCCGCTCGTCCCTTGGGGCCCTCGGGGCCATCCTCACCACGCGATCCCAACATTCCCAGCTCTCCCTGCACGCACACACACACACCACACACACACACACCACAGGCACACACATACATACCATACACGAACACACACACACCATACACACAATCACCGTACACACACCCACACCCATACACCAACAGTATTCAGATGTACACACGTTTAAACACAAATCTGGATGGTTAACACTGTATGGGTGTGGAGTGTGAATGGTTGTGCCAGCTTGTAGATTTGATCCACTCACCCTGTCACCTTTGAGCCCCATGTCCCCCTTGAACCCAGGGAAACCATCTTCACCCTAACGCAGGAGACAATAGGGTTACCATCTCTCACTCACAATGTACTCCCCCTCAATTAACCTTTCCAGAAGCATGATAGTAGCGGTCTTGAAAGATATATAATATGTCATTGTTTAGTGTTCAATGTTGTTTTTCAATGCATGCTACTGCCATCTGCTGGGGAGGATGAGTAAAGCACCAAACCTTCGTTGCTAATCAGAATTGATTAAGCAAACCTTTTTTTTTTTCCTTTTTCAAGAAACATTATGACTATTGACCGTTACTAAACAGAGCCGCCATGAATCCCAGGCTCTCTAAAAGTGCATTTCAGCCATCTAGTTCAGGCTTTCCCAGCACCTGTGGATGATGAGATCAAAAAGATACCCTCTTCACCTCTCGGATTGTCGGTGTTGTCCCTCTCCTCTCCCCTCTCTCTCCATCTCTCTGCCCCCCCCCCCCCCCTCTCCCCCCTGTCCCCCCTCTCCTGGCTGCCACCTGGCTGTGTGGCTGTTGATCCTTAATGCAGTGTTTTGAGTCTGGGCACATGAGCCCTGGAAACTACACAGGGCTCAGAACAACACACAAACACTCCCTCACACACCCACACCTTTATAACACCTCACACCTGCAGGACATGGCAGCTTCTTTATCCACATCGAACAGGCACACCCAAGGATCAGACCTTGAGCTGCAGATGCATTTTTAATCGATGGGATGGTTTCGAATGTAAGTTTAAATTCAAAGGTCCTGCCAACCGACTACGAACGCAGACGAGAGATGGTGTTTTCTGGAACAGGACAGTAGGGAACCGTACTTTCGGATATTCTATACATCGGTTGCGTTGCGCCGACTAGTCACTACTGACTTTGAATGTGTACTGAAGTAGTCTCCTAGCAACCAAGATGAAAGGATCTATGAAGTGGTGTCTGCATAGGATAGCAGAGCGGGGGACGGTATCTCCACACTCTTGTCTCCAGCACCGTGTGTGGCTGTACGATCCATCTTCCCCTACCAGACGTTCCTGCCTGCCCCCCCCCAGCCCTCCGCTTGAAGCGAAGGCACCGATGGATCGCAGTGCTGTTGCATTTCCCTTTTCCCAGCTAGCTCTGGTGATTTTATTGTGTTAACTTAAATCTAAATCTTCCAACCAATCTTGCTCGCCCAAACAACTTCCCCACTGAGAACTTTCCATACATACTAACAGGATGCCATTCAGAAACAGCTTTGATGCTAGGTTGAGGGTCTACCTTAGTAGTTCAACAAATACAGACACATATTTTTGTGATTTACTCTCATATTTGCTTTTCACATTTTAGTCACTTTAGCAGACGCTCTCATCCAGAGCGACTTACAGCAAGTACTAAGGACATTACCCCTGTGGGAAGTAGGGTGAAGTTCCCTGCCCAAGGACACAACGTCATGTTGGCACGGCCGGGATTCACCTGGTAACCTTCTGATTCTACCACTAGCCCGTCCTTCCTAACCGCTCAGCCACCTGACTTAGCCTTTCATATCTTTTCGTTTTCCACTATCTCCTTTCCACTATTTCCCCCCATGTGCTGTCTGGACCGCGCGCTGCACAGCAGAGGTAGAAAGAGAGCCTTCATCTTGGATCTCGAACGCTCCTTAACGTGGTACTGACAGGCAGAAGCAACGCTGTGAGTCGCACACATGTAGACAAAGCCCCTTCTTTCTTCAAACAACCGAATGAATAAATGATTGTTTACCTTCTCTCCCTTTCCTCCTTTCAGGCCTCTGACACCATCGGCACCCTGGGAAAGGAGACAAGCCACGTCACAAACGTCACAACGAACACAGGTTATTTGACAGTAAGGGCAGTTTATTTCTTTTTAAGGCCCTTGTCATTCACACTTCACATTCATAAACATGAAGGGGCTGAATCTCTCCTTCCAAGGTTTCAGCCATTGTTTCCTCTCTGAGAGGGAGAGTTTTTCTTTCTCGTCTGCGAAGGATCAGGTTGTGTACAGGTGCCACTCTGAGGGCGTCTGCGAAGCCCTCTGCGATAACGGTTTCGAAAAATGGCCTGCAGAAATGAACATGTATTGGCTTGGCGTGCACAGTACCTTGACACCACGGGGTCCTGGGTAGCCCACGGGTCCCTGAGGCCCTGCCTGGCCCTGGAGGAGGAAGAAAAAACTGGTTTCTAACACAGTCTGAATCGATTCCTGAGAGGTAGGGATATTTTGGACATTTGATTCATTCGGCTCAATGTATTGGATGGATGGATTCGTCCACCCAGCCATGAATCCATCCATCTATCGGTCAAGGATGCTGTTTCCTCACCAGAGCTCCTTTCTCTCCAGGAGGTCCCTCTTTCCCAGGATGACCCTGAGAAACAAACCAAAGTTAAGCTCTCGTGTCACGTACGAATTATTCAGCAGCATCGCTAACGCTTGAAGTTAGAGAACGTTCTTTCAGACGTTGTGCTCCTTGTGGGTTTGCAGCACTGGGTGTCACAGGGAGGGAGGATCGAACAGCTTTCACTTCAGGCTCATTCTACATATATATGTATTCAATTAGCAGACGCTTTTATCCAAAGCGACTTACAGCAAGTACAGGGATATTCTCCCTGAGGCACGTAGGGTGAAGTGCCTTGCCTCTGAGACACCTGACTCCCCCTGACTCCCCCCGTCATTCTACCTGCGTCATACGTGTTTACCAAGACGTTTCAGCAGAACACCAGGTGGTTCAAAATGGAATGTGAGGCTGTGACAGCACACACAGATTATCAGGCAGGCTTTAGGGCCCAGAGGCTGCAGAGACCGGGGGCGGTGGTCATAACGCTTGACAGCTGACAGGAAAATGACATCGTAGCGGACACTCACTTTCAAAGAGAGTAACAACATTTCTGGTTTTCTATACAACTAAAAATAGAGTTGACGATAAAATGACAGGGAGGTGATTATGGGAATGACAAACAATTGGAAGCACTTTTGAAAATGGTCACACTCCACACTAACTCTCACTGATAGCTGTGCTGCTGACCAGCCTTGTTACAAGAGCTTTCTGACAAGTCATTATTTTCTGTTGAATTACATAATATCTGGGTATGCATTGGGGGGGAATTACAACAAAGGGGAGGTAGGGAGAGGAACAGCGATGAGGGGGAGGGAGGGAGATAGAGGGAGTGGAAGGGAGAGGAAGAGAGATGAGGGGGAGGGAGGGAGATGGACATAGATGAAGGGAGAGGAAGATAGATGAAGGGGAGGGAGGGAGAGGAAGGGAGAGGAAGAGATATGAGGGGGAGGGAGGGAGAGGAAGAGATATGAGGGGGAGAGGAAGAGAGATGAAGGGGAGGGAGAGAGAGGAAGGGAGAGGAAGAGAGATTAGGGGGAGGGAGATGGAGGAAATAAATCAGAGGGAGGGAGAAGGAGGGAGAGAGATGGAGGAAGAGATGGAAGAAGAGAGATGGAGGTAGATGGAAGACAGATAGAGACAGGGAAAGGGAGACGGACGAAGGGAGCGAGGGAGGTAAGAGAGGGAGAGAGGGAGGGAGATGGAATACCACATACAGGAGGTCCGTCGGTTCCTGGAAGTCCAGCTAACCCTGACCTTCCCTGAGGTCCCTGTAAAAAGACATGAGCACTGGGTTAGAGAGGTCCCAACTGTCCTTTGAGCACCATCCAGTCATCCTTTAGTCAGACCTACAGCAGCAGACCTCGAACAGCAGGCCTACAAGGACACACTTTGTCGATTCAGGTGGATTTTTACATTAAAACGAACGAACCTTTTCTCCAGGTGGTCCGATGGGGCCTTGAGGACCTGGAAGTCCCTGTGTGAGAGAAAAGGACAGTTTGAGGCTCGTGACTATGGAGACCACACACACAGGCAGCGACACGCACACACACAGACCCTCATACACAGCCACAAACACACATACGTGAGGTACCAGCTCTGGACAGCCTGCTCTTTACAGGTGTGGCTGTATTTCAGGCGATTCTAACACATGAATGAGATGCTTTCAGCTTTTCCCTCCCATTTCCCCCCCGATCAGAAAACCCAGAAAAATTCCCAGGGTAAAGAGTGTGTGTGTGTGTGTGGGCGGGTGGGTAAGTGAGTGCTTTCCGCAGGTCGGAATAGAGAAGTGACCCGTGGGACTGAACGTGAGGTGAAAAACATTGACACACACCCACATACACCTGGGGTCTGAGTTGGTTTGTGGTCTCTCGGCGTCATTTAGAGCCATGTCCCTTCTGCCCAGGGCCCTCTTACCTGTGTTCCTGGGATACCCTGCTGACCAGAAGGACCAGGCTCTCCTTGGGGCCCCTGCAGAAAGAGAGAGCAAAAGAGAGAGTGAGTGAGACAGATAGAGAAACAGAGAGAGACATAGAGAGACAGAGAGAGAGAGAAAGAGAGACAGAGATAGAGTAGGAGAGACAGAGAGAAAGGTAGAGAGGGACATTCAGGCACAGACAGGGAGAGAGAGATATAGAGAGACATATGCAGAGAGAGAGAGAGAAAGAGAGAGACAGACAGACAGACACACAGAGAGAGAGAGAGAGAGAGACAGACAGACACACAGACAAAGAGAGAGAGAGAGCATGACTGGGACTGGATGACAGTCAGGATGAACAGGTCATAATAAAGTCAGGAAGTCTCTGTGGCATCATTCGCTGCTCTGCTTCTGTGAGTGTTCCATGCTATATGGCATTTATTTAGCTTCTTTATTTTCAGTCAGCCTCTCCATGGATTTTTTTTTTTAATTGAAGACCGTTAATTAGGATCCCTCCTGAACCAACGACTATCCTTCACAATTATACTGTGGAGCTACAAAGCTGCAGTAGGGGGCTAAGATGCTAGTTGGCAAAAAGGCTGTGGAGCTGCAGAGGCTGGCTAGGGTGCTAGGACACACGAGGGCTAGGGAGCTGCAGTAGGGGGCTAGAGTGAAGGGGCTAGGAGGCGAGGAGGATAGCAAAGGCTGGGTTTAGAGAGCTAGGGGCTGTTTGTGAACAGGCTTTCTGAACAGCTGTCCTCTTCACTATATAGACACACAGGACCTTTTGCCCCTCACAGCGGTTGCATCTAAACCAGCCAGCCCACCCTCAGGCTGTCAGCCTGCAGCAACGCTCGGCTCCTAACACCGGCAGGGTCTCCTGCAGCAACAGCTGCAACTCAGACCGCCGCTGACTCTATTCTGAAGGGCTCAGCACGGCTTTCCAGTCAGATGTGTTTCGAGTTTGGTATCGTTTTGAAAAGGCGGCTTGTACCATGTTTCCTTTGGAGCCGGGCGGGCCGTCCACACCAGCGACGCCCTGGGGAGGAGGAAAACATCCACGTTAGCCTTCGATTTCCTGTCAGAACGGGGGAGCGCGGCGGGTCAGGAGGAAGAGGAAATGAGGTCACGGATACTCACGGGCTGACCAGTGGGACCAGGAGGGCCGCGTGGGCCGAGGAGACCTCTTGGACCCTGGGGAGGAGGGAGACGGGGGAGGAGAGAGTCAAATCATGATAGAGGGTGTGTCCTGACACCCATACTACCATGCTATTAGAGTGCAAGATTATTTATTTCGTATGTCGCAGTATTTAGCATGCCAAATATAGTACGTTCTACAGTATCAGGTGCATTCTGCAGTATTTAAGTATGAGAATAGAACACAAGAAGTGGTTGCCTGGTGACTGTTTGCTTCAAGGTAAAAATAGAAAAAAAACTGCTGGAATCTGTGATGGATTTATGAGTAAGCGGGTGGAAGTTCAAGGCAAAATGTTACTGATGTGGTGTTTCCTGTGATCATACGACATGCAAACGTGTAGACTCTACTGTGTCTCAGTAGCTAACAATGGGCAACAAAGGGAAAGCCTGACATCTAGTGGAAAATGTGAGCAACACGGTCAACGGAGGTCATCAGCGCTTTTTAAGATATGATACAATGAGATAGTCCTTCTGTCCAATCACATCCCATGTTTGAGGGGCTTTCTGAAGCCGTACAGCGGAGAACTCACGCTCTCTCCTGCCAATCCCCTAGGCCCGATCTCGCCATCCTCGCCCTGGACGAAGGGAAAGAAGGCGGTGAGTTGACGTCCAGCAGGATGGATGTGAGTGAGAGAAAGAACAGGCGGGTGTACTCACTCTCTGTCCATCCTCCCCGGGGGCTCCCACCGGGCCCTGTGGTCCTGTGTCTCCCTGGATGAAGAGAGAGAGACGGAGAGAGAGAAGGGAGGAGGGTGTGTGAAAAGACACTCTGCAGTCAGACACTCCGCAGTCAGACATTCTGCAGTCAGACTGTCTGTCTGTCTGTCAGCCTGTATGTCTGCTGGCTTATCAGTCCAAATTAGATACTGTCATAAAATCCAAACATAAATCCTGTCTGATCATTCCCCAACCCCCCCCAGTCCCAGAACTAATAATGTTGGTCTTCTGGTCTGTGCCAAGTTCTGTATTATCCCAGGAGCCAACTGTGTTTTGTCTTTAATCCCCCAAACAATCTAATGGACTTGGCTTTCTGACACACAGAACACTATTGTTTGAGAAGATCCTTAAACACACAGCCCTTCATAACGATCCCCCTAAATCCCCGTCATTTCCCAGCGCTTCACAGATGACGTGTCTTGTTCACTGGGTTCCCTGGATCTCCTAGACAAGCTACAGATGGACTGTTGACCTTTGACTGGACCCACAGACATCAGCGTGCATGTCAGCGTGTGTCTGGCCCTGAGGTGGCGTGTGTGACCTTACCCTGTGTCCTTTCTCCCCAGGCAACCCCGGAAGACCATCGAAACCTCGGTCCCCCTGCAGACAAGCACAGCAGCCGTGTCACCAGCATGACATGGCGGAGGAGGGAGAATCGATGGCGGGCGGCCATTACTGAGTGTGAGCCAAGGTAACGCATATGTTCCCGTTTCCCGTTGATGATTTCCCAATGAGGAAGTGTTACCTTGCCGCCGGACTCTCCGGGCATCCCTCTGCCGCCATCAGCACCGGCCCGACCCTGCGAGAGAGGGAGAGAGAGAGTATGATACACAGAGAGAGAGAGAGGGGATGGAGAGAGAGAGGGAGGGGGAGAGAGAGAGAGAGAGAGGTAGGGAGGGGGAGAGAGAGAGAGAGAGGGAGGGAGGGGGGGAGGGAGTAAGAGAGGGAGAGAGTGAGAGATAAAAAGACCAGTGCTATCCTTTAGATAAGTTACGGCTTTTACATTAGTTTGGCATCCAAAGTGTGTCCATCACGATTCATGTCCGGCCATTATTCAGGTCACAGAATTCGCTCCAGAAGGAACAACTTTGACCCATTACGTTATTTTTGCCCGATTCATGGAATTGTCAGGAAGATTAGCCGCATTTGCAACAGATCCCCGGGTTGAAAATGCAGCAGGGATGTAAGCCCATATCAAGCAGTTGTTTGTTGAATTAGAATAAGCTTTTCAACTCTAATACTGAAAAAGCCCTCCAACAGTAGACACAAACACGAGCGCACACACAGAAAAGACACACACTTTGGGGAGGTCATTAGGTTTACTCACCCTCTTCCCAGACTTCCCTGATGGTCCGGGGGGCCCTTGGATGCCTCTTGGGCCCTGGCAAGGACACATCACAATCACTTCACCGAACACAGTTCAAGCTCCATGGCTAAAGAGAAAAACGCCTGTGTGAAGTTGCTAAAACTGTGAGGGGTGTTTGGGTCTCTCACCTGCGGCCCGGGGTCTCCCCCATCTCCTTTGAGCCCGGTAATTCCGGGACCACCCTGACAAAAAGACTTGTGTTAGTCCTTTGGCCTGGTTTGACAGGCTCACTGAACTAACAGTTGCTTTTTTGGTTGTTCCTCACAAACACCAGATGGCAGTGTTTCACTAATCGTGACATGGCGTTTCTCTTCCGCTGGTGCCTTTGGAAGACGCAGTGTGGTGAAGGTCATTGGAATTTAATCATCTACAATTTTAGTAACATATCTTTAAATGTATAATGTCTAAGGAAGGGTTAGGGTTATATTTCTTTGTAATAATGATGATTAAAAGTGATGCCTCTAATTTACACAACTACAATAACTGGTTTATTACCATCAAGTGACAGTTTTCTATCCGTTGAGAGAGGTACTACTCTACTACTGGAAGCATACCAAATTCAGCCCAAAATTAAACTTGTGTCTTGTTTATTATGGGCATTTTGGTATGTACTTAAGTCTGAAATTGCAAGATTAAATTGAGGTTCTTCGTCGAGATTTCAAACCCTCAGACTGTCTGTCTGTCGAGCTCTCAACTCGGAGCTAGTGATTTGGAAATGACAGAAGAAAGTTTGAAAAAACACGAAACGGCCGGAATGTTTTAAGGGTCTGGTTTCAAACCTCCATCTGCTTCAATGGGAAATAGCTTTTTAGAGCACGATGAGAGGTACTAACAGAGGCCCATATCTCTTATCTTGTTCATGATTTTGTTCCAACTAAGGCTCCATCAGTGGTAATTTTTGACTACAATCCTTGTCCCTCATCCTGTAAAGTCTTGAGTAATTCTTGTTATTTTCCCTAAAGTACTTTTCCCTGTGGATGAATGCCAGCTCACGTATCAACAAGCCCCGAGTTTAGGGGGGGTGGGGGGGGGGGGAGGGGGGGTGTAATGTTCTTGGCAGTTGATACATAAGATACAGATAACCTGGTTATTCTGCCTCCAGCTATGACAGAGGCCAAAACTAACTATCTTCACAGACAGACTCTCGGATGTAAAATTTTATTATAGATGTTGTGGTGGCGGGATTTATTTTTTTGAGGATACTGATATCTATAAAACATATCCCTGAGGTGAAGTGTTAGGGCGTGTCGAGTCTTGTCTAACTTCCTGGTCTCCAGGTTGAGCGAGTCACGTGACTTGTTTCAGAGAGGAACTCACCACTGGGCCAGACCTTCCTGTGAGCCCCATCGGACCTGGTGGACCCCTCATGGCAAGCTGCGAAGACAAACCCTGTCAGAAACCCCAACATGGTACGCTCCAAGTCCCTCCCTATGAACACTCTCGAAACATTCCCTGTCACCCCCACTCTGACTCATCTTCCTGTTCAGTGGTTTTCTTCCCTGGGTTCGCCCGAATTAGAACCACTTTATGCTCCTCCACTCAGGGCTGACCTCTCCCCTGTTCCTCTGACACCTGTTGGCTACTTCCAGACCAGGTCGCAGGTCTCTTGTGTTATTTTTAACTGTCTCTTGAGTGCGTCCAGGCAGCTCTGTCCAGACACGCTAGCTCGGCGCTCTCCTTTTAGCCCTCCGACGAGGCAGAGGAAGACTCCCAAGGGTGATTAACCCTCCGACCCCCCCCAAGCATCCGCCCCCTCCCCCTGGCCGTCAAAGGAACCACCCACTCCTCCATCTCTACACCCCTCGCTCCTTTCACTGAACATAAATCTCCCCCATCCGTCCACCTCTCCATTCCTCGATCTTTTCTCCCTTCATCTCCCCCCCCCCCCCACACCTCGATCCCCTCACCCCTCCTTTACAATGCCCCACCATCCACCCCCCGCATCCCCCCTTCCATGATCCTTCGGTAGGGGTGCTACTATAACCGGCCCTGGATGTGACTCACCCTGGCCTGGGAGAGGATGGCCTGGGCCTGGGCCTCCTGGGCTGACACCACCGGACCCTTCTCTCCATCGCCTCCGAACCGGAACTGTTACACACACACACATAGATGAGACACACACACACATAGATGAGACACACACACACACACAGAAACGAGACATACATTTTCAGCTGCGTCTGTAGCTACTAATCAGTAACTTTTCCCAGCATCCTCTTCAGGAACATATCGCAATATACTGAATGTATACGTGTATACTGTGTGTTCACTGACTAAGACACTGAGATGAACTTATAGAAATGCGATCACAAAACATCAAAATCATGTGAACATGTTCTAGAATGTTTCAAACAGGCATATGTTCGGGGCGCTCACTGGCAGCATCAGCATGGTACCAGGGGGTCCTGGCAAACCATCAGCTCCAGGGAGCCCCGCACGCCCAGATGGACCCTGGGAAATTTAGGAGAAAAGAGAGTAGAGAGAAGGTGATAAATCATATAGAGAAATGATCACGATTGAAGTATCCATGTTGGAACTTGACATGTGTTTTATGTGTGTGTGTGTGTGTGTACGTGTGTGTGTGTGTGTGTGAGAGAGAGAAAGAGTCAAAGAACATTTCCCAGACCCAAGACAACAGTGATCCTAAGACAGTGATGCCCACCTCTCCTCTCTACCTCATCTGTTCCTTTTATTCTCCATAACTTCCTCACATTCCTTCCTTCCTCCCTCCCTTTCACTCTCTCCCTCTCTCTTCCTCCCTCTCTCTCCCTCCCTCTCTCTCCCTCTCTCTTCCTCCCTCTCTCTCCCTCCCTCTCTCTCCCTCTCTCTCCCTCCCTCTCTCTCCCTCCCTCTCTCTCTCCATGCCTCAGAACCATCAACCAGGAACGCGGTCGCTCTATCCAACCTATCCTCGCTCGGCCAGACCGTCTCCAGACGGTTACAACGCGAGTGTTAACGTGACCGAGGCACGCTCGTACCCTGAGCCCAGGTGCTTGTCCACACCCCCCCCCCCCTCCTCCTCCTCTGCCTCCCGCTCGAGCAGGACGTTGTAACCCGGGATGTTTTCAATTTTCCTTGCGGAGCCCTCCGCAGCTGGGCCAAAGCCGAACGCTTTATGGCGCTCGTGTTAAAAGCGCCCGCCTCCGTCTTCTGATTTTTATGGGTCCGAAGGAAGGTCGGTGTCAGGTGCGCGCTGCTTAAGGGACAGGCAGGACGCTGTGAGAACGTTAACCTTTGCTCCTTTAGTGGCACGTTTGGTGTTTGTCTAACAAGTACGGCGTACATTAGCTGACACGCTAAGATTCTATGTCTTCGGAGCTAACTTAACAAGGACACACACAGACACGCACTTCCCACAAAGCAGCATGTTGTAAGCGGTTTATTGATTCAGCGACTGGCATCATTAGTATGCGTTTCTCCGGACCTACTTCCACACACAAAGCCAGTTTGTTAGCCGTAGGACTGTCTCAAGTCCAAAACTAACATCCACTCCTCTGAATGCGTGTGTTTCCGTGCGTCTTTGCGTTTGCGTGCGTGTGTGTTTGTGTGTGCATGTGATTTCCTGAGCTAATGACCTTTTGGAAGTGTTCCAAGAAAATGTACTGGATTTGACCAATATCTTTCTGGCTATCTTTCTGGCAAAAATGGCTTGGCACTTAATAGTCACTCACTTACAAATCAACCCTCGTTATGGATCCAATTAGGTCGTGTTTCTCTATCAATCAACCAATCAACCAATCAACCAATCGGTGAGGCGCCACCCTGCTCTGCTCCTTGTCCGAAATGCTCCAGTGACTCCAGTGAGTGGTCTGGGCCACCAAAACCTTCCCTGGGATTGTTTCCCTCCTCTCCAGATTGGAAAGGAGCTGAGCTCACTGAGGTGGAAACTGAGAGGACAGAAGGTAGATTCTACTGGAGGTCTCTGCTGTGGTCAGTCCTCAGACTGAAACATGTCTGACCACTCACAGTCCACTCACAGGTTCTGTGTTCACAGAGCCTGCTTTGAGGCCTTCCTCTCTCGGCCACAGCCGAGTTCCTTCACAACCTCTCCCTCGCTCTTTCCAGCACTTTCCTTTTGTGTCCCTTTTTTAGACTTCATTTCCTTCTCTATCTCTCAAACTTTCTCCCTTCCTCTCTTTGCATCTGTTTGTTTTTTTCTTCTGTTTTTTTTCTCTCTCTTTAGATCTGTCACTACCCCTCTCTCTCTCTCTCCCTCTCGCTCTCCTTCTCTCTCACACTTTATCTTTCCCTCTGCCTCGCTCTCTCCCTCTCTTTTGCTCTCGCTCTCTCTTGCTCTCTCTCTCGCTCTCGCTCTCCACCACACAGTTGACGCAGACACACAGCTGAGAGGGTCTGGAGGAGCCACTCACCCTGTCGCCTGGATCTCCAGCCGTGCCCGGGGGTCCCTGCAGACCAGAGGGACCAGGAAGACCCTGCAGAAACACACCTGGGTCAACATCCAAAACACCAGCATGAAGACAAAACACACAGAATCCCGCCCGGAGCAAGTCTGTCCACATCAGACACAACCACGGACTAACCCCCCAGACTCTGGAGGACACAGCAACTGCTTCTAGAATCTGAAGCAGGGGAGTAGGTTTGTTTACATATGTGAGTGGGACGGCTTGTTTAATAACTCAGGATGCAGACGACCCATTAACCATTTTGTATAATGAAACCTACGCCCTGAACAGAAGAGTTATGTGTTATCAGCGTGTGGAGGCATAGTGAAGGGGAGGTCATTGGAGACGAGGTCTAGCAGTAGAAGGTTCTAGATGATGGAGTTTACTCACAGCTGGACCTGCAGGTCCCGGTGGCCCTTCAATCAGCATACCCTGACAAGGACGAAGAACACACACACATTATCACAAGGAAATAAAAAATAAACTGCTGAATTCGGAGTCCTATTTTCTTTGTAACTATTCACAAAAACATTCTGACAGCCTTATAGTGCTTTCTAAACATGGGACCCAAAAAATAGCATTTCTGGCGTTTTTAGCTTCCATGCCGGTGAATATTTCCTCCTAACACTTCTGTGTTGAGTGTTTTAGGGCGGCTTACGGGTTCGATGACGGCGGGCTCGCCCTTCTCCCCCTTCTCACCGAACGCGGCTCCAACTCCGGCGATCTGCGGACACAACACCAACGCCCATCAGCCTCGTCGCCCCCCAGAAACCCCCCCGAGGTCCTGAGGTGAATGACAGGCCGTGACGAGCGAGGAGGGAGGACAGAAACGGCCTCGCGGCAGGGGGAAAAAACCCCCGCGACGCCGCTGCATGCACGCTACGGTGTCGTTCATGCGTGAGAACATGACACGGACGTGATCAGTGTCGCTACGTTAAGATCGCGTCATCTTAACACAAACGCATTGGTGCTAATCATTGATCGTATCCTAACGGTGTAGTGCTGCGGAGTACAGGCAAGCTTTCCCGGGGATATTTGCAGGACAGTGCGATGCCCCGGATGGGAGGGAGGGGTGGAGGGAGAGGGGGAAGGGTGTGGACGTGTTAGCGGAGAGGGAGGACTGGCTCGACACGACACAGCCGTGGCATTCCTGTGGAGCCGAGTTGTTAGGTGACAGGGATGAAACGGAAACATGCGGCCACGCGAGGGGTTGACTTCCTCCTCGCGAAAGCTGGGACACGAGAGGACTAGACATGCATCAGCCTGAGAGGACTCAAGCTTTGAGCGGACGCCCCCCCCCCCCGCCCCAACCTCCCCTCCCCCCCGCTTCTTTTCTTTAACAAGACCGTGAGCTTCAAACCAGCAGGCTGTGGTCTGGAACGGTGCTCAGAGACAGGGATGGGATCACTCTGTGTGGCGTGGAGTCTAAATCACAGCAACACCAATGCACGCTCATCAAATGCGAACATGGTTTCCTTTACTCGAGGTGGTGGTGGGAGCAGCTGAACTGAGGGACTGTTCCTGGGAAGTGAAAAGATGTCGGTTCGGTTTTTGGCGAACACTTACATTTTAGTCGGGGAGCAGAAGCTCTTATCCAGAGCGACTTACAGCAAGTACAGGGACATTCCCCCCTTGAGGCAAGTAGGGCGAAGCGCCTTGCCCGAGGACACAATGTCATGTTTGTACAGCCAGGGTTCGAACCATCGACCTTCTGACTAGCCCAACACCCTCACCGCTCAGCCACCTGACTCCCCACTTACAAGTGACTTCTACCGCTGATAGTCGGTACTTGTAATGTAGGCTGGAACATTTCATGGGAGAGATTACGAAAATGGGACAGACAGACGAACGTACTGCTGCGGATGTTTCAAAGCTAGGGAAACGGAGCGAAAAACCAACCGCAGATCGCAGAAGCTTCTAGACCTCACAGGAAGAGAGAAGAGCAGATGAATTCATGTCATAATGACAACTTTGCTCGGACCGCTTCCCACCAGCCGGCGAGCTACTGTATCATTTCCTGTCGGGGGGGGGGGGGGGTGTGTTAAAACGGACCTAGCTACCATAGAAGAAAATTAAAATGGAAAGAAATGTGAAGGTGGGGGTGGGGCGCTCACTGTCGAGGGTACGATGATTTGGGAAGAACATTCTAGACTGCGCTTCTGCTCCCTGGAATGTGCCCAGCAGAACACTTGTCTCAGGATTCATGACTCTGATGAACTCGTGAAGGCTGAGTTCTCGTTTGAGCTACCGAGAGTAAACGAAGTTGAAGGATGAATAATATCTCGCTCAAAGCGATGGACTGAAGGTGAGGGTGCCTGTGTGCGAGCGTGTGTGCGACTGTGCGTGTTTCCGCATGTGACTGTGTGTGAGTGTGTGTGTGTGTGCTGTGGAGACAGCTGGCTCTGTGGTATGGGCTAATGCCTGTGCCCCAGGGCTGTGGGAGAGAGCTGCCTGACAGGCTGGTGCGTGTGTAACCGTGTGCGTGTGGCTGTGTGAGTTGTGTTTATGTGGGGTTGTGGTGTGTGTGTGGCTGCGTGTGTGTGTGTGACATGCTGCTAGCAGGATCTGCAGGGATGAGCAGGTGTGGCTGTGCTGGTACAGGCAGGAATGGGTGAAGGCAGGGTGGGGGCAAGGGGTGGGGGCCGGGTGGGGGTAGAGCGTATCGGGTTGGGAGGGGTTCAAGGCACGGCGGAGGTTATGTATGTGTGGAGGAAGGCTGTAGGGTGGTAGTGGTAGGGTAGGTTGGATACAGGGTGTGGGTCTGATGTGGGTGTGTTGTGTGGGTATGAGGGGGGAAAGCGTGTGTGTATATTATGTCAGTGTGCGTGTAAATGTCAGCTACCTCTTCTGTCTCTTCACCACCTGGTGATAGGGTGCCAGACAGACGAGAGCACATTCTCACCCCAGTGGGACGTTTCACAAGCAGGCCACACACACAACATGACAATGACGACATCCCCATGCTAAGCCGCAAACCAGACCCCAGCGCATCGCAAACGAGAGAGGCGGATTCCTAATGAGAGCTGGACTGCCCAACACACACAAACACAAACACACTGGTACATGTACACTCCCTCAGACGCCCTCCCTTGGGGCCCTGGGCGTAGCGGGGGCCCTGGCGGGGGGCGGTGGGGGGGGGGGGGCGTGGCCATACTTACAGCGGTTTCTGAGGTCTCCGTTTCCGCGGGAACCCCCTGCCCCACCTCGTTGTCGTAGGTGACCGTGGGGTCGGGTAGCGCCGTGCCATACTCATCATACATCCCATAATCATAATGCTTCCTGTCAAAAGCGCCCTCGTCATACTCCTTTAGATCATACTCCTTAAAGTCGTACGCCTCTGTTGCTGGCTGGAGGCTGTGCACCGTCTCCGGGACAGCGGTGGGATCCTGACCAATGGGGGCGGCTTCGGTGACATAGTCACCGACAGCGTCCTCCTCCACAGCCTTTAGCGCGGTTACCCAAGCAGGGGAGCAAGGAGAGAGGGGGGAGGAGGAGGAGGGAGGGAGGGAGGGAGGGAGGGAGGGAAGGAGGGAGGGGGAGGAGGAAGGAGGAGGAGGGAGGGAAAGGAGAGGCAGGAAGGGGACGTGGGGTGTGCAGGAGGGAGGGGATCGGGTGAGGGAGAGTGGGGTGGATGGTGGATAAGGGAGGGGGGAGAATGTGGGGGGTAGAGGGGGTAGAGGGGAGGAGGGGGGGGGAGAAGGGGGGGGGGGAGCAGTGGAGGGAATAGGCTGTTAGTTAAGCAGTTAAGGACTACTGTTTTACATGTTATAAAAGCTTGGCAGGTTTTAAATTAATATAGCAATGTTCATACACGGGGAAGCAACGGCGGTAACACCTTATTTAAATTCCATTTAGTGAATAAAAACCTGGAATGGAACCAGTTGGTGCCTAAACTAACAAGAATTGTGTTGAAATACATGGATATAACCTTACTCACTGTAATCCATGAGTTCAATTCTATCCTATTCACTGTCAAATGTAAATTAATCGATTTACAATTGTGTTGCACAAATGTGTGTTTTCGTAAAACATGTTGGTCCTAAATCTGACCCGAATCAAATTCAAACAATAATGAATTCAATTATTTGAAATATTTATGTAAATATGTCAGGCATTAAAAATATTTGTTCCGCTTGTATGACATAGTTTAACGAATGCAAGGTGATTTCTGTAGTACACAGATAACATCAGTCAATATTGCACACTGAACCTATATTTTCATGTGTTCTCCAGCAAAGCCCTAACATGCATGTTCTGCCCTCAACTCTGTCACAAATGGATAAATAAAGTGTTACCAACATGATTTAATAAGAGCATTATCAATTCTGATCAAATAGAAGTCAATCACGTTCGTCTAAGACAGACTAATTTATTTTAGTTTTTTTGGCACAGCCATAGTACATACTACAGATGATCAAAGTATGTAAAATGGTGAGAGAAAAAAAAGAGACTAAAATAGATGAAGTAAGTCTGAAATGACACTAGAAGCATTTTGCATGAAAGGTACATCCACGAATGTACAGTGACTGTTGAGAGTTAGGAAACACAGAGTACTTTATCGCTTTTGAGAGACACATACCAGTACAAGTCCCTGTAGTTTAGTTTAGTAGGTATAAAACCTTAATTTCCATCCTATTTCACTTTAGGTAGTACTAATGAATTACACTGTACATTAAATACCCTGACTCTGAATATGCATTCATATGAATTCATGTGAATATGCATGCATTCAAACTGTGAAAAAAACAGTGGTTCATGTGTCTCTCAAAAACAATAAAGTCTAGGTGTTTCCAAACTTTCCACAGGCACTGAAGACAAGTGCAAGAATACAGAGTCTACGCAAAAATTGAAAGAAGGATACCAAAATACCAATCCCCATTGTAATCTTTAACCCCAATTTAACGCTGGTCAATTCATTTATACGCTCTGTATTTAGCACAAGGTGAAACCACAAACAGCTATCATATTTCTGTCATTCTGAAGGATCATAGTTGCGGATTCGTCTTTGGAAGGGGACCAAATGCATGTAATAACACAGGTACTCACTGGAAATCTGGCCTGCGTTTGGTAAAATCAGATTCCACTGGCTGTTTTCCCTGTGATATTACATTCATTTGGCCCTCATTCCTACCGGGGCTACGATTCTAACTGGCCGTGAGAAGAGTCTGCTTGGTTGATGACAGTTCTGTGGCAGTAGTGAGCAGAACGTGTGATCAAAGCGATACAGAGTACAGCACGAAAGTGTAGGGGAGCCATTGCTGTGAGGTCATTTCTGCCTGCAGGCAGGAGGCTCACAAACCCGTTTAAGTCAACATACTTAAAGTGATGGCTAACGAGGCTTTGTTTTCCCCCCCAGAACGTCACCCGTTTCTGATAGGACCTTAGATGTGGTCAATGGTGGGTAAGGCTGCAAGTCTTGTCTCCTTGTCCAAGTCAGATGGGCAGTAAAAATCACAAGCAATGTTGGACTTGGTTTTTGATGAGGTGTTTTAAAGGGTTGTTTTCATATCAAACGTAAAGTCTGCTGATTCCTGGAAAACTAGGTACTTAGTCCTGTGGTGGGGCTACCATGCGGAGCCACTTAAACAATGTGTGGCTGGAATTGGGCAAAAGGCCATAACCATGCCTAAGATCCGTGTCTTAGGAAAGTAATATCTTTCTTCATCCAAAACTACACTCTAGTTTTGACATTTTGTTAAAGAGATTATCTGGAAAAGACAAGGCACTGTGAAGATTCTAGATAATTTTTTCATAAAATTGCTGTGATATTAAGGGTTCAAGGATGAGTCCTATTCCTAGGTAACAGAGGAAGGTTTGGACCCATTTGTTCTTTGTACGACAAGTGAAGGACTTCAAGGACTGCAGCCTTAGCCAAAAATGAATCAAACAACAGAATGGTACAGCGCCGATGACGTGCATGGCAACCCACTGCGAATATCCAAGGATTAAGGTTCGGTTTGCCGCAAAACTGTCAGTGAACGCCAAGCGATGTTCGTTGAACCAGCTGGCCTGTACCATTCTCCTGTTTCATCCTATTCTCCGTCCAACGGTTCTGTCGTTTATGAAAACTTCGATGGCAAAAAAACGAAAAAGAAGAGAAAACAGAACAATTGCTTTGAATTGTTTTGTCTTTGTCATTTCATACCAGGTACTTCCAAGGTCATGTCTTCCTGGCTTTACACCCTGCTAAACCATCTAGTCCCTGTCCTCATCATTTGACAAAGAGCAAAATAAATGGAAAAACGTTACCTCGGTTGGTCCGCTGGTGGCAAAGGGAGACTGAATTTGATCTAATGTTCCGTAGTCAAGTTCAGTTTCAGTATAGTACTCTCCGCCTACATTGTTTAGCTGAGTGTCACATCCATGAAAGGAAGGAAGAATAAGGAAGCAAGAGTTAACACGGATAAGCACAAACAGGGGTTATTTGCCAGGGTGGGGGGGGGTCTCTTCAGCTGGCTAAAACTCCTCTAGTTCTATAGAAAAAGGGGGTGGTTAGGTAGGTAGCTGTCAGCCTATCATCAAAGATTTTCCCTCGGTTTAAGGAAAGATCTTGATGAGCTCTGATGTTGTTTACTTGTACTTTTACCCTAAAATTGACTTTGGGCCTCGCTGCTGGAGCTGTTGCCTGGTAACCAGGCATCTGTTTCTTCTTCTTAGCCGCTAACTTTTTTTTTGAGGCCAGGAACTTTAAGGGCTTGGCCTTAGACTTAAGGGCCTTTCTGGTCCTCTTCTTTTGCATGTAGACACTACGCCTCTTTCTCTGGAAAAAGGTCGTGGCAATAGAACAACATGACAACATGGAACGAAAATAAACATTCAAAAGAGGACAGGAAGGAGGTGGAGGGGAGGGGAGGGGATTTCAACCTAGGACACACACGCTCACGAGACACCAATGATGGGCTCCTCCGGTGCTGTCTTTAGAAACACCCAACTGCTCACAATGGCAAAACTGCACATCCCATTGGTACACTTTCTTGTGAAAAGTAAAACTTAGCATTCGGAAGTTTGGAGATCGGAACATGTTTGATAGTTCTAAAGACAGGTGGGAACGTTAGGCAGTAAAACCACAACACAGGAAAGGTCAAGCTGAACATGAATAGGAGATGGACTGACACATACAGTACATACAGACAATCCACAAAGCGTTGGACAGGAACAGGGACCGTGTGTGTGTGTGTGGGTGTGTGTGGTGGTGGGGGGGGGGAGACACGGTACGCCAAGAGAGACAAACAGGAAGACGTCACAAGACACACACTTGCTTTTCGTCTGGCTTTTACCTGAGGTTCAGAGTACTCATCAGTTGGCACGGTCTGTGTCTCCCCTTCTGAGTAATCATAGAACTCAGTGTAATCTAACTCATCAGTAGCGTACTAGAGAGGGAGAGAGGTCAAGAACACGGCTGTTAGGGTTAGCCATATTAGCATTAGCATGGGTGAAATGTCATCTACTTTTTGAGGGAAAAAAGAATTCCAACATAACATGTCTGTATTGGACATATTATGTATTAAACTGGTTAAACAATAACACATTCATTAGTTTGCATTATTCGTCATTGTTCAAAGTGGAACAAAATATTCAAAGTATTGTCCCAGTCTTCTCTGTTGTAGTACAACACAACTTCCTAGCAGGTTGTTTGTACACAAGGAGTAAAATGAGACAACACTTTATCATGCTGTGTTTATACTAGTTGCAGTATCTACCAAAGCATCCACAAGTGCTAAGCCATTAAGTCATTAAGCTTAACATGGCTAACGAGCATCCAAATATGTAAACAAATGCTAAAGTGAGCATTTGCTTTATTCTGCACGTTTGCAGATGGGGTGTTAAAACACTAGAGGTGGACATTAAGGAAAGTGAGTGAGAACTATGTCACGATGTGAGTCTGATCTAGCGGTGCATTCTGTCATGGAACATTCTCACTACCAGAGTGTCAGTTAGAAACTTGGAAGCCTCGTTAAGCCAGCTAGATTAGAGGGGCCGAATTTTCCCTCACAACTTCCTGTGTTTGGACTCCCCTTTCGCTGCTTATCTAGTTTTTCTGAGGCGTTCGACAGGTGCCCATCACGAAGAATCACTTCAAAACCTTGGTCTATGGCACTAGAGGAAGCACCAAATATAACGGATGTCGCTTTATGGTAGTTGTAAAAGTTTATCACTTTGTTCCTGCAATATAAGTGTTTTTGTCCAGACATGTTCAGAAGCATTGTTAATGAACTACTGTACGATACCACATGTGAAGTGTTTACACCATCTTTCACATGGATATCATTAAAATGGGCATGTTAATACAGTCTGAATGGCATCAAACAATACGAAAAGTATAACTTGACTGTTTGATCGGTTAGAAGTGTATCAATATCATTCATCAATCTGTAATATGATTAATCAATGAATGGATGTATTAATGAAATAAATAGATCCATTGGTTGTCTTGGTCTCATCTCCCTCAATCTTTCGCTGTCCTTATAAAATATAACTTGTGAGGACAGGTCTATGACAGAACATAGCAAAAAAACTACAAGGTGCATCAAGAAACGCATTTCCTTGTCAAACGCTTGTATCTGGGTTTTCAATCTTGTTTTTACTGTTTGATGTATGAATTTATTTTTATGTATCACCTAATCAGTTGTATTTATGATACTAATGTTTGAACACAGGTATGTTACAGGTACGGGTTCCAACCACCAGAGGTGCTTTGGCTCATCTTTAAAGGATCTGGATACAGGTTCAGCTGAAGTAGCCAAAAACATTTCCAGATATAATGCAGATAATAAAGTATTCAAGGAATGTGAAAGTATCTTTGGGGGAAGCTCAATGTATGAAAGATCCAGACGTGTGCGATGTAACGTGTCTGTCCTCGGACACCGAAACCGGACAGATCTCTGAGAACATGCCTGATTCTCCAGGATTCTCCAGGACACTTCAAGGCTTAACTGTGTCCACCTCTGTATGTGTCGTTGCTTGTGCACCGCAAACCTTTAAAGCACTGTGTTTCTCCCCTAAGGAGGGTCCCAGAGGGGAATCCCACCTCACCACCCCACTGTACTGACCTCGTTATCGGGTTCCTGGGCCTGCAGAGTCTGGCCATGCGGGACGTCGCAGTCCGGGCTGTAGTGTTCACAGTAGTCGTACGCTGCCTTGGGGTCCGACACGATCAGCAGCTGCTGGATGTCACCCTGGGGGAGGCGGACAGGACATGATGTCATTAGTTTGGAGGGAATCCTTGAAACCAGGTGCATGGATAAAGTTTTTTTTTTCGGAAACTTGATGGACACAGAGTCATGTACAACAAAAGATGGAAATAGAATCAATAATCTGTTATTGCTGAGCAAAAACACCCTTGCGGTCCCATTTGCGGTCTACAACTAAAAAGAACGTTCTCATGATCCAAATCAGGAAGTTCACAGGAAACAAGGCTTTATCCAGTACCACACGCTGTGCAACAATTCGGAATCGCAAACAAATCTTAACCCTGATGATAACTACCTCCGGGCTCACACTCAATACTATTTGATGTCAGTTGGAAACAGCAGCCAAGTAGCTAGGATTCCACACAAATCCACACGCTGCTCAAAAAAGCTGGCACGACCCACAGGGTACAGACGAGCCCAGGAGATCACTCTTCCAGGGGTTTACCCAGTCTAATCCAACAAACATGTTCCATCAAGACAAATTGAAAAACACCTGGTTACCATGTGTGCAGCCGAGGAAAGCAAGGTGAGATTTATGACAGGGAGAAAGTACATGCTCCGTTGTGTTGCATGGACGAAGAAATCCATTGATGGAGCATATACTGTTAGCATAAAGTGTGGTTCTTTATATAGGGTGTATGTATAGTAAACTGGGATTGTACAGGTCAGGGAACGAGATGATGGGATGGAGGAAGATACCAGCGCCAATC
Organism: Protosalanx chinensis; assembly: GCA_030340685.1. Lineage (NCBI taxonomy): Eukaryota > Metazoa > Chordata > Actinopteri > Osmeriformes > Salangidae > Protosalanx > Protosalanx chinensis. The sequence goes on from CM059332.1 coordinate 3,432,069, forward strand.
TCATCAAAGCAACTGGACGCTTCAGTGTCCAATATTTGGATTTGTAGTGTTTTTTCTGGGGAGATTGCTTTGAAAGTGTGTGTTAGTGCTTGTTTGCATTTAGCAGTGTATGTCTTGTGTGTTAGAAGGAGGATGAGGGAGGGGGTTACTCAAAAAAAGTCAGATGCCAGATGTTCCTGTGCTGATCCTGGCAGATCTAAACCAGACCTCTCCACCCATCCCCCAGACCCCCTGGCCCCCGCCCCCCCCAGACTCCCCTGAACACCTCCAGAAGAGGGTAGCCACGGCCACAAGCGTAGCCCAGGTGGCTTAGCTCAACTCCTGGGTATGTCATGGCAAACATTACCATATGGTCAAACTAAACAATCCACACTGAAAGTCCCAGGAGGAACATCACAGCAGGAAGTCCCGCTGGTGACAGCTATCCCCAACACGGCATCTTCGCCAGGAGGCCGGAAGAACAGTGACAGTCGTAGCTCAGGCAGACGTAGCCAGCTACAGCTACACAAACAACAAAGAACCATCCTGAAAGGTCCACACCCTTCGCCAAGAATTCGAAGAAGGCCTGTGTTTTTGTTTCGGGACACCACAATGGCTGACATCCGTTCCAGCACCCTCCTGCCTCCATCCCTGCGCTCAGAGAAGCCCCACGCAGTCAAGGAACACAAAGTTCCCAGCATGAGCTAACCAGTTGGCTTCAGCTTCTGGAATCTTCTCTATAATTGCCTGAACAACATTTTTCCTGGATGCTTGTTTTGAAAGCCTGTTATCACCTTCCAGGTTTACCTGCACTCAATACTTCCTTAAACAAATTCTCTGAAGTGGTTCCATGCACTTGTGCAAATAAATTATAATAAATAAATATACTTGTGTGACATCCAAGAGTCTTTTTAAATAACTTAAAATAGCTTCATAGAATCAGTTCTAAAAAGTAAATCCAATATGCTTCTTGGAGTGTGGAGAAGAATGAATCTGAACTAGCATGCGTTTGGGATGGTGTTTCAGGGCCAGTGTCTTTGGCAGTGGGATATGGTGTTGAATTGGCCCTGGAGGCACGTAGGTTTACTGTTCTGCTGTGGTCAGAGATCGTCTGCAAGGAGAAGACTGATGGTGAGACTGAAAGAGATCCAAGCAGGCTAGGACTTGTCAGAAGATCTGTGCTGTTGGGGAGTGTGTGTGTGTCTGTGTGTGTATAAAAAGTCTAACGTGTATCTATGCAGTGTAAACTGTGTGTATAGTATAACTTGTGTGAAAAATCCTTGACAGATAATATATAAACATCTATGTGCTTAGGCTTGTCTTTAGGGCAACATATACACCAGCTAACATCTCCCCGGTGACTGTCTATCAACATGTCATTGTCTGGTAGTTTGGTACACCTCCAACGGGTGAGAGAGATGTTTCTGAAACAGCTGGACGGAATGCTTTCTTCATTTGAAATTCCCCCTTTTCCTCTCTAAAACAAGCACCATCACAAGCATTCCTAACATGACATGTGTTACATCCCATCTGGCAGACAAAGACCAAATCTTGCAGTAAAGCCCCTGTGGTTCATCACACACACACCGGCACAGCATGTTACTGTAATCACCTGTGGAGATTGGCTCAAGGTTTCAGCAGGTGATGTAACTAGGTAGCTCACTAGTTTACTGGTATGATATGTGTACCGTGCAGGCAGAAAGCCCTGGGTTCGAATTCAACCAGTGCCCTTTGCACCTATTCCCCTCTCTTTCTCCCTCTCTGCCTTTTATGTCACATTTTACTTAAAAACTATCCAACGATTTTATAAGTTAAGTAAAAAAGGTGAAACCTCAGACTTTGCTGCCATGGGTATCCACCCAGACTGCCAAGGAAGTAAGGAAGTAAGGAAGGTAGGAAGGAAGGAATCTAGCGGTCGACAGGCGATCAAGAAGGACTGAGCCAAGCTGATGGGTTTTACCTCTTGTGTCGCCCACACGCCACCATCAGAAGGCTTGAACTCAGCCTGGAGCCTGGGCTAATTAGGCCCCGCATGACAGCGGACAGCCCTGAACACAAACAAGCGGCGCAGACATGGAGTCGAGCCCTGGTCTGGGACCATAGAAGGAGCGCCGAGCTGGGTGCGCCACCGTCCGCAGTGTTCAGTTTAGGAGACGAGGGGGAGACTTAGAGCAAACGGATGTAAAAAAAAAACTGAAATGCTTCAAAATGGCCGCTTCTACTGTCGGTCTAGACTTGTAGGTGTATTGCTTTACACAACACAAGGCTCTGACAAAATTAACAGTAGGTTTCATGAAGGAAAAGAGACATGGGGGGGGGGGGGGGGGGCAGGGAGAAGAGGCAGAAGCTGGATTCAGTTTGCCCCAGGGAGCCTACTGGTTGGGTAGGCGGTGCAGGGCTGGATTTCTGGGGGTTTCTGCACTCATGCAGGCTTCTGGGGTAATGCAGTATGAACCCAGGCCAGACCTCTAGAGCATGATGCCCTCATGGTTGGCAAGAGAGTAGAACTGATATATTGTCATGGTTAACGCCAAAGAGGTCAAATAGACAGGGAGGTACTAAGAGAGGGGCAGGAGTGAGGAGGTTAGGGAGAGGGAGAGGGAGAAGAGAGGTGCAGAACAGGTGCTTTGTTGGGGGTTGCAGGGTTAGCCAAAGACTAAAACATAGGAAGGTATCTTGATGAACCCCGGCCAACACCCACAAGACTTGTTAGTTGTGGAGCTCAAAGTACAAACTTGACCTTTCTCTGATCACAAGGCTCCCCGGGATATAAATACACAGTCAGAGGTGAAAGGTGAAGGAAATGCATGATGGGAGATAAAGTGTTTTGTGTTGACCACAGTGCACCTCTTTTAGCAGGCTAAAGATACCAGTTCAACATTAATGAAGTCTGAAAGTCTCGAATGATTCCAACCAGTGAGAGTCTAAAAAGATAAATAGTGCTTACTGAATAATAATTTATAGTCTGATGGTCCAGGAACTACAGTTTTTACTTGCTAAAGAAATATCACCAGATGTTTTTAGAAGCCTGGAGACATTTTCAGAAGGCTCCCTGGTCATACAGAAAGACGCCTCCTCTACGTTCATCTTCTTCCTTGTCTTCCCCTTTTTCATTTGTAAAACGTATCTCTCTCACTCTCTCTCTATCTTACCCCCCCCCCCCCCCCCCCCCCCCCCCCCCCCGTTCATAAACGTCTCATGTTTAATTATAGAGACAGTTCAGGCCTACGACGGCGTTGGTCTAATCGAATACAAAAGAAGTCATCATCATGTGACCTTTGATGTACCTTTTGCCCCGGGCAACAGCCTTTAGTCCCAGCCCCCTACAGCTATCCCCCTCCCCTGTTAACCCCTCACCCACTCAGAGCTCCCTGTAAGACTCACACTGTACACACAGTCTGCCCAGACAAAGACTCGGTCACTTGGACAAAAAAAAACTAAAAGCTTAAACCTACTCATAAATTAAGGGGAGCCCCAGATGGAAAGGATCTTTTTTTATGGGTTCCTTTCATGATTAAATACTTACTAAACAGGGGTGAAATAATAAAAATAATAGAGAGAAAAAGACTTAGATGACTTGAGACGGCTTTAGGTTCACTTGAAAACTTTCCCCTGCTTCCATCTCATACAAAGTCTCTCCTCATGAACTCCACCTCTGTCTTCTGGAACGAAAACAGCCCCAAAATAACTGTCCACCCTCCAGCCCTTCTACAGGGACAACATGAGCAGTGAGGAATGTTTACTAGGAGTAGAAGCAGGCACAGGGAGAGGAGCTGGTGTGTGTGTGTGTGTGAGTGGGTGTGTGTTTGGGCATGTGTATTTGTGTAAAAGCCTCAAGTCTGTCCCTGACAGGTAATGTCAGCCATGGATGAATAGATGGCCTCATGGCTTGGGCTCCCTAGGAGGGCCGGGGTAGGAGGGAGGGGGAGCCGGAGGGCGGGTGGAGGGGTGATGAAGGTCTGAGGTGAAATGAAAGACTCTCATTCATAGAGGGATCCTACACAGTTCACTGGACACATCGGCAGCTAAGCAAGTATGATAGGAAAAAATCTAATAAAAGAAATGTATGGTAAATATAGGCCAACCTAAATCATTTCAGGCTCAAGACACGCCATGAATGTTCAACTGCTTCAAATGTGGTTTCTTAAATATCAATACAATGAAAACTCTTTCCCCATGTCATATTTGAGTTTGATTACCTAAATATTTACTGACATATTTACTCAAAAGACCTATTCTCCCGTCAAATTGAGCTTTGATTCATCAAAATGTTTAAAATATTTGCACGAAGCGCCGCACGGCGAGCTCAAGTATTTCCGCTACGCGTGTCCCAGAATGCATCGGTTCCTCTGAAGCTCTGAGGGGAGTCGACACAGAGAACAGGCAGGAGGCCTGTTCCCCAGCCCCACACAGAGACCAGCCTGTTACCCACCAGTCTAGCAAGGCTTATTTTGCTCTGGCATCTAACTGGACCCAGTATCTCTCACACAACTGCCTGGCCTCAGGGCCGGATAATGGATCTAATCCAAACGGACAGGGAAAATGAAGGTACCAGGGAGCAAGGTATTCCCTTTTGCTTTGGTCGTTTATTAATAAGCTGTTTTAAAATAGCAGCCCAGTCTAATAACCGCTTCAAGTCATGGGACAGGAATATGGGGAACATATCGTGAATAAACGATATCCCTTGCGTGAGAAACAAACCGGGAGTAAGATACAAAACTCTGCATCTCATCTTGTGAAAACTGCATTGAAAATTAAAACAGACAAGACCTGGAAAAATATCCCCAATAATACTTAAATAAATGCTTAGTCATTCCATGTTGGATCCCCACCTGCCAAAGATCTGATCGCCAAGGTTACCGCCAGGGTCACCGGGACGATGACAAGGCCCTGCAGAAGAAGCTTTCAGACAGCATGGCTGGCAGCATCAGCTCCAGCCATCAGTCACAGCACAACATCAGAACAATGACCACTCTCTCCCCAGCCCCCCCATAAACAAACTGAAATGGTCTCCCAAGTAAACACAGCACCCTACATCTAAGCCGTGACCTTTTCCCCCTGACATTTTTGGCTTCAATGTGAAGTGACAATTCTGCCATTGTCAGCCGTTATTTACATGCTCAGGCATTGTGACCCTGTGGCAGCCACCTCTAGTTGAACTCTGAACTGGGACGAGGAACAGCAAACACATGTCACACAGGACTGGCGTGCAGACGAGTGTGAAAGACTAGAACCTTCTGACTGTTTACCCCCAAACGAGAAAGCCTGGAGTATTCCTTACGCAAATGCAGTATCGGCAAAGGAGGTTGCACAGATAACAAACGTCTTAACTTGGTCTCTTGACGGAACGCACCTCTAAAACCTCAGGCCTGTTTCTTAATCGTATCTAGAGGCCACAGAATCATGTCAACAGTCATTTGAAGTGTAATGTAACCCCGGATGAACAGCACCTGCCTGGCTAGGCATTCCAACAAGGCCGGTCTGGTGCTTCTGTGAACCTCTAACCTCTGAAGTTGCACTCGGACTAACAGTAGGCTGCAAGACTCAAACAAGAAGTCATTAGTGGCTTTAATGACAAGGTGCATCAAGTCCACAACAAAGGAAGCGTCGAAACGCAGAGATCAACCCCTCCTCTGCTGCACTCCTGAACCGACGCCGTGGAAACCGACTCCTCCCATATGGACACCAGCACTTCAAGTCTTCCTAAAGAGTTCATGCAAGCCCATCTCACGAGAGTAAAGCTCCAGAACACTCGATGAGTCCAATCAATGCTCCCGGTGTTTAATGAACACTCTGAAAGTTGCTGCTTAGTGTCAATCGCTACCATCTGTGCATGCAGAACAACACTTCCCCCCCCCCCCCCCTCGGCCCCCATAACCCAGCACACCACTCACATTTCACATTTATTCATTTAGCAGACGCTTTTATCCAAAGCGACTTCCACTCACCCACCACGCCCGCCCTCCTCCCCACCTCCTCCCCACAACTCACCTGGAACACCTCCTCGTCCAGGATCCTGGTGCCGAACACGGTGACGCCATCGGTGTTGAGGGCGGCGTGGTCGCTCCTGGCCAGCGGCTTGGTGATCTTCTTCTTGCAGTCCACGATGATGGTCACCGTCTTCTTCTCCACGCTGATGGCCACCCGATGCCACCTGATTGGTTCGACACGACACAGACAGTCAGCAGGGGGCGGGCTGGAGGATTTCCCAGGTTCGTCGCGCGAGCAAAGGGTTAACCGGCGTCGCACGCGAGCGCAACACCTCGAGAGCCGGTGGATGAATTTGCCACAGACCAACCGAAAGGCCACTGCATTCCAGGCAGCAACAGACCCACATTCCTGTCCTCACACTTTGGCCTTGTTTAACACGGGATTACACTCATTAAACCTCAAACTTAATCCTCCTTCTGGGTTCCTCGCCATGACAGGCGGGGTGAACATTGTGGAAAGTGTGTGTCAGGACTCAGGAGGCCCGGGCCTTCGCTGCAGAAGACGACCCGGTCAAAACACAGTTCCAGAGAGGGAGGAGCAGAGCCGTGCGACCGTGGGTCCGGCTCACCTGAGTGGAGACCTGCAGCTTGTACCTGACAGGGCTATGGGAAGCAGGCAGGTGGTTTTCCTTCTGCTTTGGGAAAATGGTCAACCTTTATCAAGACAGTTATATTTAACGATCGCATCACTGGTTATGAAAACCAATCAGCTGTCTTGCCCACGCTTGAAAACGAACCTACAGGCCCTGGATCGAAGGATGCAAATCGAGTCACTGTGACCGTTACCTATCGCTGTGATGGGGACTGCGGGTTTACAGGAGGAGTGCTGTTTTGATCGAATCTTTAATGCTTTCCCGATCAATCCTTGGTAGAGATTAACCGCAGCCGCAGCCAGGTCATGGCGTCTGACGGGATTACAGGAGCCTTGACACACAGCAGAGTGTGCTGAGCTCAAATGAAAGGCCTCTTGCATCCCTTTACGCTTCGTTAACGTACGACAGACTGTTGATGCAACTTTTGATTCGACCCAATTAAACTGCAGCTTGAAAATGAGGATCAGAGGTTATTTCCCATGGTTGATGAGGATTGCCCTCTTTCGTAGAGAATACTAGCCAACGTGCAGAATCATCACTACTGTTAATTATTACTATTATTATTACGATGATCATTATTCATGATCACTGAATGAATTACGTGGCATAACTGGCTGTCTGGAAAATACAACAGAAACTGCTTAACAGTTTTGTCTGTGTTTTCTTCCTCTTATGCAATTCTGTCAGAGTGATGTTCAAGCGTAGCGTGTGTGTGTCTGGATAACAATGCAGGCGTCCAGAGAGGCCGAGCAGGCAGCATTAGTTACAGTCACTTAAAATGTGCCCAAGATCTGGACTTTGGTATGCGGCCAACTCTTTAAGCGCTAAAATCCTCAACAGGGAACATTGCTGTTCGGACAGTGGGTCACCGAACCGCTCTCTGAACAAAGGTGTCTCACAGGAGGGAACACGGAATGAGAAGTTGGACTTGGACCTGGGTTCTGCCTTTTTAGAACATGTATTCGATGTTACACCTTGTAATCACATTCAGTAAAACACCTCACCGTATTTACAAACTTTGATAAATCACAGTGCTGCATGTACAGTAGACACTGCTAGTGGTTCATAGATAATATTTTGACCATAAAACATTGAGCGACCAGGCAACAACGTATTTTACAAGCAAGGAAATAGAAAAACTAAATACATTTAAAACAAAGTCTGGCTCCTAGGGATAATACTAAATAACACTCAGACTTTATAAATAGCTCTTGGTAAACGAAAGGAAGAAAAAGGAACGACACATTTCCCAGCATCCTTTGTGTTTGTTTATTTTCCCTTTCTCTGCCACAGGCTCAAGTCTACTCAGCTGAAGCTTCGAGTGAGAATTCTGGGATTTCCGAACCAGAGAGCGGATAACGATTCATACAACAAGGGGCTCAGAGACCCAGTTGGTTGAATCTGATTGGATAAGGTAATCCGGGGAAGGAGAAGGGGGTTATTAACCAAGTCTAACAGCCCCTGCCCTCTCCTCTACTCCGTCTCTTCTAAAACAACAGAGACATGGGGTTCATGGTTAAGGTCATCTTGTCCATTGTGGTCCCTGCTGCGCCCTGCTAATCCACTGTCTCTGACCTCTTCCTCTGCCCCTGTGCCGCTGACTGGGAACCCCCACAGAGCAGACTGTGATTGGCTCCTGCGGCAGTCGGGGGTGGATAACTGTTCTTATTAACTCCCTAGCAGAGAGTAAACTCAGCGTTGGTTTTGAACTGTTATTTTTTCCCCAACAATAGCATTCAAACAGCATTCCGAAAGCCTTAGCAATTAATGTTTGATTCAAGTTTGTCTGTTGAATCAGACAAATCGAACATGGACAAGAAAGAGCTCTTAAAAGTAGGATGACTGAAAGTATTTCTGGAAGGTGCACAGATAAGACATTGGATAAAGGGCAAGAAGTAAATCTGCCCTGACATTTGAGACATAAACACACTTTAACAACCGCTCACCAGGCTTCTTGTGGAGGGAGGAATTAACCCTATTATCAACCACTCCTCTCTCCTCTGATCACTCTTTCACACATTGACATCCACCCCTTTCATAATGCTAGTGGTTCAAAATCCCAACACAGGAAAGCAGAAACAAATCCCAGCAATGACAACCAATACAATCACAGATATCATGCTGCGGGAGCGAGGGGTTTTCCGCAGGGGCTGGCGTGGGGGCGGGACTTACTTTCCGTCGGCCAGGTTGAGGGTGCGGAACAGGGGGTAGTCCTCGGGGGCTGGCCTCCCGCTCTGGTCCTCGTACAGGAAGACGGGCGAACGTCCCAGCTCCACGCCCAGCTGCTGCACGCCCTGCTCGCTGTACACAGACAGCAGGAAGGACTGGAGGCCGGCCTTGGGACGCACCGTGGCCAGGATGGAGAAGTCCTCGGGGAACACTCCCCCTGGGGAACGAAGAGGGCCGAGGGGGGTTACACACACGTGGAGCGCCTGTCTCCTACCAGATGTCAGGGTCAAGGTGGCTAGTCCAGATTGAGGCTTTCGCAGCTGATCATTGTTGTTGAACCCTCAGCTCAACCAGGAACACTCTTTAGGTGATTATGTAATATTATTAGGCATTACTATTAAGGAAAATGAATGTCCATAGCATACAGTTTATTCATAGTTTTGTCTTCGTTTATGTTCGTAAATGTTTAATTAGTTATTAAAGAGTAATGCCAAAGAGTCATCAAGGCTAAATGCATTCTATAACATTTTTACAAGCACATAAAGTTTCTGCACCTAATGAATGAGTCATAGATAAGCTAAATCTTTAAATACCCTGGTGAACCAAACGAGCATTATACCAGAAATACTGAACTGTAAGACTTCAAACCCAGGGTGAAGTCACATATTAATACGAGAGCGTTCTATTCATACTAAGGTCAATAAATAACTGATAGATAGCGCTTTAATAAACCAAAAGTTTTACACTGACTCATGGCCTCTCCATCGCTTTCTCTGCAGTTGTCTGTCTTGTTAATCCCTCCATTTCTCCCCTGTCTCTCCCTTCCTTCTCTCCTTCGTTCCTCTCTATCATCTTACTCCCCTTTCCCTCTTTTCTTAAGATCTCTTTTCTCTCTCCCTCTCTTCTCTGTCTCTGTCTCTCCTTCCCCATCCTAGACTCTTCTTGTTCTCTCTCTGTCCTCTCTCACTCCTCTCTCAGGCGAAACGCAGCACTATGATGCTATCAGAGGTGTCATCTCCAGTCAAAAGCCTCGGCTCCAATAACAATGGACACCTTTACACAGGACTCCCAAACGAGCAGGATGTGGACCAGCAGGAGGGAGATAAAAGGAGGGGTTTGGGGGTGTGAGGGGAGGGTTTGGGAGGGAAGGGAATGGAAGGGGGGGGGGGTTGAGAGTTGGTGAAGTCGGGTAAGGGTGCATGGGGATTTGGGGATGCGTGTGTAGGAGAGGGTTTGTGTGTGTGTGTGTGTGGGGGTTGTCTTACCTGGGAAGAGCTGCTTGGTGGGAGCGCTAATCTGGGCCTGTTTCCCTACTCGATAGGCTGAGTCTGGCTGCGATCCTCTCCTGTTTGTGCAAAATCCTGATGTTTTTCGAACTCCTTCGGGGGAATTGTGAAATTCTAATACTTTGAGCACATCCACAGGTTCCGCTGTTGGAGAGAAAAACAGATCACGCCTTTTTAGATTGTGACGAAGGAATCTCAAAGATGCACTCAAGATGTGTAAACTGTTACTGTCGATCATGAACCAAACATAACATTCCAGAGACAATAATCTCATCTCGTGAATCTCACCTGTTAGATGACAATGAGAAGCAGCAAATATCATTGTTTCATTGCGAAATAATGCATGATATTGGCACAGATCAAAATCACACGCAACTCTCTTTATAAAAACAACAGGAAAACCGCAGGCTCAATTGAAAGGGACTCAAATCCTGCAGCAGCACGCGACAGGAAACAGTGTCACAGTGACCAGCATAAGAAACAATATGCCCACATCCAGCCAATTTTAGAACACTTGGAGGATAATCTTACGCTCCTCGGGGTCACTAGGCCAACTTCAGGTCTCCTTTCCCCTCATATCTGATGCACTTTACAGGAAGGAGGGTTTTTTGGGGCCGGGACCCCCCATGGAGATCCATGGGAACGTTTGGTGATTACCTTTTTTGTTGGAATCAGTGTATATGTGTTACATGCAGATGCAGTATTGAATAGCCCTCTAAAATACCTACATACATTGGGGTACACGTGTGTGTCTGGATGACCAAAAAACGGATTGAAAAGGCAAGTTTTAAGATGTTTCTGCCTATTCAAAAGGTTTTTAAACTGCGAGTTGTCCCGCCCGCGCTTTGTAAGAAACGTTACTAATCAAATATGGAATTAATCAAAGCTTTAATCGTTTTTCTCATGGAGTAGAAGTGAAATGAAACGTTTCAAACTTCGGGTCTGTCTCTCCTGAGGGCTCCAGAACCACTGTTTAGTTTGGCACGTGTGGCTTCAGATCACTCAAGAAGGTTTCTTTGGCTACTTCATACAAGGGGATCTTATGAAAATGTCTAATTTCCTCGTAAACACGTTCTGGCAGACATTCCATCTCTGCTGGGTATAAGTACACCATACTGGCTCATTTTACTCTAGTCAGTGGAGCATGAGGGAGAAGCAAAGCCCTGTTTCAACACGAATCTATTTCCAGAGCATAAAGGATGTCTTCAGTGCTGTGTCAGACTGCTTATATTGTAGGACTACCAGTCTTGAGTCGATGACAATTATTGCTTTCAACCCCACATTTATTTTGAACTCTTAACCAATTTTGAATGTGGTACTGCAGGGAGTTTGGGGAATTTGTCAACCTCAGCACCGGTCGAACAATCCCAAACTTTCAACCCAGTCTGAGCCCTAGATTCTCTCAGCAGCAGAGGTCTGTTATGCTGATTCCCTCTACAATACATTTTGCTGTGAAATGTCGCCCGGTCTGAAGTGCTAACTGAATAAGTCATCCCTTTACCCCTCACTATCAGCAAAGCCTCATCTGAACCACTCACTTCTCAAGTGCAAAAACAATCTTAGCTGCTAAGTGCCGAGTAAACTAAAAACCAAATCAAATGTCGAGAAGCCCATCGAAACATCAAGGGCTGGTGAGAGACCTATGATTTTCATCCACTTGCTCTTTTGATGTATCGTGAGCAGAACTGCCTCTGCGTGAACTGAGCTAAAGACTCTCTTTGTGAGTCTCTCCAGCGTGCTTTACCTCCCTGGCTTCACACTCCAGACCTCATATATTCCAGATGTGATGATTTGACCAGGGGGCGACCCTCGCACCGAGGTGCTGAGAAAACGGCAATGCTGCCCTAATCCATTAAAGCATCTAAATGAGTGTGCTCAGTCGTGAAGACGGGCATCTGATGAGCTGGTGTGACTTTCCCCTGACGGCTGCACAAATAAGGCCACATTTCTCCCGGGGCGCTGGGTAACACAGGGAGGACGGGGGTAAGAAGCTCCGCAGGGAGGAGAACACAACCCACAAGATCACAAGCGGACCTCCTCTGGAGATTCGTTATTGGTCGCACCATTTAAGACAAATGAAAATGTCGTTGATGTGGGCGGAGGAGGAGAAACATGATCATAATATCACACTGTCTGCTTGTGTTTGATGTAATACCTGTCATGTTAAACAGGTAGCTATAAACGTAAATTCAGAAGCAACAGCTTGTTCTGGAAGGTTCCCGAAGAATTCTGGAAACGGAGGCCAAAAGAAATCAAACTTCCCGGCCCAACTTCGTACGACGCACCTGACCAAAAAATACGTTTGACTCCTTGAGGCTCGTTTTCCATTTCAGCCTTTCAACTTTGACAAGGTGGCGGTAAATCGTTCCCTGCTGGAGGAGAGAAGACCCTTTCACCTGCTGCTCCCTGAGACTCTAATCATGTATTCAGCCAGAATGACTCTCTCACCCTCTCGCTCTGCCCCTTCTCTCTCTCTCTCCTCTCTCCACTTCCACCCCTCTTCTGAAACGACTGCTTTATGCTGCTGTCATACCAAGGAAAATTCACACTGAACCATCCCCCTATGTGAGGTGCCTCATTCTGGCTGGACTCTCCTGCCGTCTACCTTTTTCTCATTTACCCCCCGCTGTATAAAATAAGGCTATCGACTTTCAAAAGGTTCAAACTTTCAAGTCGTCTGATTGTATAATTACAAGACACAGTAGACCTATGGCGCGTTCCAGACTGTAATCTCAAAGCCATCAAACGAAATGCGTTCGAAAACTGCACCAAGAATCAAAGACGCATCATCTCTAGGCCTTTCTACAAAAGCGCACTGGGGACCTGCGAGTGTCCCGGGCACCAGGTCTCTTTTGCAGAGCGCAGGGGAGAACGGTTCTGAAATGCTAGCTTTGTCTGCAGGAATGCACGTCTGAGCTGAATGAGCCCCAAGGCCAGAGAAAACATGTCTGTACATTGCTGCTTTGGAGAAGACACCCTGTAGAAACAGCTCCATGTTCCACGAAAAAACCCCAGCAGGGGAACATACAAGGCAGAATACACACAGCCTTCAGGATGCTGGAGATGAAAGTGGAAGAAGATTGCTCAGTAGAGAGAGCGAGATAGGATCTGCGAGCCAAGTTCTGAGGGTGTTTGGCATCCATTACCACCAATTATAGTGGATACGGTTGATTACGGTTGATTACATTTTCAACAAACTAAAAGGCATTAATGAGAAAAACTGAAGTAAAACTGGTTCATTAAATGAAGATATATAAAAGCGACTGAAACCGATCAGACAGGTAAGAAGTCTGATTTGGAAGAAAAAAAACACAACGTCTAAAGTAGAAGAAAAGCAATGAATTAGTACTGTACATAATTGTTCACTGTGATAGCCAACTCAGTGCCTCTCCCTGTGGTAGGAGCAGGCTGGGCCTGTGTGCTGGCAGCTCTTTGAAGAGACTAAAATAATAGGGAGGTGCAGGGAGGGCCATCATCAAATAACTGCACAGTACTTAGTCGGGGGAAGCATTCCCACCGCGGACTCTGGTCTGAGACAACGCGGCCTTGTCCACCAGACATGTAGGCTAAGTGCAACATTCAAGGTGGGCGCTGGTGTTACACAAGCGTGCCAGTGGGCTTCAGTGGGGACTAGGAGAGTGCGGAGAAAGGGTGCCGCTTCTGGCAACTGATACACTTGACCACTCCAATGTAACACTGCCCCAGGACCCTGACCCCGCAGCTAAGTGCGCGTCTGGACAGCGGGGCCTCCGAGGCTTCAAGGGAAATCATCATTGCAATACATACGCTGTATACCTTTAAATCAAATCAACATTTATTTGTATAGCCCTTTTTATATTCGTGCTTCACATATGTCCATAGAACTGCCCCTCAACCAGCCTAAACCCCCAATAACCCTCATTATTTAAACCCTTTAAATAATGTCACATCTTTAGTTGGCTTTTGTTTTGTAGCAGACAGGTAGCTGAGCAAATAACAATCGTTCACTTGATACATCAACTTGACTAAGATCAATGCATGCGTCTCATTCAATAGCCAAGGCTCTCCAACACCATATCATTCTTTAGTCAGTCTATTGAAGAAAGAACAATTAACCCCCAGAGTTCAGGCTGGAGAGAAGCTTCTAGCTTGAGAGAAATGTCCTTGCCCTGAAGTCATGAATAAAATGGACAGGCACCTCATCTTTGGCTGAAGAATTCTTGAGCAAACTGTGAGTCTGAGATCTCAAACCCTGCGAACCGTGTCCACACACACCTAACGGACCACAGTTCAAACAAAGAGCTTTTTTTTGCAGCATAAATCTTTAAACCTGTCTCTAAATGGGGGTCCTAGGCAAATTCTTTTACGGTTCCTTCACAACGACCCCTAAACCCTGAGAAAGGAAAATATGTTGGCTTAAGTACAGTTTTAGAGGCAAACACAAACACATTGTGATCAATTAAGATGATCTCTTCAGGGGAAATTGATGATCCAGTCATGCGTAAACACAAGACTGCTATAGGTGAATAGGGATTTTGTAGTGTTTTGAGAGTTAAGGTATGTTGCAATAGTTTGCTCGCCATATTTGTGGACCATTTCTGATTTAATTAATCATGTTGTTCACTGCACTTTGATGAGGGGCATTTGGGAACAACTTTACTCTGCATCTCCTGTCTGGGTGGCTTCTGATCCAAGGACCCCTTGACTGAAACAGTGGAACAGTGTTCCCCTCCTATCAATTCACTTGCAACTGATCTACAACATACCAAATAGTTTTAGACTGCTAGAGTTTCCCTTTTAGTCCATCTGACTCTTATCAACCCCCAGTATCTCCATCATGCCAAAGCGCACAGACGCGCAACTGGCGCACGGTGCGTCTCCCCCAGTAACTTTGCGCAAACTTTTTGGGGATCCTACCAATTTCTTACCTGCTCTGACATGTGTAGCCTGCAGAACCAGGGTTAAAGTGATGAATGCGGTTACAGTGGAATCCATAAGCCACCGTTTCGTTTTCCACCTTGTGGACCACCTCTGCATCTCCATGGTGGTCGGCGCCCCACCAAAGTGAACCAAACTTTAGGGTGACTTCAAGTGATTTTGAAACGACGTCCCTTCCACAATCCCAAATGTGATGGATCCTGCACTACAAAGCCATAAGTGAGGAGTTCCAGGCCCCCTTTCTTTTCCAGCGCCCAGCCTTCAGACTGAAGGTACTCGGGGCTTTAATCAAAGCGCACAGAGAGCAGTGGATACCCTAGGAGCCAGACCAGGGCAGGAGGGCTGGGCAAAGCACAGCAAAAACTAAGACCCACGATTACAGGGAAAATGACAAGGCAAAGAGACCACCGATTAGCAAATCACGGGGCTGGAAATTCTCCTTGGGATCCACCCATGAGTTTATAATCCAGCCTCCTGCAAGTGTTCCCTCTGCGCGTCCACGAAGTGTTCCCCTCTGCGCGTCCACGTCAAACCCCCCAAAAAGAAAAGTGGACGGACAAAAAAAAACTGAGGTTATTTTCTGGAAACGTTCAGGGAATGAATGGAATGACATTAGGGTGTAAAACAGAATTAGGCACATGGGCTGTTCCTGCTGTTTAACAATGTCTGATATGAGCACTTCTGCCCTGTTCCACTTTAAACTCTGCAGAGTGCTTAGCTGCTCAGCTGGGATCAAGCTTCATTCTGAAAGCAGTGATTGGCCGTTATTTATTTTTTTCTTTTTCAGGGACAGTGCATATGAATCCACATTTACATATAAATATGACAATTAATGTTCATACATGTGACTTTATTTTTATTTTTACTCCCAACCTTCTAAGAGTTTATGAGAGTTTAAGGACATTTATTGAACTGACCTGGACTACAGCAGTAGCCATTCAGAAAGAGCTACCTGGAATTACTTATCTACGGTAGTACACATTCTCTCCTCGGGTCCAGTGGGCTTGGCTCTGACATTAAATCATCACAGGAAGACCCCCCCTCTCCCCTCTCCCCTCCCTCCCATCCCAGACCCCTATCTGATAAATCCCAGCTCCACCTCACCCGTACCTTGTTGCGGCTGATTGCAGGTGATATAGTGGGAGCTGTAGTCCATGGTGCCTGCTCAGTTTCTCAGCCATATTGCCTTGGTGGTTGAGGCGTCTTCAAAGACAGCTTATTCTGTTAGTACCCAGCTCCAAGGTCGTCCTCACGTTATGAACCTTACTCTCAGAGCGTTCACCTTTTGTGAACACAGGATGCATCCAACTGTTGAAGTCATCTAAGAAATGTCATCGTGAAATACGTCCTCAAAAAGGAGCCGTAATGGATACAAGCTATTGATTGATTTGTTTCAGTATTTTTTATTGGTGTAAGAGATTTGATTACATAAATAGTTGGATGTAAGCGTTGTCCACTGCCATTTTGAACGAAGAGCAGTTGCAGTTTAGAGTGGTCCTTTGAACCACCGGCATCAAAAACTAAATACAAATGCAGGGTTGAGACTGCTGTGGTTGAAACAGCCACCATGACAGACAGGTGCTGAGAACCAACAAGCTGTGATGTGGAACATCAGGAGTGTATCTGATAGTCTGAGACTGTATATCTGAGCCAACGACACCACTACATCCTCTTTGGTTTCAGGAGTCGAAGTTTGGTTTGAGGTGACTCAGTACCTTGTGATTAGCAAACCACTTCACAAATTCAAGATCATCCTAATTGTGAGTCTGATTCTGACTAATTGGGAGTGGCTGAGTGGTTAGGGTTACGGGCTGGTGATCAGAAGTTCAATTCCTGGTTGAGGCAAGGGAAGGTTGTGTCCTTGGGCAAGGCACTTCACCCTACTTGCCTCAGGGGGGAATGTCCCTGTACTTACTGTGAGTCTCTCTGGATAAGAGCATCTGCTAAATGACTAGATGAAAATGATTTTGATATAATCTCTGCTGATATGATGGAGATCGTTAGCTTTGTGGGTCAGGCAGTAAGCTCCAAAGTCCTCCTTCCTAAACATATTTTGTTCATCATTAAAGGATGATATTTAATCAAGTTTAATTTATGCTACAATACTTCATCATAATTCCAGGATATAATTATACTGTAATTACTGATCTGGCATGAGCTACCAAGAGCTACCAAGAGTCTGCCAATAACCATCGGTCTGAAAGCCGTTTTGAGGATATTTTTGGAACGCTTTCAAGTGACTCAGTTCCGTCAAATTATTTTTCAAAAATAAATGACTAAAACTGTTGAAATATAGATAACAAATTATCGCTTTGTAGCACAAGTGCCGTGTATTGAATAGACTTTTAGTCTGTGATTTAGAGGGGAGCAAACGAGACAGTAAATATTGACCTCGTTGATCCGTTTTCGAAAGAAAAGCAGAGGCCACCTACAGACTGTTCTCAAGTAGCCTTGCAGACCAAACTTACCACAGGGAAACATTTCACTTTGTCTCCTCTCTCTGAAGTCTGTATATGTATAAATGTTCTGCAACATAAACACTGAAAGCAGTGATAGAGTGAAGTAATGTCCTCAGCTAAAATAAAGCTAATTCACTCAATATCAACAATTTATCTTTATACTCTACATGCTTACGTCCCTTTCGCTTGTATATACAGCAGGCTGGACTTTAAAGTTACATAGTTGTTGTAGTAGTTGTAGTTATTGGAACCTAGGTTGTAAATACATCTGTCATTTTTGCGTTAGAATGTGGTTAACCTTGGATGCAATATATAAACGTTTTCACACTACATTACTTAATGCACTTAATGCTCTAAACTGATAGAAATGTTGGTCTGCGGCACTCAGACTCAAATAAATACTTTAAACAGCATTGACACGTGTAGATTTACACCACCGACAGAAGAGGGAAGGACAAAAGCTATCTTTATATGTACTGAACGTTAAGCCAACCATAACCCAACCATCTTTCAGGGTAAATGACTGGTTCACCTTTTGACCCTGCAGAGGTAAATCTGAATCTTTGAAGACCCTAAAAAAAAGAAGCAAGATGATGAATCATTCTCAGTCTCCCCATTAAGGTTTTAATAAGGCTGAGAGGTAATGTGATGGCCCATTGGTGAAGCCTGGTGATGAATTTAAACATAAATGTAATGATTTTAAACAATTGTATTTCTAGGTATGCTGTCCCTGGTAATTATCCTCAAGTCGCTAAATGCATTTCAATTAAAATGATTTGTGACCATTTATCTTTGAGGTTTGCCACTTGGGGCATCATGTTGGTTTCTCAACATGAGCTCATTAAGATGAGAACAGCCCTTTTATTCAACGCATGTGAGTTTGACCTGTTGTGGTATCGTAAGAGGAGCACTTTTCACAGGCACACTCAAGCTAGCCTCAGCCTCTGTGTGCCAGTGCTTAAATACACAAGGCCCAGGAGCATAAAGAGCTCTTTCACTGCACTCTCCTCCTGGTCTGAACCAACCCAAGGAAGGGGAACTCCCTCCTCTTCACTCACACTGGTTGTCTCTCAAACTCCACACGTCTCCATGCACTGCGAGAACAATGAATTAGTACATGAACCCATACAAGGACGTATCGTATACTCATGCATAATGTACGGCCTGTATGCTGTTTCGCAAATGTCAACCACAATCCTTTCCCCACCTTCACTTCAAACCCAATCTTTTTTTCCCACCAAGTCCACTGTACTTCGAGGAACAGCCGTTCCGACGGAGACCCTTTCTCACCAGAGGAGCGGTTCAGTGCCAAGCCTGGACTGGTCTCCAGATGTCTGCTAATCTGATGCAGAGTCTGTCTGTGGAGGAGACGGCCGGCTGGGTACGAGAAGGAAGAGAGGCTGTTTGCTTGTCAGACACGCACTCTGCCTCCTCTGCAGTCAGGAATGTCCCTGCATCTGATCGTACCGTGGCTGAGGGGCATCAACTGGCATGGATTCACCTCATAAAAAGACCCTGGCTTCTCTCTTCAAGGCAGGATGCTGATTTTGAGTGCAAATACGATATTGTCAGTCTGCGTGTATCGCAGTGACTGGAAAAAGGATGTTTGGAAGTTTTGCTTAAGAGCTGGGTTTGTCTTTCAGATAACATGACTGAAATACTCCCACATCAGTTAGCTTTTTGTTTTCTAAGGAGTCATTTTTAAGACATCCCTGCCCATGTCACATCACCTAGTAAAGGGCTTAAGCACTTTGCCTTGATTGTTTTTCTATGAAGAGGACCTTGAAATTCACAAGACACCTTTGAAGGGGAATGCAATAAAATGATCTCTGGATCCTTATTTAATCAAACACAATGCAGCCAAGGGATTTGATGAGTAAATCTGTTTTGGAGGGAGACAGCGTAGCCTCTTGTGAGGAGGTCCTGTAAAAAGGAGCTTTACCCTATAAAAGCTGAAAAGAGCTGAGAAGAGCTGAAAGTTCAAAAGATCAAACAGGAGGAATCTTAAGTGAACAATTTGAACAACTGGAACAAAATTAGTTTTAAAGGAGTTGATGGTGCTTCAACGCCTCTCCATCAGGAATAAGGGTGATCATTTTAGAGACAGTTTAAGTACCACCTCAATTTCCCTCTCTCGTTAAAAAAACAAAATCACCTATCAAGTTAATCTGCTTCTGGCCAATGGGAGCAGAGGGTTAGGTACTGTATATCCCCCAGCCTGCACCACCTGGTAAGGGTGGAACTTGAAATGAGCCTGAAGAGAAATGTGCAGTTGGGGAGGTGAAGGACCCTGGTATGCAGCTAAAACAGTACCTGCTAAGAGCAGCGGAGACGCACCCCTGGAAGCCAAGACGGCCGCTGCTTGTGTTTGTGCACGGAAGTTGCCGTGATTGGCCCGAGTCATCCTCGCTTTCATGAAAGGGGGCTTCACAGTGCAATGGGGGTCGGGTTGGGGGGAGGGGGGAGGGGAGTAGGGGGGTTATGGAAAGGCAGGGTGCCGGTGTGCTGCGTATAACGATCCCTTAT
The DNA here is from genome assembly GCA_030340685.1 of Protosalanx chinensis. Lineage (NCBI taxonomy): Eukaryota > Metazoa > Chordata > Actinopteri > Osmeriformes > Salangidae > Protosalanx > Protosalanx chinensis. The sequence continues at coordinate 3,451,988 of CM059332.1, forward strand.
GGTGTTGGCTGGCTGTTGACTATGTGGGACCCACTGTGGGTGTCAGGGATGGGAAGGGATCTACTCTGGGTGTCATGGATGGGGAGGGATCTACTCTGGGTGTCAGGGATGGGAAGGGATCTACTCTGAGTGTCAAGGATGGGAAGGGATCTACTCTGGGTGTCAGGAATGGGGAGGGATCTTCTCTGGGTGACAGGGATCTACTCTGGGTGTCAGGCATGGGAAGGAATCCCATCTGTGAAAAAAAGATTAAAGTAAATTGAGTTGCATTGTACCACTTTTGTCACGCACACTGCGCAGGCACACACAAAACATTGCGTTCGTGTGTGGAAGGGCCACACGCATGGCACATAGTAAAACACAGCGCTGGGATGCAGAAGTATACATTTCAAACACACTCACACATCTTGTCCGAAACATGATAACGTGTAATATTAAGTAACAACTGACACAGCTTGGCTGGAGACTTGGCGACATCCCAGCTGATGAAGGTATGCTTGTCTCCAGGTATTTATTTGAACAACTTCCTTGGTAAACACCCGAAGACCACCCAGCCCAGGCACCATCTGGGAGCGCTGGCACTCGTGGATTCGTGTCACTCGACGTCCTTGACAGTTTTTCCGAAGAGGCTTAGGAAAACAACAAAATAAACACCGCTGGATGTTGTTCAGCTCGGGTACTCATGGATGTGTGTTAGCTGTGATTGTTTCTCTGATACGGTGGAAGCAAACAATGTATTCAGTCAGTTCAGCTCCTTGCATCCAAACTCTACCTGCGCTCTTATCCCTTAAATGATCACATGATCAACTGTTTTACTCACTAATGCCCATATTAGAGGGATGTTGTGAGTTAAATTGCAGGCCTGCAATACATTTGAGAACAGGGTTTGGTCTTGAAATCCCTCAAAAAGAGACATTGTTTATTGTTTGTCAAAATGATTCCAAATGTGCTCCAAAATAGGCCTGCTCTATGCTGCGTCCAGTAAGGATGAAGTTAGGGGCTGGCTGGCCGTTTGCCACATACAGTACTGTATTCAAACCTGGAGCAACAATATTTTGGGTTTGCTTAGAATGTGATAGGATAGCATTCTCTCAACAGAGCTCCTTTCCTTTCTCTCCCTGTCTTTCTCCCTCCCTCTCTCTCCCTCCCTCCCTCCATGGCTGACTGAACTCCCCACCGTCCTGTCCCAGCATGCATTGTGCCGATGGGGCGGCACAGGAATACCAGCTTCGGTATGAATCTCAGTTGTCTGAGTTGTTTTATGAGCGCGCAGAGCGCTGTGCTCCAGGTGAGGGGAATCCAAATGATAGGGTGTAGGAGCTTGTTCCATTGAGGTGTGAGGCAGACATGCGGCATTGGAGCGTATATTTATGAAGGTGCGCCCGCGAGACTTCATGCTGTACTTTCACATGTCTCACTTCAGCAGGGCTGGACTTGGGGTGGAGGCGTTGTGTCATTTCTAAATGGAGGACATTGACGTCCACGGCACAGAGAGGTTACAGTGAGAGGGAAACAGCGCGTCGGGTCGAATCTCCGTCCAGCGGCCCTCCTGAGCCGAAGCTTTGATTTGGAAGTGTCCGGTGTTGTGTGAGCAAACAGTCGTCAGCAGAGAGGGAAGGACAGGGGGAGGTGCGCTCCGTCTCTGAGCAGCTCACTGTTGCCACTGAGGAAGTGTTTTATTCCACCACTGTAGTGGGTGGGGCCAGATCCAGCGTGCAATGTAAACACACTTTCACATCCACCGCGCCCCTCCTATGCTATGTAGAAAGACCAGAGTTTTGAACCAATTCTTTCTTTTGAATCTGTAAAGATACCTACATAGATGGGGACTTGGCCTTCAGGTTTGATCGTTATGATTCGAATTCCCACACAGACTCACACCCGATGTGCAGCGTTACAGGGCTGCTGAGGGATAAGCTAAAAGGGGCGTCCGCCCTGACATCACTTTGTTTGGCCCTCGCAACAAATCACAGTTTTTTTTCTCCCCAACCATGCAAGGCCCCAACCATGAATGCAGCTCCTTGACCCAGGTCTACAATGAACTCCTTGTACTATCCTTCTCATATCTCACCCTGCCACACACATGATGAACTGTAATGAGTGACATTTACCCAGACGTAGCTGTTAAAAAGCGCTCAATACAAAAAAATTGAACCTTCTGGAGAACGAGGGAAATCTGTTTCGTACTCAAACAAGATAAATATGATAAGTGAGCTCTCTAAGTAGCTCTGGGATACTTTACAAACGATATACCTGTGAAATTCCTCGACGGTGTCACAATTCAGATCAGTGAACTTGTTCCCCTGACGTTTTGAAGGTTGAGTCACGTTCCTTCTGGAGGGAAATCTCGCCTCTCACGAGTTATCTGTATAATCGGAATATACCTCAGCGTGAGACATTAGCGCGTCCCAGGAGGACCAGTGGGTTTATTGAACCAATCCACGTTAAGGATCTCGTTCTGTGTGTCAGGAGAGGTGGTATTGCAGCAGAGACAGAAACATTTTTCTCTGTTCTTTCCTGTCATAGAGGTACACTGTCAGGCTGCTGGGCCTCTGAAAACAGTAGGCGTATACATACCACAACATGTTGAGATGACCTCAAGATAATCCTTCTGCGCTGTGGTTGGAGCTTATAGAAACAGCTCTGGCAATATGTGGGTTTTTTTACGTTAAACCTCTGGGTATTCGGGAATGAATTAATGGCTACTTGTAATATTTTAGCAAAAGGTAATTTTATTGAACAATGAGGGTATTCATTGGAATTCATTTTTAAATTTCAATGAAATTCCGTCATGTTAGGTAGTTGTTACTGAGATGCCAGACTGATCTAGAACTTTCCATGAAAGACACAGTGTGACTATAACATTACCAAACTCAGCACGTTCCGCACACTGATAACATGCTAGCTCCAATGGTGGTGTAAGAAAACAACATCTTTTTTTAACCATTGTTGTCCATAATTGCAGGCCACTAGAACTTTAAATTAGAATTCCCTCGGAGGAGTTTCCGGGTGGGTGTTTGCGCTTGCACATTTTAAACAAGGACAGCATGTCACCCTTTCCCTGCCGGTGTACAGCTGCACCATTCGCCCTTTGACCTTTTTGCCCGTGTGTGAGACACACAGGGGTCAGGGTGCCAACCCAAGTGAAGTCATTCCTCGCACCTCCAGCATTGGTCTGCTTGTCTCTGCTTCGCTCCAACCTGCTCTATCATGTTGGAACCAATGGCATCTCTTATTACCCTCTGGCTAACTTCCACTGCTAGCCGATGGTGATTGAGTGTACTGCCAAAACCCATAGGGGTGGAAAACATTTGAAAGAAAAGGATTATTTACAAAAGTAAACCTTCTTCCCTCTACGTGCGATTGAGATGGGATGAAAAAATAAATAAGAAAAATGCTTGCTGCGTTTGATAACTAGGCACCAGAGTTCTCGTTTCGTCTCGGATTTTACTAACCTGTGAAACACAGTCACACACATCCATTTATGGTTTTTGATTCTTCGCTGTACTTCATGCACACACTCTGGTTGAAAACATCAGCAAAATAAACGAAAAAGGGACAAATGCAAAATGTGTTGACATGGCAACGGTTTTCACCCTGATATGCTGATGTCAGCAAGACCCACCATGTATTTGATGCGTCCCTCGTTAGTCTCATGCACGCTTCCATAAAACCCAACTGACACACAACCAGCCCTGTGACTCCCGAACGTTGCAGGGTAATCCATCAGAAGTTAATGAGAAATGACTGATAGTTATTTTTAACGTTTGTTCTGTGTGCTCATACATTCCAGGCGAGGACAGCTCTCAACATGACCACTCTCACTCAACCACCTTCAGCAGAGACAGTCTTTCCAATACCTTGATACCTACAGTAGACTGACAAAATGACCGTGTTGCTCTAAATGGATCTCATTCAACGACCGAAAATTGAATGTGTGAATGAAAATCTGCCTACGTGGACGTACATACAAACTGTCATTTCTATATCTTTCTGTTTCTTTAATCATATTATCTGAATTAGAGGCTTCATCTTCTGGCTACCCGCAATGTTTGGGGGGGTAATCTCTTTATTATGATCACTAACCTATGCTCTTTTGTCAAACCCTCTCCAGGAAGTCGCTTTGGATAAAAGCGTCTGTTAAATGAATAAATGTAAATGCATCGTGTCAGAGTTCTGGGCCTCCAGCGGTTGGCCTGCGGAACCTGTCAGTGTCAGATAAAAGACTGTGCCAGGAGCGTTCCACTGTGTGTTCCTGATTAGCAGCTATTGCGGAACGTTCTGCAGGCTGGAGACTCAGTTATCGAGCTGAACCCTCTCTCCGTGTGCCGTTCTCTGGATATGGGGACGTCAAATCAGGCACGCTGTCTCGAAATCATGAGGGAAAAGCTGGCTCTTTAGCCTTCGCTGCCTGCTGGTAGATCAAGACACCCAGAGTCTTGGACACATCCAGCTAAGAACATTCAGATGGAATCCAGGTTCATGATTGTGGATATTTCAAGGGTAAGCGTTGGTCCCCATCTGTCAAAGGGTTAATCAGGTGGTTTGAGGCGGTAAAGGTTATCCTGGTGCTTTCTCAAGATCAGTGCTAGCCTGGTGGTTTGAGAGGGTTAGCGATACCCAGGTAGAGGGGCCTGGAAGAGGCTTACAGACTCACACTGAGAGCAAACACATCAGGGATGTTTCAGGGCTTATGTACACATTACGGTACATTTCATGTCTGAAGATTCAAGTCTAAACTGGGGTCCAGATGTGCTGCTCTATACGCCATGGGCTCTGCTAGCACCAGGGAAGGTTCCTGGCACCAGAGCTGGGTAATTGGTAGTTGGGAGAAGGCAGTCAGGCTTAAACGGTGCATCGGGGCAAGGAAGAGAAACCAAACTTCAAACACAGAAACGAGGGTGAATGTAGGGCACGAGGAAGAACGTAGCCAAAGCATGATGAAGGATCCCAGAGCTGAGAGAGACCAGCTGTGTGGGTGAGTATACTTGTTACGGGCTCTCTGAAGAAATGAGAGTGCCTATGAGCTACCACAGATGTGCCGAGTTGCAGTTTTCTTTTCAAGTCAATCTGTACACTGCGGTCACCCAAGCTGACGAGTCCCACAAGATTTTGGACAACTTTCCTGTCATTTTAGGACAGACTCCTAGGCACACCATAACGAGGTATTACTAAGTCCGTAAGTTTGATGTGTAAAAGAAAAGGGTACTGCTTTCAGAGAAAGCGAGAACCTAATCTTTGCTTGTTGTAAGGCATCCAGTCCAACTTAAATAGTTCCTTAGCGATACTAAGCACTGCCGAGCATATACTGCGCTGAAAGAAAGTTCCGTTGAACATCCTCCTTCGAAAGCTCCTAAACGGTTAGATCCCTTAAAGTCTAGGTCTCACCTGATAAACAGACCACTGCAATACTGTAATTCTGTAATTCTTCTCAAGTGCAATAACTGTCTATATGTCCATATGTCTACTTAACCTACCTATTTCTTTTTTATACTGGACCTTATTGTGCCCCCCCCCCCCCCCCCCCCCCTATTGTTATTATTGTTATATTACCCTGCAACTCTGTGTGCTGTACTTTACCCTGCTGCTGTTGTGAACTGCAATTTCCACCCCTGGAGGACAAATAAAGGTTTATCTAATCTAATCTTTATCTAATCTAATCTATTGGGTGTAGAACCTGTATTCACCTCTGAATACGACCCACCAGCTGAGGATCAGCTGTGCACGAGGCAGTGCATCACCTCAACCAGTCATGCCCATTTACCTCCATTTAAGACCCCACAGAGACTCCTTCCAACACGTTCGTCTCTGGGTGTGTATAGTACTGAAGTTATCTTTCAGTTCTTTCTGGAGGCTTGTCGTCCTTCCCCATTTAAACAACGTTGACAGTGAGTGATATTTTGTGTATCCTTAGGATGGACTCAGCCTCCCTCCAGGACCCAGACCTGCGTTCAAATCTCCAGGCAGCATTCCCCAAATTCTGCTTTGCGCTGAGTACATTAGCCCAAGGGCGTAGGTTTAGGAGGGGACACAAGGTACTAGTCCCCGCCAATATTTTAGCAAACTCATTTAAGCTGCTAAGTGTAAAAGGTGGAAGGGATCTCCCCACCAAAGCTGAGACCAAACCCTTGCATTAGCCCAGACATTAGGTAGAGATGTGGAGTATTAAATGATCAAAATAAACATTTCTATGCCCCCCCCCCACACACACACTCCTCACAAAGATCGAAGAGAGGACAAACATTTAACAGTCTAGAAGATACTGGAGCTGGGTGTTGTATTGGTCCCAGACCAGACCACATCTGCATGGCACATGCAGCAGGCCCCAGGAGAGCTGAAACAGCCTGACCTGAACCTGTTTCTGATCCACTCCAGGATTCATCAACCTTGGAATAATCCTGTCATTTCCTGTACAATAACATGCAATTACAACTTGGGTGTGATCGCAGCAACAACACCAATATACACTACCTCTGGTATGGTGTGTAGGTTGGAAGTTACTAGTGAAGGTTTAGACCATTTTTAGAGGTCTTGATACCTAATGTACTTGTTACGAATGGTAACAAAACTTCAACCTAACTCTAAAGTCGATGGCAGTGTGGGTCAAGCTGCAACGCTTCGTTTACGTTCGTGCTAAACAGACAGCGATTTCTGTCTTCTCTCAGGAAGTCGATCCTGTCGATATCTGTTGTAACTTTAGTGACCAGTCCACATACAGGAGGACCACACCTTTAGGCCGTCAGCAAAGACGGAATTACAACACAAATTACAAAACAAACACACTGAGCCCTCATTCTTCGACTGTCAGTGTCATTTTACTCGGTGAGGAAATGCTCAAAAGGCCCACACCATGTTGTCTGTTTAAAGAGGTAGGGTGAGCCACTACCCAAGGCCATAAATGCTATTGAAAGCCGTCCATGTGTTGACAAGCTGTTATCTGTCGATAAGCATTCAGTGTTCTTCTAACCGTTTCCAGAACCGTTTTAAAAACGCCAGGTTTTGTGATAGCAGAGGAGACAGCCAGGGTTATGCGAGTCTAGCTCTCAACGCACCAGCATTCCACACCAATCTGAGAGAAGTTCTATCAAACACGTGCACGCACGCACACGCACACTCACAAACCTGACATACAAAGACTCACAGACACTCGCTCCCTCACAAACGCACTCCATCATGTGCGCGCACACACACACACACACGCACAGAGACCGGAAGTGAAAAAGAAAGAGAGGTACGTTTACGCTAGTGACTGAAAAGGGAATCGTAAAAAAAGGTTTAAAGCCCTCATCGTGTTACTAGAATAATCCAACAATCCCAGACTGTCTGTCGGTCAGCTGAATCTCCATGGAAACCCACACTCTCGACCCTTCCTTGGCTAATGAAAGGACAATGCATTCTGGACTGGGACTGTGGTTTCCAGAAAGGCCGTTCTAAACACACTGCCTCCTGCCTCTGAGGCCACGGTGGCCTATTCAGTGCCCCTGCATGAAAGAGAGCATTTAAAGCCAGAGAGGATGAAGGTTATCTGGGTTTACTGTCTGGCTGGTCCTGGTGTTCCCTCCAGGGCCAGTGAGGGCGCGAGAGAGGAGGTAGCCAGGACAGAGGCCGAGGTAGATGGTGCAGTGACCTATTAGAGGATCTCCACAATAACCCTACCTTGGAGGAGAAACTATAGGCAGGTCATTGTGCAAGTATCATTTTCCAAGTGTATGGCTGTCTGTCTTGCAGGATGAAACATACATAAACATCTCCACACCCTTTCATACATCGGTAATCGTGCTGCACTTGAAATGTGGGGCTATCAAAGGCAAGTCCTTGTTTAGAGGCATTTACGCACACATATACTTTATAACGTCAACATATGTCAGGAGAAAGATCCAGAAAAAGTTGCGCCGGCTGTAGGATTGACCAGATGGATGGGACGGTGAATGTTTAAGATACGTGGTCTTGCTTCAAGCAGGGACAGAAGTCTGGTTTGAGAGCTGTCCTATAAATTACTGCAAGAGGAATGTGGGACCCTGCTCGTGTTGTTGATCCAGCCACACACTTTTACTGCAGCCAGGGCTATTAGTGTGATTCCCCGTCCTTGCACTCTCAAATGGATGTTTGTTACTGGCAAACATCTCCCTCCATCTTGGTCCGAGCTTGAAGAGTCTTCCGGAGAAGTTTCAAGTATGGCTGAGGCAGGGTCACCGCCCGTGCTATCCCCAAGACCCAAGAGGACGACACACAATGGAGGATGAAAGCATTTTCCGCATTTCCTATGAACTTCTGTGGTTCGATTGTGCGGTGAACGGACACCCTGAGGACTGAGATGGAGCTCTCAGGTTTTTTTCTAGAAAGCCCGGAGCCCTGTCCCTTCCACTCTCTTCACCCCTCACATCTCACTCTATCGTTTTTTTTTTAAGTCTGCTTTTCTTTTCTGTGCCTTTCTCATCCCCTCCATGCATTCTCCCTCTTTCTCTCTCACAAATATGTTTTTCTCCAAGCCCACTAGACCTCTCTAGATGTTTTATACATGTCTTCCTATATTTTAATGCTTCCTCTTTCTTATTCTCTTTCTTCCTCTTCCTCTCCTGTCTTTCTGTGCCCCCCTCATCCTAACCCCCACCCCCCCTTTCTCTCACCCCACCCCAACCTCCTCACTCTACGTCAACTCTCTCTGCCTGGGCTCTGGGTCTGCTAGGATGGGATCAAATGACTATCGTTCCTCCCCTCACCTGTGAAATTTCAGAGCCAGCCAGGCTGAATGGGGGCATTGTGTCCCCCGAGAGGAATGCCTTGCGTTGTCCTCAAAGAACAGAGTTAATTTGAGCAGGAATTTGGAGGCTCCTTGAGAACCCAGTGGAGATTTTGGGGCGCAGTTTTCTGTGCACAGTCAATCTTTGAATGTTTTCCATATAGAAATGCACTATATGATTTCTCTGTCACTCTGTGCAATTGTCGTATTTATAAAATAAATACATCACACACAATGAAAGTGTTATACTTTGAAACAAACTTTAGTTACCATGAATTCCAGTTTGGAAACAATAAATAAACCAATAATTCTGAATTACCAAGTGTGACTAGAGTCAGTTGCCTGGTTAGGATCAGAAGAATGAAGAAAATTTTCCATGTTCTAGAAGGCTTGACTCGAGTGCGTTTGCACAGTGGATACGTACAATAATAAATATGAGCATAGCTGATTTTAGTTTAATATGTAAAAAAATATCATAGCCAGGGCTATATATTACTTTTATGACAATAGTCCTTCATCAATCAGTAGTGTTATTTTTGGGAATATAATGCCCTCTAGTGGTATAATTACAGTGGTACAGCCTCTAAGATTTCCTGATCGACAGTATTTTAAACCAATGAATGGATACTTTGTGGGCGGGTTGATTTCTGAGGATCCAATCAGCAGTGGTTTTGAAGGGAAGTCATCGCCATGCTTATTTCCAACAAGAAGGAACCAGGAATCGGATATGCGCTAAACTCTTAATGGTATTTAAGTGTCATACCAATACCAACTGTCAATGGTATTTAAAACAGGTAGATCTTTAAGTTTGATATACGTAAGGTAGCACTAAAGGGTAGTTGGCTATGTGTAGCCATCTAACTAGAAGGGGTAGATGATGCTGATCATTCCTTAGCTTGCTGGTTTATTATACTAAACTAGCTCATTTCGATGTGATGCTTGTTCGACTAACTTAAATGATGATGTTCATCTGAAATAGTGCCTTGAACAGACACAACTGGTCCGTCTTAATCGTACCTCCATAGATCATCAAGTAGTCTTTCTAGTACTTTCTTCTTATTCCCTGCCTGAAGATCTGCTTTACATTGTATCCCCAGCATGATGACAGACAAGGATGATGATGAGTTCGTTCATTCAAAGAAGAGTAAGACCCTCATCATCCGTCACTTGCCTTCTGATCTGACGTCAGAAGAGAAGGTGGACATCCTGAAGTACTTCGGAGCTGCATCTGTCAGGGTCTTATCAGATAAAGGAGCGCTGGTAGGTCCCAGCCCGAAGTTTGGTGCAGGTGACCTGATTTTGATGCCCCTCATCACAAATGATCCCTGACCATGTAACGAGCCTGCTTTGTCTCCCTGCAGAAACACACAGCTTTTGCAACCTTCGCAAGCGAGCGAACGGCAGCCAAGGTAGCGCGCCACCTGACTGTAGTTCACCGTGTTTGTAGACCCCAGAGTCAGACCGGACTCAAGCGCGTGTGTGTGTGCGTGTGTGTGTTTTCAGGCTCTTCGAAGGCTGCACCAGCTGCAGGTGCTGAACCACACTCTGGTAGCGGAGTTTGCAGAAGACCACGAGCAGGTGACCGTGCTGAAAGACCCGCCGGTCTCTAACAGGTGAGAAAAGGCGACGGTCTTAATTTCATATGGAATAAAAAAAAATATATGTTTTGTGTTTTTGTGTATACGCAAACCCAGTGGCACCCACGCTGTATCCAGTATAGCAGTGTGTGTATGCGCTCACGAATAATGCATTGAGCCTGCATCTTTTTCCTTCAGTGTAAGAGAAGGCAAGGATGACAAGAAGAAACCAGAGAAAACGACAAGCGTCCCGGTAATAGAGACGGGCGTCTCGCCCAGCTTGGGGTAAGTGCTGGATTCTCTGTCCTGTCTGTCAGTGAGTCACTCGCCAGCACACACACACACCCACACCCACACACACCTACACCCATTATCCTGAAGTGGTGGTGGCCTCCTGTGTGTGTTAGCCTGGAGGGTGACAAGCCCCTGCCTCACCAGGCTCCTGTCCAATTAGAAGGCCAGAGCCAGGGGGGGTTCAGGCCCACACCTGACAGGTATACCCCCCCCCCCCCTCACCTCCAGGTGGGCTGCGGCAGAGACTCTCCTCATTGGTTGGAATCGTTGTTTTATGGAAGGATGGGGTAACAGCATGTAGCGGGTTCTTCAAACAAGTTGTTTTCTATCCATTTCTGAGTTGACACAGTGTGCAGGTACACTGCTGAAGGGACAGGATGAGGGAGAGCAGGGTGATGAGGCTGTGTTCCCTCCCCTTGCAAACAAACCACAACACTGCTGTCATCGAGCACTTCCTCTTCAAGGCAGAGTGCTTAGCCTTGCTCCATGTGTAGGCGGTGTGCGTCATCCATCCCAAGGGGAAACTGCGACATCACAGCTGTTCAGATACGATTATCAATACAAATACACAGGTTTTAACACCCAAAAACGAAACAATTATGTGCTGCAATTCGCTCTGGGTAAGAGCGTCTGCTAAATGTAAACGTAAACAATCGAACACAGGTGACACACTAGACAGTGGAAAAATAACAAAGCTCTACAGGAACAGAACACAAGGACAACACTCCTCAGGAACGTATGACGCACAGTACAGGAACACAATTTAACAGTAACACATAAGGATGGAACAGAAGTGCTATTGTGCCTCCCTACAGAGCCTGGTGTGGATGGACCAGCCTGGTCAGAGCAAGCCTGGGCAGACACAAAGCACCTGGAAATAGAAACCATCCTGTTCCCTCTCTCAGCCACCCTCACTGTGATATTGCGTATCTAGCAGGAAGACGGGTGTTTATTTTATTTATCAAAAAGAAATGTTTTCCAAGGGGGAACTCACAAAATCGCTTTAGCCCACATACATATTTATGTGTCCTCATTATTTGGACATTTTCTGTTTATCAGTATTTATTTATATTTGTTGAGGGAATGTTTGTCGTCACCTGACACGTTTTCTCATGTTCCTAATATTTATTTTCTCCCTCCCTCTCTCCCATCCTCTCAGGTTGAAGTTTCAAGCAAATCCCAGTCTAAAATATTTATATCCTCCACCATCAAATGGAACTTTGGCAAACATAACGCATGCTCTTCTGAGCGTGCCAAAGTTTTACTTCCAGGTGAGTACCTTCTGCGAAGAGATAATTGCCACAGCATTTTCTTGTTTTATATATTTGTTCACGTCGAGGATTTAAGCGTAAAAACATCATATTTATTCAATGTTTTTTTCTCTGGCTCGATATATATTTCTGTAGCAGCCTGAGCACATCAGTTTTCCTGTGTACAAAAAGTCACCCATATTAGAGTGAATTGCATTCTCAGATTCATTCTGCAAGGCTAGCAGGCTGAATCTGTCAAAAAGCATCCGTTTTTTGAATCGCATCCAAGTTCTGTCGAGATCAAACGGCAGACACATATGCACGGTAAATTTCAATTTGCGAGAGCGAGTATTAATAATAACCGGTAAGTGGGCGGTATGAGTTATGGATTTAACATTCTCCCGGTGGGAGTGCTGCTAGTGTGTCCAATGCTGCTTCCACCAATAGACTGTTGGGGGCGCTAGCGCGCTGAAGCAGAAGCTGGTACTTAAACCCCCCCCTTTTCTCCCATAGCTAACTTGACTCCTGTCCCCACCCTGCCATCAGAGCTTAACTCAGTAGCATTGTTTGAAGATCAGTCCACTCAACAGGTCACCATCGCAAACAGATGCGTGTTGGTTTTGATGCGACCTTTTTCGCAGGTTCTTCATCTCATGAATAAGATGAACCTGCCGTGCCCCTTCGGCCCGGTCACTCCCAGACCCCCCATGGTAAGCACACCGGATCGTATTCCACCGCACGGAACATCGCCCTCTGCGCTGAGCCGGCATTTCTTCCGCTAATGTTGTTCCGACCCAGATTCCCTTACCGGCGCCGTGGCCACGTCCACGAGAGTCTTAACTCCTCCCTTCCACCCCCCAGGTCGAGTTTCCTGCCGCTCCCTCCGTCCCCATGCCTCCCCCCTTCCCACCCCTCTACCCCCCCTTACCGGAGGGGGACGTGGACCAGTCTAGCGGGGAGGGGTCGGAGTACGAGAGCGACGATGAGGATAAGGAGAGGTGAGCCATCACCACGGAGATCAAATCAAACTTGTGATCTGTTCAGCGCTTTTATGGAATCGCTCATGTACATTCCAAGTATTTAATTTAATTTATTATTTAAGGCTGTTCTGTTTGTGAATCGCTGGGCTAATTGGAAGGTCCATGCTGCTTTTGTGCCGTTTCCAGAATTATCCGTCTGATGGGGCTGGTTAACCAGGCATGCAAGCGGCCCCTGAGAGCCAAAGTGTCTTCCAAGAGGAAGAAACCCAAACTGAGGGACCTCCTCTTCGTACCAAAGCCAGACTCTCAGAGGTACCTAGTCTTTCATGCGTGTCGACTCTCCAAAGGAAAGAGATTCTCTGAAAATAAGTATGTTTATAGGCCAAGGATAAGTTGGGGGCAAGGGGGGAAGAAACATAAACAAGGACGAGTTAAGACAGTAACAAAAAAAAACAAAAAAAAAAACAATGCATCGCTGAGAGTGCAGATGCTGTACCCTAGATACTCCGAAACAGATCAGGCCCCAAACAGGAGTGTGGGAACTATAAATATAATACCTTCCAGTCCTTTGTGACTGTGTTAGCTAATGCCCTGTGCTACACCCAGAGTAACGGCGTGGTTGCTTGTTCCTCCAGCTCCTCTGGCCCGGCCCTGCAGCCCTCCGACGTGTTTGAGCAGCCGCAGCCGTGCGGCCCCAAGAAGATAGAGTTCAACATCGCCACGGATACGGTCGCCATGTTGGAAGGTGGAGCCCAGACCCAAGAGGCGGAGTCTGAAGATGAGACTGAAGGTAAAGCCCTGTGGTTCATCTTCCCTTGTAGCCAGCCTTGGTTTCCAGCGCCGGGTACCACAGTCATGGCCATCACCAAACTGCAAACACACCCTGTCCGATTGAAGTTGCAAATATTCTAAATTTTTGCTTGCTTTCGCTTTAAAACAAGTACTTTTGCCTTCATGTAAGACATTTCTCCCCCCCAAAAAAGAATTCTTCAAAATGTTGTTTACTTCAGTTGTGTCCCCAGACCTAATGGAAACTAGGAACAAGTCCAACTACATGTAAAAGTTCAAACAAGTTTATCCGCCCTCAGTTAGATATAGAATCTTTGCAGTGTTCCAGTTGAAATGGCTCTTCGCAGAAGGGTGCCTCTCGATCCTGGCATCTACCATCTGAACGTGATCATAGGACCCATTTTTACATCTGTTGTCCAAGCGCTGCCACATCTGAGACGGTGTGTTTCCATCCGAAACGCGCATTATAGAAGCATGAAGGTGCCTTGCTATTATCTGTGAGGGGGAGGGGGGTGGGAATACGATCTGTGAGTCCATGTACAACACTATCCTCCTCTCTGTCCCTCTCTCCTTATCTCCCTCCTCCGCACTCTTCTCTTTCCAGGAATTCTCTCCTGTATAAACCCTGAGAAATAAAACAGATCTCAAAGTCAAACCTTGGAGATTTCCTGTAGCACGCTGAGACAGATTGGGACAGGAGAGCGCTGAGGATTAGTCAGGTTTTTGAGGAACTGATAAACAAACCATTTAAATGAACTGGGGTGGCATGGGGGGGCGATAAGGGGCAGGATCAGTTGATTCGAGCGATCTAGTTCTCTGCTGACACTTTATCAGAGTCAGCACAGTCTTTCTGCTTTCTGCTTCCTGCTGTACACACACACACACATACACCGCACCAGATGCATTATCTGTTTTTCACAGGATTTGTATGGGCTGACTGGGCCTGGTAATTCCACCTGCTGAGCTATGTGTCTACGTGTCACACAAGTGTGTATATTCCAAAGAGAAATCTACGATTTCAATTCCAGCTGCATTTTACCTGCCGGTGGAAATCCAGGATTCGGCCCCAGTTAATAACTTCTATAGTAGAAATCTTAGTTGCCTCATGTCTGTGCACCCTGTGTATGTTTATTCAGTTTGGGACAGGAGAATGGGCATGCGTCTAGGTGAAGTCATTGTTAGTTCTCCGGGAACTTGCATGGGTCACCTATGTCTCTCACTGTCTCTGTCTCTCTTTCTGTGTCTGGATATTTGCTTTCCTTTCCCTGACCTCCATTATTCTGGTGTGTGTGTGTGTGTGTCCCAGCAGAGCCTGGTGAGAAGGAGGCTCCAGGAGCAGGGCAGGAAGACCCAGGGGAGGGCTTTGGCAAGATCTACCCCACCACCCAGGCCTCTCCCCAGGGGCAGGAGGACAGCGACGAGGACGAGGATCTGCCCTCTGACGTCATCTCCAAGAAAGACCTGGAGAGGGGACGTTTGTCCAGGGACGGTAAGGGCGCACGCAGAGACAGGGTTTTCATTTGTCTTCTTCCTGTGGTTTTATAAACAGAATGCACAGTCAAATGCGCATGCATTACCTTCTTGTGAGCGCCAACCAATCATCCATTGTTTATCTCTTAGGTCTCTTATCTTAGAATTGTTTCCATACCCTTTTTTTAATACACGAATTTGTCATTCAATTTGTTATTTCAGTTAGTTGGGTAAATGGGTTTGGTCTAATTGTTTCATGGATCAAAGAGAGATCATTCAACTTTGAGATAAATTATTAAATCTTAATTAACTGTGATGCAGCAATTAATCGGCCTGCAGGGCTATGAGTCTAGGATTAGTCCAATATATGAATAAATACATTTGAATTAAAAGCCTCAGAAGCCACATCTCCACTGAATTTATGACAGGGTAGAAAGTACAGGAATGTTGAAATTTATATTTGCCAATAACTATATATATATATAACTATCAAGATTGGCCAGTGATTTTCGTACCGGTCCAACCTGACAATTAAATCATTAGACTGGTTTAAAAGTGTCTCCATTTTTACCACCAAGTTGAAATACAGTTTGAATTGTCGTCCCATTTGGTAGAGGCACCTCTGTGATCCTGCTGGTTTTTGAAGTGAAACTAGGAGTGTGTGATGTTTTTTAATGTTTTATTCTACTTTTGGCTTTTTTCTTTACAGAGATAAAAAGGATGTCTGTGTTTAAAAATTATGAACCGGGAGAGCCTACCTGCAGACTGTATGTGAAGAACATAGGAAAACAAGTCGAGGAGAAAGTAAGTCTGTTTGATACGACTATATTTGGTTTCCAGTTCAATTTACTTTAGGATACAAACCTTTTATTTGGGGGATTAGGATTCAATCCTATACCCAATCCTCAACATTTGATCCCTTCTAGTCTTATTTAATCCCATTTGCACGTGTTATTGTACCTCAAACTCTAGAAGAATATATAGTTTTTTGTAATAAAAACAGGATTACCTTTTTCATTCTCTTTGATATTATTTCCTAGGACCTGAAGTACATCTATGGAAGATACATTGACCTCTCCTCAGAAGCAGAGAGGAACATGTACGTACTTCCCGCCCTTTTATCCCTTCCCCCTCGGCGTGAGAGATGCAGGCGCAGCGTGAAGACACCAGCAGCTTTGTCACCCTGGATGTGGGTGGTCGTCCGGGATACTGATGCCTCTGCTCTGCTCTCCATCCCCCAGGTTTGACATTGTGTTGATGAAAGAGGGCCGCATGAAAGGGCAAGCCTTCGTGGGACTCCCCAGCGAGCGCAGCGCCGAGCGAGCCTTGAGGGACACCAACGGATACGTACTGTACGACAAGCCCCTTGTCGTGGTATCCTTTCAAATCCCCCAAATAGACGCGAGGACAGCCCTCGAATGAGACCGCGCTCGTCTCACAGGCACGGGATGACGAGCGTCTATCTTTAGTGTCTGCTCTCCTTAAAGTTTGAGTCCCTTGTTCAGTAGGGGAGAGATTATGGTCATACTAACATTATTGTCATACTAAGCAGGTAAGAATTGGTAGCCTGAAGTCTAAAAATTCTACGCCACAATCGTGACCGTACCACTTTAGACACATGCTCATCTGTGTGAGAGGAACTGTCACTGTGTTCAGGAATGAGTCGTTCCCGACCTTAATCCAGAACCCTCAGCAGTTTGCCCGGTCTGCCAGACCCAAACCGGATGCCCCCGATCCCAAGAAGGGTCCGAAGCGACGCTGAACAGGTGAGGAGATGCACAGAAAGATTCCATTGCCGTTTTGCGTTGAGTAAAACGGACGGTCTGATGTCGAAACTAACGTCGAACGTATTATCGTTTGTTTAAGATATTCATGTCAAGTTGCGCCCTGATATTGTGGCCCTGCAGACCCATTTGTATCCTTATTGCGATGATATCCTTTGAAAAAGATCTGTGATTTCCATGAACCCAGCCTGACACTGAAAAACATTTATCATCACATTTGAGATGCCAGTTCGCAGATAGCATATTCGTCTCAACAGCTCTTAGCTCCGGCAGAGCCAAGGTATCACACCTTTTAACAAATGTGCTCAGCCTCGGATATATGACACAGGATGCAGGATTTATTTGTCCTTTTTTTTATATCACTCCCCTGACGTCTGTGTTGCTGTGAAACTAGGGTATTTTAGTGCACATTTACATGTAGTGAAATGTCTCTGAAATAAAAAGCTCTCCATGATCTTCTCGTCTGATTCGTAACCGCAGGTGACGATCGCCTGGCGCTAAACTGAAGACTGTAAGGAGTATTTCTTTCTGATTTTTTTTGTCTTTGTTTTTAATTCCAAAAATAAATATTTGGTTCGATTCAGGAATGTCGCCTCTTTTTCTTGTACTATACTTAATAGTTATTTCATTTGTTGTATCAGTTTTTATTTATTTATAGACTTATAAAACAGACACAAACTTGTATAGGAAGTATAAGTCTAAAGTGTTTTCACTAAGCATCCTTAGTTTTGAATATGCTTATTTCAAAACACCTTTACTGAAGGTAAAGTCTTCAGACGTGAACGTGCCAAACCTCTCAACATCAAGAAGGGAAGAGAGGAAAAGAAATACGTAGACAGAACAGAGAACGGTGTGAAATGTGGGCTGCTGGCTTTCCACAGAGCTGGAGGTATCAGGTGGTGGAGTTAACACAGTGCATGTCCTGGGGAAACCTGGAAGCAGGGGTCTCCAATCCTGGTTTTTGAGGGCTGCTGTCCTGAAGGTTTTAGATGTTTCCCTGCTCCAGCACACCTGATTCTAACGAAGGGTCGTTATCAAGCTCTGTGGAGGTGTGCTGGAGCAGAGAAACATCTAAAACCGTCAGGACAGCGGCCCTCGAGGACCAGGATTGGAGACCCCTGCCTTGGAGCAAACACTCAAACAAACTGAGCCGTCTGTGGGAAATATCACAGATTGAAATGGTTTAGCTGAACCCTACATGTCCAGACTAGATGTTAGTTTTGTGGTTATTGGAGGTGAAGGAGAATACACAATTATAGAGTGGATTCATATTTACTTGTTTGTTTTACTTATTCCACTGCTGTCATAAATAAATTGACCAAAAATGTGACTATTTGTTTTGTGTTTCGATACTAGACTTTTGAGAAGTATACCCATCTAGTTATTAATGTAGTATAAACATTTCTATTTAAAAACCACATTTCCCATAGTGCCAATAGGACAGGGGCAAAGGTAAATGTTTGACAGTGCTAATGTTAGCATTAGCATGATACTGACCAGACACTGACCAGAGCGATAGATATAAAAAAAATCTAAATAAATGATAATACTATGTTACTGGGAATCACTTTCATAAAATCGTAAATTCCTTCAACACAGTCCATTTCTCGCAGTGTTTACATGGATTTAAAAGTTCGCCGAACATGAAGGTGAGTCAACACTGTTTATTAGTTTCTGTAGCTTAGAAGACATACATGACAGGCAACAGGCTTTAAACCTACCATGATGAAAACCTCCCCTCTATAGGGGCCATGACAAGAGTCTAATGATCTCAGCTGATGTTTTTCCATGTTCAACATTCATGCATTTACTGCTCATTCTGAACGATTGTCCTTAATGCCATCAGGTACGAATCAAGTTGTGCCTCTTGCAGTCGGTCTTGGCTTGAGCCTGCCCTATTATCACTCCACTAACAAATCGAGAAGCTCCACTATAGTTCATCTATTTGAGTGGCGCTGGAATGACATTGCAGAGGAATGCGAGCGATACCTGGCCCCAAATGGGTTCCATGGCGTGCAAGTAAGTATTTGGCAATGCAGCTCTTCGGAAGGGTGCCCGATCCTGGTCCTCGAGGGCCACAGTCTTGAAGGTTTTAGATGTTTCCCTGCTCCAGTACACCTGATTCTAATGACTGGGTCATCATCAAGCTCTGTGGAAGCCTCATAATTAGAATCAGGTTTGTTGGAGCAGTGAAACATCTAAAACCTTCAGGACTGTGGCTCTGGAGGACCAGGATTGGCCACCCCTGCTTTAATGTCTGGCCTCGAATGACACTGATGTGTATTCATAACCCGTTTCTCCTGTGTCCTGCCAGATCTCTCCACCGACTGAGAATGTGGTAGTGACGAACCCCTGGAGGCCCTGGTGGGAAAGGTACCAGCCTGTCAGCTACAGCCTGTGCTCCCGTTCTGGAACAGAGCAAGAACTCCGTGATATGGTCTGCCGGTGCAACAACGTTGGGGTAACGGCACATTGCTTTGACTTCAAACCCACAGAGAGTGCAAGTGACTGTTAGGCGTACTGAACAATGAGCTTTACGGTTGGTTAATTGCGGTAATGCATCAAAATGTGTTTCGGGTTTGAGGTTTTTTCCATGGCATCGCCTCGGTGTAGTCTGCGGAAATAAAATACGGGTTCAAATGGGAAAATAGTTTGTAGGTCGGCATCAACAGGGAATTTTCTGTGAGCGTAGTGTAGTCATGTGAGCGCTGTAGTGATCTTGCTCGCTCCTGCAGGTAAGGATCTACGCCGACGTAGTCATCAATCACATGTGTGCGTCGGGCGCGGGCGAGGGCGTGCGCTCGACCTGCGGCTCATACTTCAATGCCGGCACCCGGGAGTTCCCATCTGTGCCCTACTCCTCTTCCCACTTCAACGATGACAAATGCACGACCCGCAGTGGAAATATCGAGAGCTACCAAGACATTTATCAGGTATCGTTTGCAGGAAAAGATGAGCGATAACCTCTTGTAGGGCGGACGTGGATGGAGAAAGATGCGTGCGCCGCTGTCCCTGCGCGAATCAGTGTCTCGTGTCAGAGATTGCTCCTCAAACAATGAGCTGTATTTCTCAGACGTCAGAACACAGGGGTGTCAAACCCGTGTCAGTCGAGGGCCAAGAGGGTGCAGGTTTTCGTGTCCACCAAGCACTAACACCAGCTTTCACTAACACTACAATCCGCCGCAGTAGTGCTTGGTTGAAGTGAAAACCTGCACCTTCTTGGCCCCTCGATGGCACGAGTTTGACGCCGATGTCCTAACAGGTGCGGAACTGTCGCCTGGTGGGACTCCTTGACCTGGCTCAGGATAAAGAGCATGTCCGCGAAAGGATAGCAGGTTACCTGAACAAGCTGCTGGACATGGGGGTCGCAGGTTTTAGGGTGGATGCTTGTAAACATATGTGGCCGGAGGACCTCAAGGCCATATACGACCGCCTCCACAACCTCAACACTACATGGTTCCCCGTGGACTCCCGGCCTCTCATTTACCAAGAGGTGAGGGTTCCCCATTCTCTTGTTTTGAATCGGGATTTCTTTGCGAATGCGGCGGGGGAAAAACACTGGAAGACTTAACTACATCCACGCATGGGCTTTGCAGGTGATCGATCTGGGCGGAGAGCCAATCACGGCGCGGCAGTACTCCAAGCTGGGCCTGGTTACCGAGTTCAGATACGGCGCCAAGCTCGGCTCCATCATCCGGAAATGGAACGGAGGGAAACTGTGTGACCTCAGGTTAATCTGACCCCACGGACACGTTGGAAAGCTTTCAGATTAGTCTGATTTAGGAAAAAAAACAAACAGCTGCCCTGTGGTCTGAAGTCATTATTCGTCTCATTATTTCACTCTACAGTGTCAAACTGTTCCTTATTAAACTCACGTTCTTGTATTTAATACGGATGTTCGGATCTTTCGTCACAGGCGGTGGGGAGAACAATGTGGCCTGATGCCATCAGATGAAGCCTTGGTGTTCGTGGATAACCATGACAACCAGAGAGGTCACGGCGCCGGGGGCGACTCCATACTCACCTTCCGGGAAGCTAGGTAGAGGTCCTTGTTTTCATCCACAGTTTTGTTCGCTGATGTGACCTCTTGGCATGGACAAGTACAGCTGTGTCAGGTGCTGTTTTTAGCTTTGGTAATATTGCTTCATTCAGAAATGTTTCATGAGAGGATTAAGAGGACGGCCCTTGTTTGATCACCTCAGAATGTACAAAATGGCCACCGCTTTTATGCTGGCTCATCCATACGGACGGCCCAGAGTGATGTCCAGCTACAGGTGGGATCGCTGCCGCGGTGCAGATGGGAAGGTAAAAGGGGGCCTTCCATTACAGTCCAGTTTTGCCCTCATCCCTGTTTAATTACAGTCTCTCTTGATGTGATTAACCTGCTGTCGTTACCTTGCAATGGCATTCTAATGACGGATCTGTTCCTGTCAGGACAAAAATGATTGGATGGGTCCTCCCAGTTTCCCAGACGGTTCCACCAAACCCGTTCCCATCCAATCTGACGGCCGCTGTGGGGACGGGTGGGTGTGTGAGCACAGATGGCGACCAATCAGGTGATGGATCATACTTGCAAAACATCCCGTGGTGAAGCCGTTTGACCTTGCTGATGGACACAGAGGTCAGCCTCACGGGAAATGCGTTTCTTTCCCATCAGAAACATGGTGATGTTTCGTAACGTTGCGGAGGGGGAGCCCCTCGCAAACTGGTGGGACAACGGAAGCGACCAGATCGCGTTCGGACGAGGAGGCCGCGGCTTCATAGCGATCAACAACGACAGATGGTGAGTGACAAAAAACGCCCCCGAACTCACCCTCACACGGATTTACAGCAACCCCCCCCCCCCCCCCCCCGCCCCAAGGGGGCTTCACTTGGAGCTGAAGAGAGTTCATACGTCTGGGATTTCATGAAGGCAGGTGGGGGGGGGGGAAATCACTTCAAGCGTTTTTATTAAAGTCCTCCATATCCTATCGATCATTCACAGTCCGCTGGATGCCATCCTGCTCACCGGCCTTCCGCGTGGAACCTACTGTGATGTCATCTCGGGTGAGAAGGATGGGTGTCGTTGCTCTGGGAGACAGCTGACAGTGGACGGAGAGGGAAGGGCCCGCTTCAACATCAGTCATCTCGACCGAGAGCCAATCATAGCCATCCACACAGGCTCCAGGTTATGATCTTAACGACAGGCGTTTCCACTCTAGTTTTCCCTCTTGATTCCCTCTGTGTAGATGCTCAGCTAACTAACGAGCAAACGTCAAACTGCCGTATCGCTTAACCCCCGACGTTCAAATCGAAACGTAAGACTTGTTTGTGAAACAGGTGAGTGACACTTTCAGTGTCCAAAAATAATTGCGTTACAATGAATCGCTCTTGAACGTCTTTACCCCATCGAAAGGATTACTTGAAAGTAAATCGTGACAGCTTGCAACCGCCATGGAATAACAAGACTGCATAATTCAGAGAAGAGCTTCAATGTCATGATGCAGGAGACAAACGCTTTGATACGTCGACAACGGATTTGTCATAACGTTCCCTGCTAGTTTGCTGTGGTTTAGCGATCCCCCATGTAAGGGCAATGCACACACTGTTCCAGATGAATTATCCACTGTAGCTATACAGTAATAATGTGTTTTGGGCTTAATATCCGGTGGGTTCAGAATAACATAAACCCAGTCTCTTCGAATGAGTGTTTCCACATACATTAGTGGATGTATTATGGATGTTAATATAGAACAGCTTGTGTGACTGTAGGCTGTGGATTCGGCTGCCAAGAAAAGGCTGTTATCCTCCTGACCAG
Source organism: Protosalanx chinensis (assembly GCA_030340685.1). Taxonomy (NCBI): domain Eukaryota; kingdom Metazoa; phylum Chordata; class Actinopteri; order Osmeriformes; family Salangidae; genus Protosalanx; species Protosalanx chinensis. The sequence continues at coordinate 3,474,669 of CM059332.1, forward strand.
CCTCAAGCACCTCAGAATCACATGATTGCGCGTTTAAACCTATTTACATTAATCTTTTTTTTTTCTGCCAACTGCGATGGGGTCATATGTAATACAAGGATTCACACTATTTTGTGATGTAAATAAAACCAAAAACTAAACAAAGTTTTCTATTGAGTTTCATTGAATTGATCTCAGGGAAATTTGAAAAGTAGGCTAAAGCAGGCCCACTAGTCTTCCAGCTGACCAGGCAGGAACAGTCTACCCAGATGTGTGAACATCACTGCACTACTTACTCTGTCTTACTCTTTCAGAGAGAATGTGTCAATTTCCTAGGTGTGCTTATTCATAATGGAGTCCGTGATGGCTTAACTATGCATATTTTATACCTTTTGAACCCTGAAAGTTTCATGAAGTTGTCTGAATGAGTAGCAATTAAAACTGATGTGAAGTCATTCGTTTGAATAATTGATTTTGAATGTCTCGGTAAAGGATTACTTTACTACTACGCTCATCAGTTTTACTCCGGACAGAAGCTGGCCATCCGACTGCTGTTAATCATAACGTTTTGCTAATAATATTAAGGCAGTGTCTTCTAAAGGCCTCTAGGGTCTCCCTATACAACATGGGTTTACGTATCTACCTCACTGTACCTCGGACACCCCATCATTAGATTAGTACACACCCCGCCACCAAAGCGGCGATATTGGAACAGCGTCTTGACAGCGACCCATTACATTGAGGCATGTCTTCACCAGCCTTGCTCTGAGACGCACCTTGCATCGCCAACGCGCTTCTTCTACCCAGACTGCACCTGGGCGACGCGGGGCAGCGTCAGCGGTGCTCTGCTCCCTCTCCCCTCTTGTCTCAGGTCGGACGACTAAATCTCCGTCCCGTCGTATCCGCGGCAACCTTGCTTATTCCCCGTTGTAACATTAGCACGGCTGTAAAAGTATTTATGGGGGTCCAAATGTGGACACTGCAATCGAAGGCAAATATATAAATCCTGCCGCTTGATTTCTCAGGGCCGTGTGATAAAGGGATGTGATCAGTACAGGGTGGAAAGTGTTCCCTAGGTGAAGCCCTGTGACTAAAGCACAAGGACATCCTTGTGTTGGTATTATGGACACGCTAGCCTTCGTCTTTGTAAACGGCGGGTGGTGATTCATCTCAAACAGGGCGTGTATCATTAGCCTTCACCCATCTGGGATCTGACTCAGCAGAGGTACAGAGAGGCCACCGCCACCGCGTTGAATTTTATTCATGAAACTTTAAAAGCGCTTCCTCTTTTATTTTATTTTTTTACATTAGTTCTCTTTGTGTCTGCAAAAACACGTTTTTAAAGTATCGTGGCCTGGTCGCACTTAAACTGGGGCTATCTTGTTGTTATTATCAGTGACCGATGCCCTTTTGTAAAGCTCTCTTGAAGGTCGCTTTGGATAAGACCATCTGCTAAATGAATGAATGTAAATTATTATTAAGGTTAATTGAGATACTAAGATTGGCAACAAATAAAGATGTTTGTGTTTAAACGGTAGAAAGGGCTTCGCAAATGTGATGCTTTTTTTTATTTACTTCTTCAATCGCTGTGGCATTGAGAGCGTGTTAATTATGGGCCTAATTGTGTTTTAAACGATGTGTGACCACACATACGATGTCTTGATCAATAGTCTGCGGTCTTAGACGCTTGTGATTACCGGAGCCAGGATACCTCTCCAAGTTGGCAAGATGGGGAACTTTAAAATGACTACTCGGGACCTCCGCAGAACTTGGCCCTTCCTTGAGTCCCTTCAACCTTGTGCCGCTCTTGTAACGCACTGCAGAGCCACGCAGGGTTCGTCTCTAATAAGATTTATGGGGGGTAAGGAAGTGTGAGGTTTCCCGGGATTCCCGTCTTCAATATTGGCCAGGAAATCAATGTGGTGTGTAAACTTGGCTTTGTGGGGCACAGTCAGTGACGAGGGCAAAAGTAATCACTTAAATTGAAATAATCCGAAAGGTTTTTCATGGCAGCGAAATTAATAACTAAGGAGTCAAAAAAAAACGGCACAGGGAGTTCGATGGTAATCCTTAAATCAAGAGTAATTATGACAAAAGAAAATAGTTGTCTAACCTTGAGGAATTATATTGCGGAAGAACTCTCATTAGTTACATGAGTGGTCTATCCCTCAGCAAGGGTAGCCTAGCCTACCAAATTGTAGAGCTGTGCTTTTGTCTGCAATTTGTTGGTGGGGGAATCAGAGTTCCTTAAGGCTTAATTCCATAGCATTAAAGACGACTCTCCCTCAGAACCCATGAACTTCCTCATCAACTATTTGTTCAGTCGTTTAACGTTAATCCGGTCTCATCCCCACGGCAACCCCTTTGTCGTTCCGCAGTGGTGTCGCCACCTTGACAGGCAGTCGAGTGGCACTCGGTAATTACCCATGAATATTAGCCCGGGTGCCAACGAGGGCCAGTTTCGTCTTACGCTATTTAAGAGGAGACAGGTCATTTGCTGATACCAGTTCGTTACTGAATGAAGAAGGGCCTCCTGTGAGCACGCTCCCATCAAGCCGCCATAGCAATCCCAGGTCTTTGCCGTTTTATTATTTAGGAGCTGGCTCAGACCGGGGGGAGCCAGCCGCCGCATTACTTTGGGCTGGTCTCAGCTCTCTTCGGTGGGAATCGTGTTGTTCTACAGCTCAGGGACTGCCTGTCTGTCATTCCTCTGCTCTCCTGGTTCGTTGTCTAAATCTCTAATAATCGCAGCCGTTTATGAGAGGTCGAATGGATCCATTTTAAGGGCCTCTGCTTGCTCGGGGCTTCCCATCGTATATACTGCTCCGAGGTCTAATTACAATTCGTTTTGCTTTCTGATATTGAGAATGAATTCCCTTTCCCCAGTTGTCAGTTATACCCCTGGAATATCATTACAGGGTTTTGTACAATCTGTGAAGAAAATCAATAGGGTACCATCTACCTTGAAATAACCTGTCTTTTACAACCAAGGTATAAACACGGCTCTCTACGCTAAGGCTATCAAAGAATGCAGAAAATCGGCCGCATCCAAGTCATACTGAACACCGAACCCCATCGATACTCCTACGTGAGGTGGGTTCCAGCGGATGACCTCTCTCAACGCGGTGTCAAACCTCTTCTTCCTGCCTTAGGCTCCACCCGTGATAACGGCGGGGACCTTCTGACGAGCTTATGGCCACAGAACCTCCCACGGTGGGGCTGTAGGTGAGGGAGAAGGGAGAGCAGGACCACCCCCGCCCCCTCCCTCCCCCTTCCCAGACATCAGACAGCTGACCCCCCTGTTACCCCCTGTCCAGAGTGTTTGATAGGGGGCGTGTGCGCCGGCTCGCCCCTGCGCCGCGGCGGAGCTCGCTCTGGGCTCCGCGCTGCAGTGGGTCCCAGCGTGTAGCACCATAATGACCTGTCAGAAAGCTGGGCCTGATGCCAGCGCTGGAACAGGGATAATCCATAGGGGCTGTGGGACCTAATGAATTCTAACAGGAGTCGGCAAGCCCTCAGGGCCTCTGATACCGTGTAATCTATCCCCCTCCCTCTCGCATCCAAACAGACAGTAAATATAGAGCCAGCCACTGATAAAAGGCCCATCCTCGAACCTAGGCTTTGAGAGATTGTTGTTGTTTCTTTAAAAACATTACGTTGAAAGGAATGTTCTCATGGTGGATCCTGTGCATTTTCAACCCGAGGATGCTAGTGCAGGGGCCTGTTAGGTATGCTACGCTCCCAGGGTAATAAGTTCTGACTGGGCCTCAGCGTTCAGAGTCTTGGCAGATGAGGAAGTCGATCAATCACTATGATGGCTTCATGTGTCAGTCATCGAATGCATCCGAGCCCCTCGCGATGGCGTCTCATCTCCACTGAGCTTTCACAGGATCTGTCAAACGTGTCAAAACCCCGTCTTCCTGTCTCATCCCCTCGTTGCAGTGTTTACACACACGGGCCAAATCTCCCCACCCCCCCTTTTTGATGGTATTACAACGCTCCCCTGTCTGTTAATGAACTTGTCTCTGCATATTCGTTTTCAGCAAGACCGTAAGTTGACTAGACTCTCCTTTTTAGTGGCGTAGAGCGAGCGAGGGGCTCAGTGTCATCTTGAGCGTCAACGTAAATAATATAGGCTAGCTATCTCCCGTGACAGCGCTGTCCACAGCTGTCAGGTGGAGGTCCCCCTTGAGTACCGAGGCATTGTCTGGAGGACTGACATGTCTGAAAGCTTCTCTCCCGTCTTGCGCTTGGTCGAAAGTGAGCCCAAACCCTTACCGCTGTCTCATCCTCGAGGCCTCATCCCCCTCGCCACGTCTCCTGAGGAGCTTGTCCAAGCGGTCCACCGCTCAGCGGTGACAGGCCTCCGACGGCACCTGCTCGCGGCCGCGCGCGAGCCTTGCGGACGTTCTCACGGCGATGCCTCCTCTAATGGGGTTCAGAGAGCCCAAAGCACACAGCGTCCTGACAAAGCCATTCGCCTGATTGATTGTTAGTTGTACAAGTTGTTTTTCTTTCCGGAAGTTTCCCCTCGTTTTTTTACTTATGCTGAAGAGCGCCCAAACGTCCCTGAGGTGAAGTAAGGAGCTGAATGAGGAGCAGCCGTATGAAGGACATATACAGCACCCTAGCCAGAGATCCATCTATTTGTTTCAGGCAAACTCGCTCGCGTCCATCCTTCTCTTGTAGTTCCGTCCTCCTCTCTAGCCCCTCTCCCCACCCTTCTCCTCCTTCTTTCTCGCGTCTGACGTACCACCCCATTCCCCTGGGTTTCAATAAAAAAACACCTTAAGAAACACCAATACTGGAAGACCTTGCATTCTGCCAGTGGGGAAGGATAGGTGGGAGCAGATGGATCAGATCAAACCACAATAAGCAACTCTGAAAAACACAACCCCCCCTCTCTCCCTCCATCCCTTCGATGGAAAAGAAAGGATGGGAAGGAGTTTGACATTTACCGAGTCGACGTTTGAGGACTTTGGAGGAAAGTGGGAGGACGGCGCGACCGCCTCAAAGAGGTCCCCTCACCCCGCCTCGACGCATTGCACCTGCTCAATTATTTAGCCCTCCTCCGTGGCAGGGTCCTGAGCCGCAATGGAGGATGTGTCACCCTGTGACAACTCTGGAGATGACCAGACACTCCTGCTAGCCTGAGAGGCGCCCGCGGCCAAATCAGAAAGGAAATGTCATTACAGCACTGCGTACGCTTCGTGTCATTTGTAACGATTCGTCTGTCCATTCGCTGCGCTGGACCGAGGACTGCGTGCATGGGTTTGTGTGGGCATGTTTGTGCGCAGTGTGTACGTGCGCTGTGTGTGCGAGGTTGTCTGTGTGTGCGAGAAAGCTTGTGTGTGAGTACGTGTGTGAGTGTGTGCTTTTCACATCAGTAATGCATTAAGCCCACAGTGTTGAATGGTCATTCAGGCTCGGGGGAATAAACAAGCTCTTCACACCAATTTTGGGGTGAAGAGACCATTCCCACTGTCTGTCTCACTAGGTACAAGTCACAGTCAGTTTGCACACACACACACGCATGTGTTTGCGTGACACAGAAACACACAACATGTGCACACAGTTTATGAGTTAGTCACACATTTCAGTGGCTTACTGTTCACATCTCTTCAGAGTGTTTGGCACTTGAGGGAAGTCCTTTCACTTTCCACGAAGAAGCCATCAGACAGGCAGAGGAAACAGCAGGGGGGTCTTCCTCTGGTTTACAGGTCTGCATCTGTAAACGGAGCGGTTTGGCCCCCGAAATCCAGGTTCGGAACATCAAACTGACTGATCACCGATGCAGATCAAACATTCAGTAGAATCAAACCACTTCAGTTCTTAAAACAAGCTGGAACGTCATCCCTGTCATCGAGGACGTGGATTTTGTGGCAGCGGTTGACATCGGCAGAAATACCGTCCCTTCTTCTTGCCAACAAACGTTCCCCTGAAAGCCGTGTCGCAAAAAAGAACCGTCCCCCACCGCCACCAGAGGGCAATGTTGAGGCAAACAAGATCCCTCCTGTCTCAGCGGTAACAAGCATGGTGTTAACTATGGTTCTGCTTGCATAATTAGGGGTTATTCATCCTTACGCCGGAGTTAGCTAGCGACGACCGCCTGAGCGAATAAGGAGTCCTTTCTCCCAGATCTGCTGTCTGTCTGGGCTGGGTTATGAGCTTTGGGAGGAGGACTGGAGACTCACTGTGTGTGTGTGTCAGTGTGTGTGTGTCTGAATGCGTGTGTCTGTTTGTCGAGTTTCCGTCATAACACGCCCGTGGTCTCTATCAAAGCAGACGGCATTCACACTGTGAAATCCGTCCTGAATTTCACCAACAGATACGCAAACGTCTCCGGAGTGATTAATCTGAGCGTCGCATGGATTATGCAAATGAGATGGCGAGATGGCGAGCAAGAGCCCGGACTTTCGGAGGTGTGACGGCGCGATGGCGAGGGGACGTCCGTTCCCCGGCGCGTCGACGTAACGCAGCTCTGTTGCCGCCTCCGTGCTGATAGACATGCTGCAGGGGCTGTCTCTCTCTCTCCCCCCATCAAAATGGCGGGCCACATCCATCATCTCCTTTAGCTCGCCCCGTGTCAGTGTCACAGTGTCGGCTAAACCCCAAGTCTGTGTTCTCGCGCTGAGATATGTATATCCAATATTCCTATGTAAATGTGTGCAAATTCCCTGGTGCTGATCCCCCCCCCCCCCCCCCCCCCCCTCACGAACGCTACCCTTAACCCAAGAGTGTCTCTCTCACTCTCGCTCTGTGCCAAATTTCATACTGTGAGACGATTTAATCACACCGCCCCATGTGACGTCTGCCCCCGCGAGCATCGTGAATAATACTCCTCCCCCCTCCCGTGATCCCACCGACCCCCTCCTCCCGCCCCCGCTGCCCTGCCCGCGTAAGCGCCTCGGAAGTCCTCCTAAGCCCCTCTCCCCTGGCCCATGATGCACCTGTGCAGATCATACAGATTGGAATCAGAATACATGTAGAAAGCTGGACTACCTCTGGTCATTCGTTCCTTCCTGTCCGCTCCATTATTGGTAGGACTCTGCTCCCCTATGTGAAGGGCGAACGAATGCATTTCTGCAGATGACTGGAAGGCAAGGAAAGATTGAATTCTCACCGCCGTGTGGGGGAAGGGGAGGGGAACGGGGTGAGCCTCCAGAAATAGGCAGTGATAGATGAGGTACATGGGGCAAGACAGCCAGCCCAGCTCTGGAGCCAGGCTGAATCAGGCAAACTGTCTGCTGCCTAAACGCCTCTCTTTCTCTCTCTCTCTCTCCCACCGCCTCTTCCTCTACTTCACGCTCTCATTATCCCCCTTTCTCTCTCTCTCGCTCTGTCTCTCTCGCTCGCCCTGCTCGCAACACAATCTATTTGTTACTGCTTACCAGCCACAACACACTTGAGTCATTAGGAGGATTGGGTTTTATATCACTGCTTAATGAGCTCACATTCTCGGCTAAACATTTTTGCTCCGTTGCTAAAGGTGAGCCAGACTGTTTCTCCTCTCTTTTCCATCTTCCGCCATACATCAAGCGTACGCGCTGTAAATCACGATGTTGGTTCAATTAGTGGCGATTTCCAATCAGTGTATTTTTTGTTGTTTTTATTCATTTCTTTCATGTTGGTTCGAAAGGTGGACTGTGTCAACTCACAAGGAATTAATTGTATTTTTTTTTGCTTACAAAGTGAAAGATGCCGTTTCTCCATTGGACTTGTTCGGATTATTTCACTGTGTTGTTCCGTGTGTGGCTATGTTGGCCCTCTCAGGCTTGTTAGAGACCTTCCCAAGACCCTGCAACGCAGACTGACAGCTGCTGTGTGGTTGCATGGTACCCTTAGAATGTTCCCACAGGTACCTATCACAGGAACGGTTAACTTGCCAATCAGCGGCCACAGGGACCCAGGGGAGGCCCACCTCCAGGCTCCAGTGAGCGAGGCCATAGGCCAGACTGTGACAGGCATTTCCTGACAACCCGGCCCGACCTTCTGTCTAGCAGCGACTAAACGGCCGCTGGAAAAAAGGGGGAATGTTGTTGATCTTGGGGGCCAGAAATCTCGTGTTTATTCCTCCTGTGTTTCACGGTTAGATAAATGCATGTGACCCTTCAAAACAACAGAAGCCACATCTGAGGGCAGATATCACTGGGCTGTGACATTCTGGGGATGCAGAAATGGCTTCTGGGTAAGATGAGTGGATGACGGGCAGAAACATGCACACCGAAAGAAGCAGGAGAGCAAATCAGACAAATCTAATCAACGTAAGCAGCCGAACCCAAAGGTTACGAATAAATACAGTTAAGGACGATGCACGAAAACCCATGGGTTTGGATTTTGATGGGATATTTGCATTGAGGTTTCTCACGCTGACATCATTTCACAAAGGTTAGATAGAATGCAATCAGCCATTCCAACCAATCAGCTTGATCATTCAGGATCGTTCGGGAAGCCTGCCAGCTGTGCAGGCTGCCTTGCGTGGAACAAGAGCTAGAGGGTCTCCATTGTTTAACTCTACAGCAATCTCCCTAACCTACATTTGTGCAACACCCAACCTGCCTCCGCAGACCTCCATCATCTCTTTGCTTGTCGCCTGCCCACCCTCCAACGCCCCCCACCCCCCCAGCCTGACATATAAAGCTCAAATAACCGAGTATCCTCTATAAAGCAATACAATTTGTCATTTTGAAAGCAGGGGGGGGGGGGGTGAAATCGACTGTCTGTGTTTCCCTCTCAATCAAACTGTTGATGAGTGCTCTGTATCAACTCACAGGAGTCCTCAAGAGCGAGGAGGACTGCCGCTGCCGCTCGCACCGTCACCGGGACATGAAGCACTCTTCATCCGGCTCTGCCTCATTTCCACCCAGCAACGAAACCGCGGAGGTGGAATTTACACGGAAGGTGTCCCCTTAAACGTACGTCTCCTCCGATGACAACTCATCAAGGATTTCATATTTAATCAGGGTAACTCAATGCTTTACAAACAGTCTCAGGGAGTTTTAATGAGAAGCCCTAATTAGCCAATCGTGAAGTTGTAATCACTTCAGAAACAAATTAGGCTGATTGTATTTTAGCAGAGTAATGAACTGCTGTGGTCTGCCCAATCACCCTCCTCCACCGAGCTGTCATGTTCAAAGTGGAGCGATGAATCGCTCTCGTTTGGCTCTCAACCTCTGCTCCTGGACTGTATGGGTAAATATGAAAAGCTTAATCCAGACGCGCACCAATGAGCCGGCCTCCAGACTGACTCCAGTGTGTGTGTGTCTGTGTGTCTGTGTGTCTGTGTGTGTGTCTGTGTGTGTGTCTGTGTGTGTGTCTGTCTGTGTGTGTGTGTCTGTGTGTGTGTGTGTGTCTGTGTGTGTGTCTGTGTGTCTGTGTGTGTGTCTGTGTGTGTGTGGGAGAGAGAACGAAAGAAAGACGGAACGTTCAGTGAGGGAGGCAGCGACGGAGAAAAGCGAGGGAGGGAGAGAGAGGGAGAGAGAGAGTGCGCGCACAGCCTTTTCCGTGTTTACGTCTCTTTTGACAAATGCGGGGCCCCCTTCCCCCCCCCCCCTCACCCCCACGGTCTCATTATCAGATTAGCACTTTGAAATCAAGCCTTCCTGGGACGTTCTGAAGAAGACGCGACTGAGTGTGAGAAGGAAGGAGGAGGACAAGGAGGAGCAGAACGGGGAAGTGGGGGAGTAGGGAGCGAGGGAGGGGGATGGGTGGGGGGGGGATGGATGGATGTTCACCAGACACGCTTCCCAGAGAGGCGAGGCGTACATGAAAAGCCGACTGCACTGTTCTTGAGCTCGTTAAACTGGCGAGCAGCACATCTCCTCGCTGCTTGGCCGGGCATCGTTGACACCTTCCCCGAAGTGTCGAAGCACAGAAAAGAACAACAGTGGCGCAGTCGTTCAGTCTGGGAAACTTCCCAACGGTTTGACCGAGAAAACACGTCAACGCGCCCTCCTGACAGGCGCACGTGACGTCGAAAGGCGGGGAACCAGCCGGGAGATAACATATTCAGTTATGGACCAAGAGGGGAAAGGAAAAATGCTCGGATTTGACGGTCGTTAACAGACCGCGAGTACTGTACTTCAATCAGCGTTTTGTGTTGCCCTCCAGAAAGCGATGAGATGATCTTTCATGGAGGGCAGTGGCCGTTCACACACTCCTGTTGATGTGTGTGTCTGTGTGTGGGGGGTGGGGTGGGGTGGTGGTGGTGGTGGGGGGTGCGGGGGTTCCCTAGGAGGGTTTTTACCCAGCATCCTTCTAAGTACCATACATTCTGACGAATGCTTTCATTGGCCGTTGCTGGACTGAGATCTGTAGTTCTGACACCCTGTTATTATCCCACATGGTGCAGCAGAACCAGAGCCAGAAGCTGCTCTCACAAGCTTAGATGGCGCTGTGTGAAAACGGATACGATACCGGCCGGCGTGATGGGCCCACCCATTGATCGTGGAATCACACCCGTAGCCATAGCGATGAAGCGAAAGGGATGTTTGTTTTCAAACGCGTCCAAACCCCTTTACGAGCGGTGAGAGAATTGGCACCGGCCGCAGCCGAAGCTGTCGTTCCTCTTTGCGAGGGGAGGCTCTCGCCACTTCCTTTAATGTCACCAGGATTTATTTATATCAGCACTCACCACCGACAGCACCATTATAGTGTAGATGATAATCAATCTCAAATCAATTAGGCCTTAATTGCTGAGTCAATGGGAGAGGGTGGTTAAATATTGATACGTTTCTAAAAGGCCCATCAGGCTGTATTGACAGGTAGGGGAGACAGAACATTGAGGTGGGGGGCGGGGGGGGGGAGGGGACAGGAGGGAGTGATGTAGAGATGGCTTAGGGGCTTGGTTCATATTCTCACTCGGGCTGAGCACACTGTTGATCAATGGAGACTCTGCCCCCCTCTCTCTCTCTCTCTCTCTCCCTCTCTCTCTCTCTCTCTCTCTCCCTCTCTCTCTCTCTCTCTCTCTCTCTCTCCCTCTCTCTCTCTCTGTATGCGTGAGCGCTGGTGCACCTGCACGCCGCTGCTTCCTGTATGTCCTTCCGAGGCGAGCGCGCTGTCTTTTTCCATTTGTTATCGGGGCCACCGCTGTCACCGTCTCCGCAGGGAGAATCCAGGCAGAGCGGACAGGGAGTAGAGCTCCGGCTAGAGACATAAATAAATAACGCTTGTCCTTTTTCTAAGAGAGCCACCGAGCTCTCGCGGACAACTAGAGTCAAATTCAACATCGCGTGACACTGTAGAATCCTCCTTTTCTGGATTTGACTTCTCAGAAACCTTGACAGGTTGTCCTGTTGGTATCCGAGCACCGAACGCTACGATCGCGCTTCAGTTTCACCGCTGTGTGACACAGGCAAAGCTCCCATTCGTCAGTATGAGAGATGAGCTGGGGTTTACGGCGATCATTCATCCTAATTATGATGCTAGCTAAACACGCTGCGTTGGGTTTACGGCGGCGGCAGCAAACGACACAGATTCTCTTTGCTGATAGCGGCGGAGTTCCTGACACTCTCAATCAGCATGATTGATTGGCTTTCTGGCCACTCCCCGGCTCTGATTGGGCACGTTGAGGAGGAGGGTTGGGGGGGAGGGGGGGGGGGGGGGAGGGGGAAGCTGTGTCAGGTCCTGTGACAGTTAGCTGACTATCTTAAACGGGGCCTTTGGCTCTGTAGTCGAGTCGTTGTCAGATACGTCTAATTTGTTACCCAGAGCTACACGAGTCAAATCCACATCCATTAAAATGTACCGCTCTTCTTAATTTTTTTCCCCACAATGTCGAAATCCGTCAAGGTAATGTGGCTTGCAGCCCCATGATTGTCCCTGGCGATAAATCCGTTGCATTCTGAATAGGCTATTGTGCTCAAAACAGCAAATGGGTTGTCTACGTTGGGGTATTCACAGAAGGCTGTGACTCAGTACTCCATTAGACCTCAAAGCGATCTATCTTTTAGGCCATTTTGGGAGCGACAGACGACTCTATTTGTGTCTCGTCTCCCGCAGGTACGGAATAGTAGGCTATTAACCGTTGGGTTAGGCCATTCGTCTGCGAGTTATGTAAATTCTACCTTGTAAAATCGCAGTCGAACTGCATGGATTCTGTGTGGTTTTAGGAACCTGTTTTACCGTTCGTCTGACGTGGCGCAGCTTTACCCCAGAGCAGCGCCGCAGAATGACGAGACACCTCTCTTCATCCGCCTTTACAACTGATTCGACAGTCCCGATAATGAACGTACATTTACGAAACTGAGAGACAAGCACGTTTGCTTCAAAGGCACAATGTAACAGACTGACTTGAGGTTCAATGAAACGCATCTGAAAATAGGTCTATCTATCTCTCTCGCTCTCTTCTCTCTCTCTCTCCATCCTCCACAAACATTATTTTTGAATCGTGCAATAAAAAGACTATTTAATCCTAAAAGATGGGTGATCTGGGATCTCTTTGATGTTTGTTAATTCAATATGTATGGAACCTGGGGGCAGCTCTTGGTAGAGATCGGAGTCTTGATAAAAATACCATTTTGGGGTTGCCAGCACACGGTTGGCATGCCCATGAACACTAATATGTAACCGAAATATTTTCTTTGAACTTCTCAAAGGAACATGAGGGCATGCTGAAACGTTGAACCGTATGTAAATATAAGTAAGTGTATCCGATGTGAAGGCATTTGAGGCAAGCAAAAGAGAAGTTTTTTTACGAGGGCATTTAAAAAAAGAAAATCATGCTAATTTCAGGGTCAACTGTTTGTTAGTGTGTTTATATGAACCCACAAATATAGTTTCCTTGTGTTTTCTCAGTTTGAGTTGCCACTTTGCCTCTCAGAAGGACTAATCATCTACATGCAATATTTAATTTTAATTAATAAATGTAAATGTACATGCATTCCCGAAGTATGGACACAATGGAGGAGAGGAGGTGATGGTGAAGGAACCTATAGCAGATTGACTCCCAGATGTGGCCAGGCAGGTACAGCTCTCATTAACCCACCGAGTCCCTCTGCGATCATCATTAAATCCGGAAAATACCCACAAGCCCTTGCTCTCATCAACACGTTTTTTTTTTATTGCCAAGGATGCCAAGTAAAATCGACTAAAATAAGAAACTGTTTTCCTGAATGTTGGCTGTAGTTCCTCTTACCATACAGTTAGCGCTGTAGCACCAATAGTGTTCACTGTACATTTGCTTTAAGGAAACTTTCCCTCATGTTCTGTTGCTGTTTCCACTCAGCTAAGTCCTTTAGATGTACTAAATGTGTTATTTTCCTTTCAACCGCCATTACAACCATATTTGGGCAGACCTTCACCTGAAATGACATTTTAACGGACAAAACGGAATAAGGAAAACTCACAACTTCGTAGAAGCAGGTTTTTATTGTAGTTTTTGTATTCTATTTGTCCGTAGCGCTTCGGGTTATAGAAAAGCGTATTATAAATAAAATGTATAATTATTATTATTATTCTCACAGTAATCTTCCGTCAAGTTTAGGAGTCCCCGTGTATGATGGCGTAAAAACCTAATTCGATGTAAGGCCCGGCGTCATGGCGATTTTCGATAATTACCGAGCAGCTCCTGTACGTTACCTAATGGCTGAACTGCTAGACGATAGCCTGTGGTACCGCTGATACCATCTTCATGCTGTAATGAGACTTCCAGATAAATCTAGAGATTACCCTGTTCTGTCAGTCAGCCATGGAGAGCCGGATAATAGTCTATTATCATTTCCAGGGACAGCAGAAACCTGAGGTTAGTGTGACTGGGAGTTAACAGGTTACCTCTTGATGTGGATGAAAGCCGCTCACATAGGATGGTGGAGCGAGCGGGGGAGGGTGGGTGGGTGGGGAAGAGGGAGGGAGGGAGGGTGGGTGGGGGGGAAGTGGGAGGGAGGGTGGGGGGGGAAGAGGGTGGGGGGGGGAGAGGGAGGGAGGGTGGGGGGGAAGAGGGAGGGAGGGTGGGGGAGAGGGAGGGTGGGTGGGGAAGAGGGAGAGTGGGTGGGGGGGGGAAGAGGGAGGGAGGGTGGGTGGGGAAGAGGGAGGGTGGGAGGGTGGGTGGGGAAGAGGGTGGATGGGGGGGAGAGGGAGGGTGAAGGGGGGGGGAGAGGGAGGGACAGGGAGAGTCAGAGGGGATCGAGCTGCGCTAATGAAACAGCCACGGCAGGTTTCCTGTAACTGCAATTATTCAGCCCGGGAGACACTGAGTCAGGGCATTGTCAACGCTCCAGCAGTGGACCAATCAGACACACGGCCCTGCTCTTAATGATGGGTCCGCTAAAGGACGTGATGGACATTGGGGTTGGAATCTGGCCAGGCGGATGACGTCCCAGGAACACACCGACGGACCCTTCTCATCCCCTGAAGCGAGGCGGGTCTCATCCAGATTTGGTCACCAGGTTTCCTCTGCTGTGGTCTTAAGGCACCCCGCTCACCGATCAACCGCTCTCAAGTTGAAACTGCTTGAAATTTGTGTGAATCATAAAGAAAACCTGTCCAACACGATGCTTGTATAAAGGCTTCAGAGAAATGACATGGTCCATCCCACACTGCAAGCAAATTGTTCCAGGAAATGTCATAGAGAGTGTGATAGAGTGTAATTCCCACCCTGTGTAATTTGAGTCCTACTCACAGCACCCCATACAGCCCCACCAGCTTATTAGGAACTTTTCCATGTAGGTAACCAAATATGGAACCTCATTATAAAAGTTTAATAGAGTTTTACCAGAAGTCACTGAAATGCAATATTCCTGAACCCGAGGGCGGACCAATTCTAAACACGCTTGTTACCATGGAACCTGTAGGAAGGATCCATTTTCTTTATGCAAAATGGACGTTCGTCGATGATGCCTTTTTGCCGCTAACCTCTGAGGAAGATGAGAGCCAGATCAGGAAATAAGGAGACATGAATATTCATGAGTCGGATGTTTAAGGCTGACGATCACTACCGACACGTGGACATCAGGCAGGACTTGGCAGTGAGGCAGACCCGGTCATCTGTGAGTAGGGCCACAGGTGACCATATGCTGCATCCGAGGCGGACAGCACGCTGTCTCCTGCACACGCTCGCATTCTGCACGCTCATCCTTTCATTAGAATGAATATCATGTCGATGCAAGCGGCTACTTGCGAGGGTTGAATATTCAGTGGAAATGTTAATGGCTCATTTTATGAAAATGAGGCGATAAGCCGAGAGCGGTGCGGCACACAAACACCTCTCGGCTTTATAGTTGTTTTCACCGCAAATCGGGAGTCATTTGAATGCTGGGAAAAAAAGGGGTAGTTTGATTGGATGAGCAGTGACGTCTAAAAGGCTTCAGTGAAATGAACCCAGCCGGCCTGTCTTGCCCTTGTCAGATGACTGACTTCATCCAGTGTGACTCTACCTAAATGTAATCTGATCATGTTCGTATGGAGGACACATCAGGCTGCTAATAAATGAATACGCTGGCCTACATTTGGGAACTAATTGTGGAAGAGAAAAGGGATTCTTCCTCCCTGCCAGAGAAGTCAAAATTTGTCACATAAAATATTTAAAAAACGTCCCCCCCCACACACGCACGCAGATATGTCATCTATATATAGACTTCGTTTGTTTCAGTCAGGATGGATTGTACAGTTCTTAGGTATATTTTCTGCACGACGACATGATGAACAGCAACAGTGGCTGATGTCCTTCCTGAAATATGCCGTTTCTTCCCGAATCCCGGTCACCATTTTGGAATGTTGAAGCGAATCTCGATAGGAACCTTGTTGGAATTTGACACATTGCTTAAAAAAACATTGCCATAAAACAAATGGATCGGTCACTGGCAGAAAAGCAACAGAAGCAACATTCTCTTGGAGGAGTGAATATTACACGTACTTTTGGGAAAGACGTAAGAAGGATTACACCCGAAGCAACGGTGTGCTGAGTTAATCAACACCTCGTATCAAAAGGGAATACTTTGCTTCTGCAGATCAAGAAAGGTGTCAGGCAAAGTCCCAACTGAGAAAAAGAGGAATCCTATTCGAAAGCTGCTACTCTCTCTCCGGCGTACGCAACGTGTCCCCTCGCCAATACTGCCGGGCTTCATGGACGTGTACGCCTCAGCTGTCCGCTTCTCCCAAGTCGGTCGCCACCCTCGGCCCGCTTCGCGCCGGAGATTATTGGAACGTTTCCTTTTTGATCCTTCCTGGAGTGGCTGCGTCTGGCGTGCGTGCGTCTGCTGGGGAATCAGGACGGACTGATCAGCGCACCTTCAAAGGTCTCCTCCAGCTTTGATGAGTCACGCTTCTCTTCCTCGCGGATCAATAAGGCCAAGGCCGAGGCTGGCTCAAAGGAAGGGACGACCAAACCCTTCACTTGAACCGCTGGTCAATTCCACCAGGATGCCGAGTCCATCCCCGAGACAGGAAACACAAACATAAGATCTCTTTCAAAAGATCTTTCAACATGCAGCTCAACGTTTGAAGTAGCGGACGCTGGGAATATCTGGTTGACTCTAGGTTAAAGTTTGTCGTATGTTCCATACTGATATTCTAGACCTGCAAGATGTTTTGTACCCTTATTAGATGGTTACCAAGCAACCTCC
This sequence comes from Protosalanx chinensis, assembly GCA_030340685.1. Classification (NCBI taxonomy): domain Eukaryota; kingdom Metazoa; phylum Chordata; class Actinopteri; order Osmeriformes; family Salangidae; genus Protosalanx; species Protosalanx chinensis. The sequence continues at coordinate 3,491,207 of CM059332.1, forward strand.
TGTCAGCAACCAACCGCTGCAAACGGTCCACATTCATGTGTTAGTTGGAGAAAGCTCAGTCAGCCCTCTCCACACGCCTCCACTACATGGTAACACCTCTCCTCCACCTAATTGCGCCTCCCAGTTAAGAGTGATTTCCTCACACCCAGGTGCAGCCATGGCTGGAAGGCTTTAACCAGAGTCCTGGCACCAGACAGGCGAACGTGAGGCTTTAATTAATTCTGCGGCTGACCAGCCTCAAAGGTATGCGGTGCGTTTGAGAGCCCGGCCCCGCAGGGGGGGCAGGTCCAGGGGGCTTTAACCAACCACACCAGTCAGAGGGAAGAGGGGAAGAAGAAGAAAAAGGCGTATCCTCCAGGGGGAAGTGGCCGCAGCGTGATCTGAAAACAAAGAAACCTGGAGCCCATCACGATGTTTCGGTCATCCCTCCCCCCCGACAGCCCCCCCCCCCCACCCCCACACACACCCCACCTCGCCTCCTTGGTGACATTGATCAGGGTGAATATTCCCTGCCTACCCAGAAGCTTGGTGTCCGTGTTTGCGATAGCGGGGGGGGGGGGGGGGGGGGGGGGGCAGTGGGGGAATAGAGAGGTTCTGCACCCTGCGGAGTGTACGTCCACCCCCTGTTGAGTCCACTTAACGCCGTGTGTGTGTGTGCGTGCGCACGTGTGTGTCTGTCTGTCTGTAGAGCACAGCAGGAGGCAGTTTCTCTGTGTAAAGAGGTAGATAGTGTTTTGCTTGACTGTATGCACACTTGCGTGATCGGTCCAGATACAACTGAAGCCTCAGAATCCAAACGGAGCTACATAACGACAAAACCATAACGGCCCTCTGCACCCTAGGATCAGGGTTGAGAGGTCAACGTTCGCCAGCAAACCCTGTTCTAGAACAACCGAAGACATTTTGACTTCCACCTCATCCAAGCAGCGTATTCTGATCTAGAAAGGTCTGGAATCTCTAAGAACACTTCTGGTGTGTGTGTGTGTGCGTGTGTATGCACCCTCAACAGAAATCCAAGGATATAATCCCTATTTACAGACATCAATAGACGCACACGTATAGGACGATATAGGATGTGCACACACTCGTACCTACAAGTTCATTCATTCTGTCAGAGATAGTGTTATTGATGTGATTTGCCTCGATGCAATTTAGAGGCAATTAAAAGGTAATGAATGTGCTGAAATGGAACCTGTGCCTGGAGGATGTTTGCTGCAAGTGGTAGAAAGATTATATATTCGTGTGTGCGTGTGTGTACGTGTGATGCATCTCTGTGTGTGTGTGTGTGTGCGTGTTTCTGGAGGGCAGAGTGTGTGTGTGTTTCTGTGTGTGTGTTTCTGGAGGGCAGAGGAATAGATGACTCAAATAACAAAAGAGAGTTCAGGAGCAATCATGATAAGGGTCATCTAACAACAGCTCCTCCATAGAAAAAAGGCTTCGCAGCACAGAGCCCTTTCTCTGAGACGTATGGCTGTATGGAGATGTGCCCCTGGCCCAGGCCCAGGCCATTTAGGTCAGTGCCTTAAATGGAAATAGACAAGAGCCATGTACCGGATGATCATCTTTTATTCCCAAATACTTAATGGTCTGATTTCTTTCTTTCGAAAATGGGTGAACTGTGAGATCGGCATGAAATGAAGCTCAGTTAGGAATCCGGCGCGTGTGCTATCACTGCTAGACAGTTAGTGACCCTTTCATCCTTATCTTGACAGCACGCCGCAGACTATTTGACGCGCTGTGACAAATTCATTTCTCAACAAATTACCTTCTCAAGCAGAAACGTTTTTTTTGGTGTGTGGGTTAGACGCCCCCCCCCCCCCCCCCATCCCACCCCCCCACTTCCCTCCGCGGCCCCGCGAAACAATCCATTAAACATTTCAGCAAACAGGAAGAAGTTTGTAACCACTTGATCGGATTTTGAGAGGAAAGTGTCACTAATGCGGTTGACAAATGTTTTATATTATATAAACGGGTATTGTATAGCTTGTAGAAATGACTTTGTGCCGTAATATTGTATTGCGAGAGGAATACATTGTAAGAACACCTCCATGTGTGAATAATAGCTCTAGGGTCAGAGGAACTGAATCTGTCCTTGCATAATTCTTTGAATGAACAACGCAGTATGAAATGGTCTTGAAAAGAAATATTGTATTCAATGTCTTGAAATGAAATCACCCACTTAGAGGCTGGATTGCTATTTCAAGTGTTGTGGATCGGAATGTCTGTAGGTTTTTTATTTTCAAACATACGACTGGTAGAGGAAGTACTGTATATAATCATAAAACAAGCATTACCGAGGCACTTCAAATGTCTTATACACCTTAAATCCCCCTAACCTTATAAACCTCTCCAGGTATTACGTTCTAATAGTCTTCCTAGCTCTTTTAATTAGTCAGGATTCCTTGTTGTGGTTGGCAGATGGCAAAATCCTCTTTCTTTTGTTAAAGTCACACTAATTAGAATTCTGCGAGGGTTCTCTGCCATCCAGAATACCTAATAAGGAGACCCTGCTTAGCGGAGTAATGGAAACCCTGATGCCTTGACAACGGCTGCCTCACCTTGAAACTTCGGCGCTTCAAAATAGACACCAGTCAATTCCTCCCCGCTGACCTTTGCAGAGGATGTTCGAGAATTCGCACGGTCGTAGGGGATGAAAGAGACGGCCATTTTGGATTGACAAGCTTCTCTTTGAGAGCTTTCGTGTGCCATCTTGGCTTCAACAGGCCGGTGTAAAGGAATATAAAGGCGGTTAGTACTCTCATTGAAAAGACCTTGCTATTCGAACGATAACTTTACGACACAACATGTCTTCCGCTGCATCATTGTATTAGCTGCGCACCAAATACAATCTGTGTTCCAAAAAATATTGGATTCTGCGTATCAGGTTCTTGCCTTGGGAAATGAACAATATTTATAAATCACCTTTCTGTTAGTGCCAATCGATTGCAGTTGTATAACTGCTTTTCTTACGGTGCCACTGGCAAAAGCCTTAAGCAAACTGCCTGCAGGGTGAAATCCTTCACCAACATTGACAAAAGGAACCAACGTTGGTCAAATAGAAAAGGACAAAATTAATGTCTTGAAGTTTGGTCCAGCCCCTAAGTCTCTCCAGAATAAAAGACTCTGCGATTCGCTGTGGTCAGACGGATGGGCTGGGAGTGTTAACAGCTGTCACATCATTGAAGCGCTGCAATATGGACATAATTAGGAAGAATAATGTGCCACTTCATTCAATTTACTTTTTCGAATGGAATTAATAATAGTTGCCCAGTGGAATTTTACACCTTGTTCATTTTCATAAATCTTTTTAATGGAGTTCGGTCCCCTGCTGGTTCTAAATGTCATACCTTGAACTCAGATGCATGTCGTGTTTCTCTCAAACCAATTAATCTTTGGGATGAACTCTCCCGTCCCCCTCCCATAACATCCTGCCTATTACAGTCTGGCCCCTGTCCACCCAAAGTGTACTCTATGATAGCTTCATAATGCACAAAATCACAAAGGCCATCTTGTTTTGGTTGGACTTGATACACAGTGTTGAAAAAGTACTGGACGCATAATGAAGTCATCTTCAGGAAGTTTGGCTTCCCTCAAAGATATTTCGTCGTGGTTTGTTCTCGTGCTAACATTCTTGTATCCTAAATGACCACTTATTTCTCTTCTTACGGTTGCTGTGATGCACCGTTGTTAACCAACACCTTCAACATGCGATGCCAAGGTCGGGTAATTACTGTGTTTAACGGCGTGCTCTTTGAAAAGCATCAAAAGCTTGCTAGAGAAAGGTGAGCCCGGTTTCTGCTTTCCCTCCACATCTCTGCAGGCCGGAATTCAAATGTGTGTGGATAATGAGAACATTAAGGACGAGGTCTCGTCAAGCACCACTCACACTTCCTCCGAAGCCCATTTATTTTGAGGTAATTAAGTCACAGGTTGGTACGAGAAGGGGGCGTGACCAATGCCATTATGAGGGAAAAAAGGGGGGAAAAAGGCAACAAGCTCCTTTAGCCCCCGCTGACCTGTTAAGATTTGTTTTTGTCTTCTATACAAATTAACCGTTATAATGAGGGTCCGTGCAAAGCAAGCTTCAGCCACGATAAATCGTCCTGGCCTTCACCGCATTCGTCATATTGATTTTTCTCTAATGGTATGCACAAGAAAGTAATTTCCTTGTCTACGCGTTGTCAGGGGTGACTAATCAGATTTCCGAGAGACGACTAATTCTATACCTACAAGGAAACGCTAGTTGCTAAAGATATCGGCATTCTAAGTGACACAGGCATGACTGGGTGGGCCACAGTTTCAATCTCTGTCCCTGTGCCAGGTTAGAATACTAATATGTGGTGTGTGTGTGTCTCTCTCTCTCTCTTTCTCTCTGTCCCTCTCTCTCAGTCAGTTTGTGCTGTTCAAGGTTTCAAGCTAAAGTGTTTGTAGAGTCACATGTTGGTCTGGCCCATAGGGATTGTGTGAAGAAACACATTCACTAATCTATATTTGATATACAAATGCAAGGATGTGACATTCAGTCCGGTCTGGTGTCCACCCGTGTATTTCAGTGAATGCCCAGTGGATGTACAGTTTGTGGATTGTTTTATGGATTTGCATATGGCAGTTATAAAATATTCAGCCAAAGTAGACGGAAATCAGAACGTCCAATCAATTGCCGGTTTTAAAGTTGAACGCAAATCAGAATCCAACCGATTAATATTTCACGAGCGCCATCCGCAAAATGCCATTCAAACTAGCTTCCACAACACAATCGATGCCTCGCCTCTCCTGGTTCTAGATCTTTCTTTGCTGTGAGGACAGAAGGGGGAGAGATATGGATGGGGGTCAGGCAGTTTTAGGGCTTATGTGGTTTCAGAGCGGGGTTGCTTCCACAATAACAACTCATTGATCAGGGGACTGATACCTCTTGCAGGCTTTGGTCTGGGCAGCTGTGGCCAAGGCCTTTGGGGTCCTGATCTTCGGAGCCAGCAGGCGACCTTTCAGACCGATCTCTTCCCCAGCTATTGATAGTCCAACAGATAGAGTTCCCACACCGCTGGGACTGTACGTTTTCAATAACTGGCCTTGTGTGTACAGTATTACCGTGACCACACATTGCAAGTCCTAAGGGGTGCATGTCAGGAGTCTTTGTGAAGGAGAGCTGTGTACAGGAATCATTAAGAAGGGAAGGCCGGTTCAAAACTGGACACCAGAACGACTGTCATCTTTGTCATGTTGTTTTTGCCTCCAAACGGGATCATTGTTATCCACAACAGTCAACACAAGCCTGAAACACGACTTTTGTGTTTGTCATGTAGCGTGTCTTCGTCGAACGACTTGCGGGTACAAATTCCAGTTAATAAAAGGTGCAAAGATGTCACCAAAGCTAAATGTGGATATAAAATCATAGAAATAACAGACATAACAATGTTAAAGCACGAGGGAACATTTATTAACCCTGCCGCTCTTAATTTACCAATGCACCTTTGTTTGTGTACTCATTCTATTCATGCAGCACTAATTGTTAGCTGAAACATAAATATAAAACAGAAACAATTATCCACTTCAAGAGCTAATTCAAGGCTTTGTTTCAGATCCAACAGAAGGCTTTGAAGAAAATGTCTTTAAAGAGAAGTTCTTCGTAATAATTGAATTGTAAAACACAAACATTCTTATCAATTCTGTTTGTTACAGATGTATTGCAATTTGATTGCGACAACTAACTCGTAATCATCCTCTTAAATCAGAAGCGGGAATAAATCACATTCCACATCTTGAGGTTGCAGAGTTTTTCAATGTGTATTCTAATTCCAACTATTTATTTTGAAAGTAACATTTGTAATTGCTTTTTAATATCAAAGGTGACCAAATAATTCCTTTCCAATTAACATGACAGAAGTGACTTTCGGAAACGTCAAAAAACCCCAGAGAAACTTAAAATGAAACTTGATATTAAAGTACAGCATGGTATTTGACTTTGGAAGGAGATTGTGAATGACATTATGTGAAAATTCTTCTTCTTACTCTGCAGTTTGAAGTATGAACAGCTATACTGACGAGACCTACAATATGTCACTCCGAGAACAAGGATGTTTCAACAAATGGAATATGTTGACAGTCTCTTAGCTGAGAGGTTTAACACGGAACACTAGGAGATCTGACAACTGAAGTATTCCTCCCCAAATTCCCCCATGTGCCACCCACCTCCAAACTCAGGCCAGAAACCATCCCTCTGTTTCTCTCTCATCCAAATGTGCATCGCTGACTTTCTCCGTAGCCTTCCCTTTCTCTCTCTCCGTAGCCCTCCCTCTCTCTCTCTCTCTCTCTCTCTCTCTCTCTCTCTCTCTCTGTAGCCCTCCCCCTCTCTCTCTCTCTCTGTAGCCCTCCCTCTCTCTCTCTCTCTCTCTCTGTAGCCCTCCCTCTCTCTCTCTCACTCTCTCTCTCTCTGTAGCCCTCCCTCTCTCTTTCTCTCTCTCTCTCTGTAGCCCTCCCTCTCTCCATCGCTCTCTCTCTAAAGCATTCCCTTGAAATACACAAATTCAACACTGCCAACGGCATAAACAATTATCAATCACCTTTAATCCCATGTTACGCCAAAATAAGAGCGTCTGATGTGGTTTGCGGTTTAATACTGGCATGTTTATGACTAATACATTTTACTTGGCAAACAGAGTTTAAAACGCAACGCATGGAGGAAATTATATTTGAGTTTCAATCAATTACATGGGCTATGTCGCTTGGCACAAATAACAATTTGTTATGAAGGCCATTACTGCCTCTCCACATTCGTTATGTCTAAACGTTAAATTCTGACCTTAATCGTTGTTCAGACTCGGATGACTTCTCTGCTGTCTGCTCGGAGCATGTGAAACATCAAACACCTCCCTGTACACATGCAAACCGCCCAGCCATGATTCATAATATCCAGCTAACACAATCATCCGTTAGGAAAGTCTGACAGTAAAATGACAGTCCAGATAGAAGGCTGGGCTGGGATATCTCTATCCGGCCAAGATTATCGATTAGTTCAGCACCTTTAATAGCTCTGAAGCGCTTCCGTCTGATCACATGATAAGATCTGCTATCGATCCTCTTTCAGTCAGCCATCTTGCGGTACTTGAGGCGTGTCAAACTTCTTATCTCCTTTTTTTGGGGGGGGGAGACGGACATTGACCCCGTTTTTGTACCGCGCAGTCGTTTTTTTTTACCGCAGCTGCCGCCACTTTGCTTGTGAGTCGAGCCTCATGCGTGCTGTGTTTGAGTTCAGAGCCGGCCTGCGTACCCCCAAGAAACACGCCACGCATCCCAAAAACCAAGAACCGTACATTCTTCATGACGGGGGGGGGGGGGGGGGGGGGGGGGACTCCCAGTTTGGCCCTTCCAACCTTCCTCAAGGCATCCAGACACCAGCCCAGACTTCCGCTAGTCTGTTTTGTTTTTCAGGTAATTTCGAGAAATACTGCAAACAAAACGATTACACTCGGTGGACCTTCACGATTCCTACCTGAGGGCATTTGTTTAGCATGCATATTGTTTTGTTTGTGCTTACCATATGCACTCATACATAATGCAGGGGGACTTTGCCCAAAACCACAATGATGAAGATATCCAAACCCAGAATCAAGGCCTGCTCATCCCACTCTCCAAGAAGAGATTCCTGGAGAGAAACGCCTGCTAAATGGGCAGACTTTAATTAGTGAGCTTTGTTTGGAAGCCAAAACAACAGATTGGCTGGTGGTTCTTTCATGTCATAATGTTGCCATAGAAACCATAGGGGATGGACAGAACGTTTGAGTTGCGGGTGATTCGACGTAACCGCCGAGTTAAATCGAAAGAGAACACTTTCAAACTGACTTTTGAAAGCGTGAGAAGTAGCTTTGGGCGGAAGAAACTTCTGGACGCAGATTTTTCGTTATTGTTGTGATCTTCCATCAGCCCCTGCAACACCAATTAGTTTGTTTGTGGCTTTTAAACTTGTTAATTCACCAAGTCATTGATGCGAGCGATTTGGTGTCCGCCGTGCTTTACACATTTTTAATCAGGATTTCTCCTATAATCATACCTTATGTAAGCAGAGTGAGAGTAGTGATGTTCAATCGCGAACAACAAAACCAAAACATGCAGGTTTCGTTCTGCTAATGTAAAGGCCCATAGCATCAGTCACAGCACTAGAAAACCTGGGCAAAACCTGTGTGGAAAACCACCCGACTGGAGTGATGTCGATAACAGGGGGACCAATTATGTTGGCTTATCTGGAAGGAACCCATGGAGTCGATCTTTCTGGGTGTTTCTATGAAACGGAAGCAGAATTCTTTTTTACAGCCGGTTCTGTCATTCAAACTCAAGTGAGATCCCCTGTCTGTTTCTGAGGGTTAAGTGCTGCACGGGGGAGACTGTACACCCTCGACCACCAGGGAAATCTGTGCTTGACCAAATATGATTACTACTATTTAAGCGTTCTTAAAAAAAATAAAACAATAAAAACCTACTTAAGAAATCCCTACCCAAAACAATTTGACAGTCCCTCTGCTCGGATGAATTGCTCCCAACAGATGCTCTTAGTGAAATTACATGCAGAGGGTCTCGTTCAACCTTTACTTGAACCCGTTTAGGGAAAGAGTGCACTTGTCAATACCGGTTTTCAACAGTTCAGTTCCCGTAGATGTTTTCCTCCTTTAAACAAGCAGAAGAAGAGAAACGGGCTGGTCCAGGTGCCATCGTCAACAACTGGCACTACAAAAGCCTTTTCTATGCTCGCTATAAGGGCGGCTTATTGATTTCTCTGTGTTGTGGGTACATTAAGATCATCTTTGAAGCCAGAACCTTATTTCCGCAGTAGTCAGGGTTATATTGAGACATAGTCTTCCGGGCAGGTCACAAAGGAAGAAATCAACCAATTTATAATCGAAAGGTTCAAAATCGTTGAATGTCTACTCCGCTGCCTTAAAATGTTTCCTGTCAATCAATCATTTCATATATTTCAGAAATGATGAGATGTACTTATTTTTTATCCTTATATAGTAGAAGACAGTGAGTTTCCCCAGCAACTTTAAATGCCGGGCAGAATCTCATTGAAGAACACGGCAACGTGCAAGTCCAAATTAGCAAGGGAAATGAGCTTGTCTGGTAATGAAACTGGGGCCTGGCCGGGTTCAAGGAGGACCACCTGACACGTTGCTTCTGTGTGATCAGAGGGCCCAACACTTCCTTTAATCAACACTGCTCGTTGGAAGGTATTCCAGGGGCATCCGTCCCACCTGCGAGCAACACTTGGTGGCAGACGCTTTGCATATCAGACCTGCTGGATCAATATGTTATTAAAGAACAACCTCTCGGTGGCACGTCAATGAATTCATCTCTGTCAGCTTCCCCCTGCTCGCTGCCAGGGAGCTGGGCGCCTCCTAGGACAAGGCGTGCGGACGACTCACAGTTTCTCAAGGGTTTCTCAACGACCTTCGCCGGTAGATTGTACGGATTACTGAAGAGGACAAGACTGATGTGTTTAACAGTTGTGGGGTCAAAGGCAGGATTCCTTCTCAGAAACTTTGGTTTAAAATGTAAACGGAAACAAACTAATATTTTTTGGGAGTAAACGTCTCCCTCATTAGCGGAAACCTTTTTTATTTTCTTCTTCTCGATTCTTCAGGGTTGAGGGGGTGTCTGCAAAACTCTAGCTTTTGACAAGGCTTAGCTAGCATGGAAACTTTTAAATACCCATAGACTGACCCTGTCTGACACCTTGAGTAGGAACTGCAGTCAGACAGTTTGACGTTTTTCTGGCGTTTCAGCCGCGATTCAAGGACTGCTCCTCTTACCCTGTTCTGTGTTCCTGTCACTTCTTGATGTGTTTACACAAACGTAAAATAAAGACTTTTACCCTCGTTCCGCAGGTGGCTCTGTGTTGAGAATCAAAGATCGTTTTGCGATGTTCTAACATGTCAAAATGCGATGATGTTTTCTGAAAAGGAATTCAGACGGTAGTTAGTAGGGTGTTGAGAAGCCATCAGCTTCGACGGCGTCGAGTTTGACCTTTGCACCTGCACTCGCTGTCACTTCAATACGTTGGCACCTGGTTACTGATCAACCTCAAATGACTCGACAGTTCATAGTTTGAGTCTGATTACAAGGAAGGAAATCGCTCAATTGAAATGAGTCGTTTGTGGAAAAACGGCCCTTTAAACGGGGTAGCTACATTTGTGGATGTCCGGGTAGTGACATACTTCAATTTCTCTGCGGACATCTGGAGCAATCGTTGCCGTAACGACCGATGACAAAGATGGAGGGAATATTGCTTAAATGTGGGAGGGATAGATTTCCTGCCTGCCCTGTCTTGCAAATCGAGAGGGATATGATGGATGAAGTAATACCTTTCCTGGCCCCTCTCATCTTTGGGAGGGGAGTGTGTGTGTGTGTGGCTTGATTCACTTATAGTCTATGGTTGTGGGGTTATAGCACAGCCTCAGCACACGTGGCTGGGAAGCTGTTCAATGGTACTACATCATCGCCAAGGATGTCTTCAATCGGGTTATTTGACTCCCCTGCCCTTTCTGAGCTCAAGTTTCCCAGTGCTTAGGCTTACTGAGGGGCGCTCATCAAGCGGAGAAGTTAAGCAATGAATCGATATCAATCATCCAGGAGAGGACAATGTACGAGACAGCCCGTCCGACTGGGAAATGACAGACACCGTAAACAGCCTGCGCATGTTCGCCTGAGCGAGAGCGGAGGAGAACAGGCTGCGATGTACCTGCTAAGGGAAGCAGGGCGGTGGGGGCTAGCCAGTCAGAGAGAGGAATAAGACACGTTGACACGTTCGCGAGACAGACACCAGCCAGACAAGAGGAGGCCATTGATCGGTCGGCGACAGAGTTCTGTCTTAACACGATACACTGAAGACCACCCCCCCGCCCCCCTCTCCCCCACCGCCCCATCCCCAACGACCACCCGAGGACCGTGTTAGCGCTGGCGTGGCGGCGGTAGAAGATCCTAGAAGATCGTTAAACGCGAGCCGCTTCGTGATGTGTAATGATACGGTTTCCCGGACAGTGTGTTGAGAGACACAGTCTATTAACTTGCCCAGCCAATGAACAGGCCGCCCTGCAAAATGCTGCCTTTCAAAAGGGACCCTCGTTGCGAATGTTTCGCTCGAGCGACACGGAGACCGCAAGCCTTTGTTAAATAGACAGAATTTGCGGAAAAAGGGCACGCTAGGATGCAAGGACGTTTGTATATTTTTCAATTTTCTGTCAACCGGAGCTCATGTCCTGTCTTCTGTCCATCATGTTGTGGACAACTTTTACGGATGCATGTTGCCAAGAGCACCTCGTGTAAACAAACATCTCTTGCAGAATGTCCCAAAAAAAATATCACTTTGCCTGTCAATGTAGCGTAGTACATCACAAATATCTCTCTCCCTGCCGGTGAAGGCAACTGTCTCACCAAATACTCTGCCTCCAAGCTGATCCCAAAGAGACTGAAATGTATAGTCAGCGCACGTATCTGTTGTTGCGCTGAGTTATCAACAGCTCCACGAGTTCAGCATGAAGGAAAAATGTAGGAAAAGGAGCCTTGAATGTGATGTACCGTACACTTGGCTTCAGCCTCTTAGGTTTTAGCACTTTGCCAGCACGTTCCAAAGACGTTTGTTAAGGAGGTGATTGAGACGTTGATCCTCTTGTCCCTGCCTCCTTTGCTCTCTTCTCCCCCTCTCTCCCCTCTCCTCCTCTGCCTTCTCTCCCCTCCTCTCTCTTCCCCCCATGCTTATTTTCCCCTCTCCTACACCTTCCTCTTCTCTGTCCTCTCTAAATTCCCTCTGCCCTTCCCCCTTCTATTTCCTCTCCCACCTCCCCTCCCCTCTTTCCCCCTCTCCTCTGTTAAACTTATTTTAGCTTGAGAGCATCTTAATCATCCAGCGTCCAGGGCCATTCAACATTTCTCTTTCTCTCTCCCTCCTTCCCCTTCTCTTCTTCTACATTAATACCCCTCCCTCCCCACCGATGCCTCTCCCCCCTCCGCCCTGTCTCGTTGCGAGTGTCAAAGCACCTCCCCGGCCAGACTACAAGCCCTCCCGGGACGACTCTCCCTCCTCTTAATATGCAGAGCGCCTCTCCTTCCAATCAGTACTTCTGAAAGGTTGTTACTAACTCTCCCGTAGCACCCGAACGCATCCTGAATGCCTGCAAGGCCCCTCGGCCGCCTCGCAGGTGCGTAACAACCCTTAAGCATCCCGGCTTGTTTTCTTCGTGTCTCGACCAAGGTTCAATTGGGATATAATGACTCTGAAATGGAAATAGAGACAATTCGTCCCGGCTTTATTGCCCCAGTTGGTTGAACTTTACTGTGTTTAACAAGGCCGGCAACTTTCTTTTGTTCAATAGCACATTACCACCGGATGATGAAACGGCTATTACTGCACATAATTGTAAAAAAATAGCCATAAGGTGTGTAAAACCTTTTACACACTTGTAAATGAAATATCGTTCAATTATAATCGACAGTGCAACCATACATCCCCAAAATGTGCTTTCGGTCTATAATGCCCCCAATCTCACCGCAACGCATAATTGATGCGCGGCGAACACGCAGACCGTCCTCGTCCGCACCCTCCTCACCCGCGGCGAGAAGCCTAGCGACTGTCACACCGCGCCGTAACGAGCGCCGCAGAACCCGAGGAATACTTTTGGTTATTGAACAACAGGAAGCGGTGCGACGGTGAGAGGCGTTCCATATGTTGTGCTTAACAGCCAGCGAGATGGTCGGCGTGGGGCTGAAAGAGCTGACAGCGCTGCCGTTCACCCTCAGCTTTCCCCAGAACAGCACAGGCAGGCAATAATCTAACTATAATTAAGGGGTATAAACCATGTCACACTGCCATTAGACCAAATAGCTGGCAACCAATCAACTATGACATTAATGGTAGAAATGAACTAGAGCTTTATAAATCAGCTTTGTTGTAATAAGGGAAATCTATTTTAAGATTTTCCCTTTTTTTTCTTCTTCTCCCCTTCAAGATCCCTTCCCAACCAACACACCCCCCCCCTCCAAACACACACACACACACACACACAAGTAAACCCTCCCCCCTTTTCTATTTAGTTTCCTAGGAATAGCCTGCACCTCTCTATTGCTTTGTCATTCTAAATAACTCATGCTCCATTTATGTGGGCAGTATTCCGGGTTTTTACCCAGAGCTCTGTGCTCCATAAATGCACACACACACACACACGCACACACACACACACCTTAGCAGGTGTCTTGGCTGGCTCTAACACAGCATGGTGATGAAGACTGATAGGCGTGACCCCAGCATTTCTCCAGCTGATGAGAGGCACACCGCTGCTTTTGGTAAATAGTATTTCTAAGATCCAATTCATCTGATTTCTTTTGTTACACCCAGGCATTAGACATTTATTTAGGTGCTTCCAGGCTCAGCGCATTCTGGAACATTCTTTAGTCAGGTCACCACACACGTAAAAAGGTGTTACGTAAACAATACTCTTTTTTTCTTCAGTTTACACCTGATGTTGTACTGTACTGAGATATGCAGGTGATGTGCTTTTTATTCCACGTTTGAAGTGGTTCCGGCGCTTTCTTGGGAAGCCCAGAGGTGAACGTGCTTGATGACGGGGTGGAAACCCTGCTTTCCAACACATTAGCATCGCTGGGGATCCAATGGTGTCTCTTATGTTGAAGACACAACAAGCTAAGCGGTGAATCACGGCCCCAGATGATTTAAGAAATAACGCTTCACGTGCTATTGTCTTTATCTTAGCATGACGGTTAGACGTCCGCTAACGGAAAAGGCCAGAAGAAAGCTATTATTTAATCTTAAAGAAATATGGACGTCATCTCTGGAGAAATCACCACATGTATCCTTTTTTTTTTTTTTTTTACAGCGGTACTCTTATAGGATGTGGTTTTGGCAGGACTCTTCTCTTTAATGGGATTGTTGGAAAGAGACATGAATGTTTATACTCAGCGTATCATCATAACATATATCGCTGTTAATGGAAGGCATGGACCTCACCCAATGTATTTAAACACAGTACATGTACTTAGTACCAATATAAGCATGAGTAAAACATTTGCTGTGACTAACATTTTCAGTATAGAATAGCTGAGAAAGACGTTGTCTACCGATCTTTGGTTTGAATTTTTTTTAACGAGAGAACAGTTATTGTTGACTAAATAGGGCCGGTTTCATGTCGAACGTTTTTGAGGAGACGTATTCTCTGAAAAACGAGCCTTTTCTTTCCGAACCGAGACGTTTCCCCACGAAGCCCAGTTAGTCTGTAAACATACTTAGGTTGTATTGATTTTGACAGAACCAAAGACTGGTTTGGAGAAAAGGCCAAGCTGAAGTAATAACTAAAAGGTTTCAAAGTAAAGGACATGTTCTGTTCAAAGGATGTCATTCATTAAAGGCTGTCTAGACACATCAGACAACTCTCTCGTTGCGTCCATGTTAAGATACGGTAATTGGTCAATTTGATTAGATTGAATTTGTAACGTGATCTGATGCAACTTAACCTTTAATGAGAGAAGGTTCCTACATCACGTGAGACCAAAAGGGATTTCCTGATAATGGAATTGGTTTTGATGTCATTCCTACATTGATGGCATCATATGTGTTTAGTTCTCCTGAGATCTGATCATGTCTTATCCCTTGTTAGGTTGTATATGTTCACCCATACACTTACTGCAATGTGAGAAAGAGTTACAGAGAGATAGTGAGAGAGTGGGAGAGAGGAACAGAGAGAGATAGAGACCCACAGCAACCGATCGGATTTACTAACCCACATCAAATCCTAACATTATTCCAGCAGCAGGCATTTCTTGATTGAGTATCGACACTATGCAATTACACTCTTGGCTGCTGATTGACTTCTTGTTAGACAATGAATGCTGAAGGATTCACTGAGCTGATTCCAAGAAAATGTCTTAGTGCTCAGCTAATGTTCTGCAAGGTCAAATATCTGCCTGTCTCCTCCGGCCAGTATAGCTGTGGCAATATTGTGTGCTGGAACATTCCGCATACTGAGTTTCCAAACAGCCTGGATGTTCAGTTTGTTATAAGATAAGATAAGATAAGATAAGATAGTAGAAAATCCTTTATTTGTCCCCCAGGGGGGAAATTGCAGTCTACAACAGCAGCATATACAGTACAACACTGACAGAGTAAAAATAAATACTTTTATATTTGAGTATTTGGGTTGGTTCCTCTTTGGTTCCTCCGGCTGTGCCAACATGATGTTACGTCCTTGGGCAAGGCACTTCACCCTACTTGAACTCCCTTGATGTCCCTGTAAATTGCGGTTAAGTCGCTCTGGATAAGAGCGTCTACTAAATGTAATATATCATATAAAAGCAGCGTGAGAGAGGCCTCCTGCTGTTTGGAATTCAACCCTGCCATGAGACCAAGGAAGCAGAACACCTCTGAGTTATTCGTCTTTCCAATGAGCAGCACGTCCAACAATGGCGAGGGAAAGGAAGGAAGCGTGGTTTTTGAGGAGGAGTCTCGGCAGGCAAGCCGCCCTCTTCCTCTCGCTTCGTGTCCTATAGCACCTGGGAGCCTTGTGTTTGTGCCCTCCTGCGGGGACACCAGGCCTGAGACCCAGGTCAGAGCGACAGCCAGGGCCGCGGAGCTCTCACACCAGCCTGCTGACTTCCAGAGAGACTCCCTCCACGCTTCAAAGCTCCAATGAATTTGAAGCGCAAATCTTCTTCTTCACCGACGCTCCCCATTGCTCTGAGACCTTTTTGGGTTACTAAGCTTAATATCAAAGTATCTATATGGCTGTTTGTGTGTGTGTGTGTGTTTGTGTGTATGTGAGAGAGAGTGAAAGAGAGGGAGCGAGAGAAAGGTACAGATAAAACGAGAGACTTGAATTAAAGGAAATGTCATATTCATATTCAGATTCAGATTACTTTATGTGGAAAAATATCCAACCATTTGACTTTCCATTTAGGTTGAAATCTGAATTACATATCAGTACATACAGGGAAACCCTGGTAGTTACAAAGGAGTTGTGATGAAATGGCGTTAGTGTTACAGGTTTTTATCACAGCCAGCGGTCTGAGAGGGCGGTCAGAGGTGAGTGGATGCTGTAAAGAAGCAGATGGGGGTGTCGAAACCTAAATGTCAAATGCTGCCAACACTTTCTGTTAAACTTCATGTTGAACATTCTACCAAACGTAAAAGCATTTTGGAAGCGCCTTGGTTGTAACATAGTCATTTGCATACTTCAGCTGTTTGCGTTTCTTTATTTCTGTCCGTATCCATGACTTCGCTTTTAGTCGCGTTTCAATCTTCGAACGGTGAAAAAACAAACCCAGATTGCATTAGTTTCTCTGCTGTCTGGCTTTCCTGCCCCATACTGCACTCTGATGGATGGTGGAGATCTACTTTATGACAGCAATAACAACAAAACAAACACTTACGGAGACGCGCTATCGCTGCAAAGTCACGAAGAGATCAGTTTCCATGACAGTACTGTTTAGTTTTGAACAAACTTGTATAGGTCCACTGTCACCTCCCATCAACGTCCACACAGTTTTCATCTGTCATGCTGCAGAGGTTATTTGTGAGAATTACAAAATTAAACTATTCATCTTGTTCTGCATACGCCCAAAATGGGGAAAAAACGAAACTATTTGAACGTTTTATTTTATGTAATTTAGAAATCTTGAGCAAACAGGGCAATGTGCTTGGCTTAGCAATGCAACAGTAACAGCATTAGAGCTGGCATTGTGTTTAATCACAGTCCGGGGCAATACTCAGCACCATTCATCTCCACACTCAAACTCCACTCTCTCCACTTGCTCATCTGTCAGCCACAGGGCCGGGCTGCTTGGCCACAGACAACTCCATGTGCGCTTCCCCACATTACAAGCCACTGCGATAGTGTCCCGTCAACAGGAATGCTCATCAATCCTCATTGAAAGAAGCATGGTCGTACCGTTACATGATACGCAATGGAGGTTTTAAAGGTTCGCTCAGTTACGAACCGTAAATCCCATGAAATCTGATGGTAAAACGTGTGTATTTAAATTGAGTACGTGACAGTGTAGCTGCTGTCAACAACAACACAGCCAAACGTCCATGTTTGGGCCGTTATCTTGAACAGGTACGCTTGGTTTGTGCGTTGCGTAATCACACAGTGACATTCAGCGACATTCAAGTAGGTGTTCCGATATGCGAGCGCATAACACTGAGACACTCACTGTAATAAAAACATCCCAGTAGATCTGCATCTGATCAACAGGGAGCCATGTTTGTTCTCGGGTAAAAAACAGGGTCAGGACCCGCCTGAAATCCCATGGAAAGATTCTAATAACTCAATGAAGTTGCTGTTATGAGAATGGTAATTTTCATACAATTCGTTTCAGCCTGTCATGAACAGATCTGAGTCATGTCTAAGACGTAAATGTCAGTCATGACTCATTGCAAGCGTTCGTTAAAAAAACGGCTGTACAGTGATGCTCAGTACCTGTACCATTCGGGGAGGTGTTTTAAGATTTCAAGTGTGAGAAACAGCAGTTTAGGAGCACAGAGAGAGGGAGTGTGATGTTGCGTAGGAAGATTACTGAACAGGTTTATATTTTAAGACAATACCACTCTGTTCGTTGGTTGTATTTTAGGACACCTATTCCTACACAAGGACAAATGACCCAAGACAGTCTGTCGAAAACCCAACCCAAAGTCCCAGAAAGATATTTAGGTGGAAGGTCAGATTGAACATTGACTTCCTGAGCTTATTATCCAGTTGGAAGTATTTTACCCTGGTTTGCCCTCTTCTAATGCGTAAAAAAAGTACTTTAAATTCGTAGAATGCGACAGATTCCTCTCCAACTGGCCATGAAATATTGATGGAAAGCCTTCCGGTCTGAATAAGAGTCTGCCGAATTTGGGCAGCTATTTGCACTACCTCTTCATTCTTCTTCGTTGGCCTGGTCGATCCTGTTTAACTTTACTCTCCTGGGGAAAGATCCTCTGGGCTGACCATGGTAAAAGAAAAACATTGACTAGAGCCTCACTGCAGTAAAAGTAGTCAAATATTATTCGTCAATATAAAATGTCATATTGCTCTGGATAAAAGCGTCCGCTAAATGAATAGGTTATTTCTGTTGGTTTTGCGCTGATGTCTTCATCGTTGTTTCCCACCTCGTTCCCCTCGTGACTCATGCCTGTTTGGGTGAGCTCCGACACAAGAAGCCATCCTTCTCTCCATGCTGGTAGAACCCAAGCATGTTTACTAAGACAATCCCCCACAGATTGACGGCAGGGAATTTTCAGTGTTGATGGAGCTATTGATCCCACACACATTAAAATGATGTCCGCAGCAGTATATGCCAATGGCAGAGAGGTACATTAATCAGGAAATCAATTGCCGTGTCGATAAACTGCTGAGCCCTGACAATAGATTGCAGTCTGGAGACTGGAGTGGGTTTAGTGGACCAGAAAACTCTCCCTCCCACCGCTGGAAGTCCACCCCCCCTCCCCTCCACCTACCCACACAGACCCCCCCCCCCCCCCACCTACCCACACAGACCCCCCCCCCCCCCCCACCTACCCACACAGACCCCCACCCTCACTACTTACCCACCCATCTCCCCACCTTCACTACCAACCCATATATTCTCCCCCCCCAATCATCCCCCCCAACCACACTACCAACCCACACAGATCTCCCCCCCCAACCCCCTCCCTTGAGCCCTGTCAGAGTTACGCAACCTCCAGGTATTACTTCATCATTTAGCAAATCCTTTGAAGGCTTTGCTAAAATGAAGGGGGCCTCCCCCACCTCTCCCCGCTCCTCCCTCCCTTTCTCTGTGGCTCCCGCAGGGGGCTGCTGTGTGAGGGGGTCGCCAGGGTCGTGAGCAGAGGAGCGGAGCGCCCCCCCCCGATCCTCTACAGGCAGGTAACTTCATGAGTGATGGGCACTTCTGAAGAACACCCAGGAGGAAAAGACCCCCCCCTTAAAGGAAACACCAGGGGTTCTCAAACCCACAGAACACATATACAGTATATACGTATTTCAAAGTGTTTAAGGAAAGAATACGAAACAACTCAACTCCCTCCTAAAGTGTATGAGTGGGAACCTTGTGCACCATAAAGTATATAACGACACCCCTTTATAGATCTAAAAGGGGAAATCAACTATTTTTCAAAGGCTTTTTCCGCTAACGCGCATTTGCACTGTGAGGTAAGCTCTATTTCGGGATTGGTGTGAAGCGAAAAAAAACAATGATTTTTGCAATAATCAGAATTTACTTTGTTTGCATTTTTGTCAGCCAGATGATTTAATGTCTTGCTTCAGAAATTGGGCAGACGGTGCCCAGACATGATCCAATATACCAATAAAAGTGTTGAGGTTCAGAGCAAAGTTCCCGCTAGTGTGGAAGATAAATCATAAAACATGACTCATTAATCAAACATCTTACAATGTCAAACAAGCTGAGTTGACATTTATTTTTCTGGTCAAATTGCTGTAAAGCTCTTACATGGCCTGAGTAAATAACAACTGAAGGTCACTCGCTCATGTTCTGACAAGGTACACAAGGTTAAATTAAACATTTGGACAGTTTGATATGGTTAATCTTCGCATTAACTGGTTTGGACAAAGGAATAAAAACTTCTAGAAACTGCATCTGAAAATGGACAGCGACATGCCATAATATCAACGCACTGACAAAGCCTCTTTCTTTCAGTCAGGTGAACTTTCTGGTCAATCAATAATGCAAGATTCAAATGAACCAGGGGGCGGTTTTAAACCGGTCAAGCCTTCCCCTTATGTGACATTAACAGAAGCTGTCGAGACCGGAACTCAAAGACTTGCAACATATTGTCCAAAATCCGTCTCATCAACAAAAGCTGTCAATAGAAGTGTGCCTCTGACATCAAGGTGTAATGGAGGTATGATCTAAATGTCCTGATTGGGAGGTACTTGCTTTCTTGAAACCAATCCTCGCTCTCATGTGTTACATGAATCTGGAAGTAGACCCGCAGCTTACGAGAAAACAGAACTTGACAGGCAATCTGGCTTTTGACTTTGTGAATTTACCTTTCAGCGCGCAGGCCTAACTTTTCCTTTTCTACACAACCCCCATCTTCCGATAAGTGAATTGAATTGCAAAGACCTGGACACAATCTGGCTTTAGACATAAGCACTGCACCGTCCACCCCACCAGTATGGAGCCCTGTAATGAATGGCTGCCTAGAAAGTCATGATTGGCAGAGAGTGACACCTGCTACAGTTCTCTCAAATTAGAAATGCCAAAGGAAGCGGGAAGCTGTCAAAGAAAAGTGGTTGGACACGTTCCTGGGCTCAGGGAGGCTGCATGTTCCTGGGCTCAGGGAGGCTGCATGTTTCTGGGCTCCTACCCAGGGAGGCTGCATGTTCCTGGGCTCGTACCCAGGGAGGCTGCATGTTTCTGGGCTCCTACCCAGGGAGGCTGCATGTTCCTGGGCTCGTACCCAGGGAGGCTGCATGTTTCTGGGCTCCTACCCAGGGAGGCTGCATGTTCCTGGGCTCGTACCCAGGGAGGCTGCATGTTCCTGGGCTCCTACCCAGGGAGGCTGCATGTTCCTGGGCTCGTACCCAGGGAGGCTGCATGTTCCTGGGCTCGTACCCAGGGAGGCTGCCTGGTGGGGGTTTCTGCTTGCTTTCTCCAAACACACTTTCTTTCTCTTGCTAATCCTCTCTTCCATTATATTCATATTTTACGTTCTTTATTTCACTATTTCTTTCTCTTTGGCGCACACACTCTCTCTTTCTTGCACTTTTTCTTTCACCCACGCACACATGTACACACTTACATACAGTTCGTGCAGAGTGCACCTTACACCAAAAACGGAACATCTTGATGAACTTCGGCAAAATTAAATCCTCAGAAAGTTCACTGATTGCACAAAATTACTTGAGGTTGTTATGTGGAAAAACACCTGGGGCTCACAGCTGCTAGATTGTCATGTGAATCCTGCTTATTTATGCTAATTTAGGGCATTTCAAAAGGTTTTTCCAACATGTGATGTCATTGAGATTGTCAGTCAGTGTTCCTGAAATTACAGTTCTTGCCAGTAACATTTAAATCCACAGGAAACACATGTGATTGACAGTATCAAGTACTTCAGGACTTCGTTCCATTTTTGAAGAAAACTTTGAGCAACGCAGCACTGATGGCTGTCGAAACAAAAACGTACAAGTGAGAATTCGAGAGAAAAAGTCTTATCGATGACCTGAAATTTGAAGGAGCACCGGTAATGATCTTTCTGAGATTAAAAGCAGCGCCGATGTCTCTCTGACTCTGTCAATAAGGAATGGATTTCACATGCTGGTCTCCTGAAGTGGAGACAATGATCTGTCGGAACTCAGCCCCCCTGCTGGAGCAGCAGATCTCCTTCACACTCATTTCATCCGACCAGTTTCAGGTCTGACTCCGGTTCTCTGGCAACATCATTCTTTCCTCCATGGGAAAGAAACTGTGTGTGCCTTTTTTTATTTTTCTTCCCTAAGCTTAGAGATGCTCTAATAAAAACGGTTGGCCGATGTCTAAATAGAAAAGAAAATAGAAATAATTTGAATGTCTCTAATGATGATGAACCACACATCATTTCCTACTAACAGTGTCACAGCCCAGTCTTCAGACGGTCTTGTAAAAAGATATATATATATATATATATATATACTAGAAGAACATGCTTAAGGAGAAAAGAACAAATGAGAATATAACTATTTGAAGTATACTTTAACAGTTGATGATGTCTTAAAACTAGACCCAGTCTTTCGTTGTCCTCTTAATCAAGCAATTCATTTATTTCCTATTCACTCAGACGTCGTTTCCTTGACACCATCCAGCCGTTTCCGTCCCCCCGCCCGCTGCTAAGACTCACAACTGTCAGGGGAGCTTAGAAGAGCACCAGATTGATGGCTTTTATGCACTGCCTCTAATGGAGTGCGAGATGGCTGTTCAATGAAAGTGACTTATTAGAATCAAGTACAGGGCTTTTGAGCTGGATTGCAGTAGCTTCAGAACCAGCAAACGCTGTTGTTTTATGCGGTTCACTAGGCTGCGCCGCCTGGTGTCACTGTTGAGTGCAGGGACGGCAGGACGGATGCTGGGTGGGTTGATGTACGGGGGGAAAGCAAATGATTACATTGTTAGAAGGGGAAATATTTTTCGGCCAGGTAGGTAGCATTAGCCTTAGCATTGGCAGTTGACAGTGACACCACCGCAGAGATGTGGATGAAAGCATGTGGGGAGAGGAATGAAGAGAGAGGTTTTTGATGTCTTTCTTAAATAGCATTTATTTGGAGTTGAGTCAGTATATGAGAATATGACACTGGGATTACAGCATGATTGGTTTTACTACCTGTTTATTCAGCCTCGAGGGACAAAACACATTTGACACACATTTTTTCTACAATGATGTGGTAGTTACCGAATGTTGATCAATTTTTGAAGGTCTGATAAATCCTCAGTCAGTTCCTAACCTATTTTTCATAACAGGTTTTTCTTTTATCCGGGTCGTGCTTTCTTTCATTTCCCCCAAATGTAATCTGACATGCTATCGGTTTAAATTGTTTTACAAAAATGCTCTCTTCACCTCTCTTTTTCAGTTTTTCTCCCTCGCTTTTAAAGGTAAGTGCTGTCTGAGGTGAGAGGTCTAAATAGTTCAGGGAGAGTGACGGTTTCAAACTGTCCAGAACTGTTGTGTTAAGGTTTATCACATACCTTGCAAGGCATTCATCGCACACCATGATTCACTGCTTGAAACAACAGAGAAGAAACCACAGAAAGCACCTCCAGAACAGGAATCCGGTCCATTAACAGTTTAAGAAAATCTCCCAGTTTTAATTTACCTCCAATAAAAGAGGTGTGAATAATTTGAGAGATTAGAAATAAAAAAATAGCTCCAGCAGTGTTCAATATAAAAAAAATCCCTCATTGACCTCCAATCTGTCCGATTGATAGGTTTGCATTGTCACCAGGACGGAAATCATCACAGATTAAACCCAAGGTGCATTCTGGTAATTACCTCAAATCCTCAGTCATCACAATGCGATGTCTGTACATTTGAATATATAAACTGTATTTCTTTTGTATTTGAGCAGTTCCTCTCTTTGTATTAGTGTTTGTTTATCTGCTCAACTCTAGTATTACTGTGTAACCCATTACAGGGTTCTTCCGAGCGATTTTCCACTGGGGTAAATTGTGATTAATTGAACGTAGTTAATGATTAAACGAAGATAACTGGTGTGAATATGTAAACATGCATGATTAAGAATGTGGGCTTGTGTGAGCAAAAAAATGCTGATTAATGTGACATAGGTAATGTATAATGTCTATGTAATAATGGTTTAGTGCTCTGCAATTTACTCATGCTCATGTATCTGTATCACAAGCAGTCATGTCAATATTCTCAACTGTACATAATTACTTCCATGTCTCTGCTGTAAGCGTGATGGAAATGGGTTTATTGATGAGCAAAGCCTGTTATCGACTTTTCCAGTAATGTAAGAATGGAAAAAACCACATTTATTTGTTACAAAGATATGCCTGTATCGTTTACCCTACAGTGACTTATCTTCAACCGGTATGAAATAGCCGTTCTCATTACAGATAAAAGTACAAAGTAAACTATGAGGTGAGATGTTTTGTTTGTGCAGGACACACTAGGGCTGCTAAAAGTAATGTTAGCTATAGGCCAGTGAAACAGATCCATGGTGTTGTTCACTAGTAACAGTAGCGTTAGCTGTATGCTATTGTGACAGGTGCATCACTGTGCTGTCTGTTCTTTCCTCCTGATCCTCCAATGAAAACCCAGCCTTCCGCAGTTGTGTTTCAACTGTAAACCTGATGCCTGAGGTCAACCTAATGGCTTCAACTTGGTTACATTGGCTACTCAAACACTTGAAATTCAACTCTGTTCCGATCTCTTTAGGTCAGCTTAGCTGCGGCTCACTCAGTTTATTTGAGGTCACTTTATAATTATTTGGAAAAGCCCCAAAAAAAGAAATGCATTTATTCAGGTACCTCCATCTGCAGGACCATGTTTACCCAGGAACACACTGGCCCCTTTATCACGTGTCGTGTTGTGCCTTCACACAAGTCAAGCTCCACGCGACAGGCAGGCAGGAAGATATCGTCGGCGTTGAATAAAAGCGGCCACCTGTCTGGGCTGTGTTTACTGTCTGGAGCCACAGAACTAGCCGGACACACTCCCCAGAAAGGTTGTAAAGGCTGCAACTGGAACGACTCATTTCATATGCAGCGGATGCGAAGCGAAGACTGACACCCCATATGTACGCCAAGCTGGAGTCATTATGGAAATCTATTTAGTCTGGGACCGGCCACACTTTATGTAGCGACGGGGGAGGGGGGGGGGGGGGGGGGGGATTCGCATTTTATATTCTCTGCTCCTCTCAGCGAAGATGCTTCCGGAGATTCTCTGCGCGTCGTCGCATGTTTTGATTGCGCGTGTTTGTGTGGCTCGCTGAACGTTTTGTTGTGCCGTTGCAAAACAACACTTGTTTTAAGGTGCGGTCTGGTAGAGCCATGGCAGAGTGAGTGTAGCATCAGGTTTAACCTGGCCTCATTGGCCCCCTGGTCTTTCCTCTGAGGTCCAGCTATGCTTCGTCTCCAACCCGCTGACCCAGCTACATTAAACAAACAGTCTTTCTTCTCTTTTTTTTATTACCCCTGAACAGTATCTCTCACCTCCACCCCTCTCCCCCCTTCCCCTACATCCCTTTGAGTGATTTGCAAGGCCCCCGCTGTCCTTTAAGAATGTGTTGTGTCTGCGACTGGGTGTGTTTATTTCCCAGCTCTATCTAGCTCCAGCCTAATGCTGCTGACAGAGGGACGATTGCTGACATACACAAACCGGGGGGGAGGGGGGGGGGTGGAAATGTAGTTGAGGAAGATGTTCTGGGTTTCTCAGCGGGGGGGCGTGGAGACAGTGAGGGTGGAAGTCGATGTCTGAAACTGTGGTGGCAAGCTGAACAAGAGCCAATCAAAGCCCAGTCACGAAGGAGCAAATATGTTACAGGCAGCTAAAGACATCAGAAACATCCCAGAACAACAAACATTAGAGTCAATTCATGACAACCTCTTAATAATATATAGATTTTCGATTTTCTTCATTTATTATATTTACACAAAAAGATACAATAATCTTTGGCGCAGAGTGTGTTCATAAATTGCGATCAGGACCGGTCCTGTCGTTATCCCAAACTCATTTTCTGCACATATAAGCTGCTGTTTACGTCTATGCACAAATCGCATTGCCCCTGCGATTCTGGCTGAGGATAATTTCAGACAAGGGGTCTGATAAGACTCTGAAATGGAACCCTGTCAATCATGCCGCCCGCCTGTCTTCTCCCTCTTCTGTGTTTGCTTCGATTGAATGAAGAAGAAAAGAAAAAATCCGCGACCAAGGACATTTTGCTCCACTGCGATTCCGACTGTGGGAAGATTGTTTGGTTTTTGATTTCATCACCAAGAGAGTCCTGGTAAATTTGCCGTAAAGAAAGCAATTACTCCTCTCCTGCCCGGAGATTTTGTGCCACGGGGGAAAAAACCTTCAGTCTTTTCTCCCCTTTCGAACCAACGCAGCCTGTCTCCCTGTCCCCAGGGTAGCTGTTAAGTGTGGGGTAGAGGTTTGGAGGTTGAGTTAGCAACAAAGAAAGTTCAAACACATTCATAGGGAGTCAGCTGGCTGAGCGGTTAGGGCGTCAGGCTGGGGATCAGAAGGTTGCCAGTTTGATTCCCGGCTGAGGCAACATTATGTTGTGTTAATGGGCAAGGCACGTCACCCTACTTGCCTCAGGGCAATGTCCCTGTATGTGCTGTAAATTGCTCTGGATAAGAGTGTCTACTAAATGTATATTCCAGGTGGATGATAATCTAAGTGTCTCTTCTAAATGTGTCATCTGTTTCCCGAAAATCATCTGGTTCCTGGTTTGGACCATGAAATTGGAACAAAAGTTATGGGTGAAGTTAAGTTCACCAGTTTCATGACTTTCCACAGTGACTAGACATGGTATTAATTCTCACCAAGATTGTAAATATGATCAGGGGTCAGGCTGTTATTTAAGGTGGAGCTGGATATTCCAGCAGAAAAGATTTCTGATTAATGAAGAGTGAAATCTAGTTTGTGTGAAGATTACGAGGATCCATGCCCGAGGCTTTATGGTTCATCCACTTTCTACTCTTTTTTTATATCATTTTTCATCATTCAGGCAGTCAATCATGGGGAATAATGTGTGCCGTTCCTAAATCTTTGTGATGATAATCTTGTAGTGTCCCATATGTGGAGAGATTCAGCGATGGATAAGGGAATTAAAGGTTGTGCACTCAGAAACAAGGTTGAAGAAGGACAAACGAATAGGTGAGGGGCATTACGTACATAATATTTGCTTGCTTAAAGGAAAAAATATATAAACAAAGCCAAAAACGTACATTTAAACATCCATCTAGTCAGTCGGTAGTTGGCAACAGTAATCTTCGTAGTCTGAAGATCCACCTCGGCACGTGTTTCTTGTGAGCCTCTCGTGTGTTCGTAAACAAGATGGTGTACAGGGCTCCTTGAGGAAAGGCAATCAGTGCTGTGAGTGTCCCTGCCTTTGAGAACACTGACTACTAATTGAACAATGCTCATGTCTGATTGAGAACATTTAAATGGAGACATGCAGAGACAGAGAGAGAGAGAGCGAGAGAGAGAGACTGTAGCTTCAAATATCATGAGTCCGATACCAGACTCTGTACTGTACACGAGTGTAAGAAATAAAGAAGCAAATCCCTCAATAGTCACTGTGTAGAAAGCAGACCGTGTAAATGGTAGGATATGGTCGCCCTAGGCACCATTCAGCACGTAGCTCTGTCCTTGAGGGTAAACATCTCTGGCTAACTGGTGGAAAGATCTTCTAGTCTTCTTGTCAGATCGGCACCGAACGGCACTTCTAATCACTTTGACGCCACCTGATTTAAAACAAAGGTCTTTAAATTTAAATATCCTATTAGAATTCAATAGATGGGGGGGGGGGAGGGGGGGAGGAGTGATAAGCAGTCCAACGAAAGCAATGGATTTGCCGGGAGAGAATGCTAAGCTGATTAAACTATGCGTGTGGGTTTACCTCTGATAAGAACCTGGCTTTCTTCACTTGTCCTGGTTGTATTTGTGGTGTCTCAATTCAGACTAAAGCGCTGCCAGTAGGCTGGATATTTACATTTAGTCATTTGCTCTTATCCAGAGCAACTTACTGCAAGTACAGGGACATTCCCCCCTGAGACAAGTAGGGTGAAGTGCCTTACCCAGGGACACAACGTCATGTTGACACAGCCTGGGTTCAAATCGGAAACCTTCTGATTACTAGCCACACGCCTTGACCGACTGCGCCACATGACCCCCCGTTGGGGAAAGTTCGCTATACGAACTTCACCTCCGAGAGAACAACTTTTCTGGACTTTTCTGTTGATGGATTCGCAACAAAAACAAAACAAAAAAATGAACCAAAGGATTGATCATGGCATTTTTCCACAGTGCCAAATCAAAAATACCCAGCTGCTGTTGTAAAAGAATTATTGATGTACGGGACCGAACAAATATGTTCTCTATTCTTCTCTGCTTTGACCCCCTCAGAGGCGACACAATACCCTTACTCCCACTCGCCCCCCCCCCTCACCTGCCCTAAATGGGGCTTTTTTTAAGTGGGTTTGCGAGGTTTTTTAAGTCTGTCTGACCCTAGTGGAGTGTGTGGTCCATTGAAACAGCCGGCCCTCGTATAGGTCAGACGGAAGCCTGAAGTAAAGGGATGGAGGAGAGGAATTGTAGCTGAACGAAGGCTGAATGGAGCCCGCTGGTTGTAAAGTGCCTCGGGAGATTGTGCGAGGCTGGTCATGCCGTGCTCCTGCCCACAGGGAATGGGGAGGCTGAGAACAACACGCACAAAATAACCCTGTCTTCAAGGTCAAACACGAAACAGCGCAAATCCAAAATGGTGGGTTTCGTGCCCATAGTGTACAGCAGGACGGAAGACATTCACCGTCTCGCAGGAAAGCCTATGCATTAAAAAGAAATCAGAAAACAATTGAAGTTGTGGAGAAGACTTTAAACAAGCAAAGGAGCCTATTTAATGAGTCCATATGCTTAGCCTTAAATGGAGATTTCCTGTTTTTAGGCCAATGCCTGAGAATGTTGCTTAAATTATGAACGACAAGAGTCGCCATGGAAACTGCTTTGGAATGCTGTCAGAGAGGGTTTCCTTCGTCTGTTCCTCAAGATTCACCTGCAGACACACAGACACACACACACGCGCAACACACAGAGAAACAGACCCACACACAACAAGACACACAAAAACAGACACACATACAAAAACAGACAGACATACACACAGCTGCCCATACGCACGAGACATCCACACGCAACATCCACACACACACACATCCACACAAACAGAAAACAGTCAGTTCCCTGCATACAGACACAGCAACCATGACAACCAAGCCAGACAGGTACAAACACACAGGTAAACCCTTCAAGAAGTACAGCGTCGCAGTAAACAGTATCCACGGCTTTAATCTGTCTCCCAAACTCTTTCTGAATCCTCAGTGACCTGTCTAGACCCTTAACACCCGCTGCTGTCCTGTTCTCTGGCAGTTTGGGAGGCTGCTGGGTTTGTATGAGAGACACGTGCTGGGCGCTTCCATGACCTGAGTTCACCAACTCAGAGGAACCATTCAGTCCCCTCTGCTCCTCT
This sequence comes from Protosalanx chinensis, assembly GCA_030340685.1. Taxonomy (NCBI): domain Eukaryota; kingdom Metazoa; phylum Chordata; class Actinopteri; order Osmeriformes; family Salangidae; genus Protosalanx; species Protosalanx chinensis. The sequence goes on from CM059332.1 coordinate 3,519,952, forward strand.
CCAGATGCTCGACTGAGGCCCCTGTCATCGCTCTTCTTTTCAATAACGCTCTCTCTTACCGAGCCCCCTCACAGCGACCGCAGCAAAGTCAATCCAATAAGGCGCACATTAGAAATTCAAATGCAAATATTCAGCATTGACGCAGAGGTCAGATTCTGACAAGCGATAAGGATGTACTGTGATAAACAGCGGGAAATGATGAAGATGACATTTTCATTGTTTAATGGTTTATGGTTCTGTAGAGCCCTGCATTTTGGATATGGTGGAGTTCTGAGAAGTCCTCGGATCAAATTTGACTGGGGTGATCACAATTCGAAAGCTTCCGCCTTTAAAAAATACTCTGTTTTTTTACTTCATAACTGCAGTGAGCTTTTTCTAAGCAGTTTGTATTTTGTTGTTGCAAGATGAGGCATGAAAAAGATGAACAAACACTATTATAAAACACGCACTTTCATTTTCCCCCTCCCTCCCTCCCTCCCTCCCTCCCTCAGTCCTAACCTTTCAATTTTTTCCCCTGGAACCAATTTGACTCAGATATATTCTAAACTCAGAAGCTTCTGTTGAAAAACGCCTTCCCAGCATGCAGCGAGCACAGGGCACATTTTTTGGCTTCATCTAATGAAACAGGAGCGGAATATTGAGCATGTGTGAAGAGGGCACAGAAAGAAGACCCCGGGAGGGCAGGAGAGGGGGACCCTTGGGGGGGCAGCCTGTGCCAGGGTTCTGGCCTCAGCCGGGGCCCTCTCCAGGAGCCTGTCTCATTGATAGCTAAGGGGGATGTCTCGGGGAGCAGTCTTGGAAACAGAGTCTGACCCTGGGGTAGTGGAGGGGAGGGTTCATCCAGCATGAAGGAGGCGTGAGACTCTCCACCCTGTGCTACACATTGGTTGGGTTTATTTTTGGCTGTGATTGTAATGTGTGTAGGTTTGTTTTTCCTTTCTCACTTTCTCTCTCTCGAGAAAAGTTGCAGTAAAGTGCAGCAACAGGAGTTTTTTGGTTGTGGGTTTTGAGGGCGGTGACAGCAGGACACAGATACGTCAACATCGTGCTCCATCGCTGGAGCGAGACTCCCATGTTAAAACATTGATACACACCGCAGATCATCTTTCACAACGGAAAACTCCTACTACAGCAGAAAACCGACACAATATCTACAGAACATACGTACACACTGGCAAACACAACACAAGTACTTTGATTTGTACAAGTACGTCCTAAATAAGTGTTGTGCAGATATACAAAGGTAGCAAAACAAGGACCTGACAAGGTAGTCAAGGTAGAAAAGTTGAACACATAAGAAAACACACATAACTTTTATAATTGTACTTGCACCACGGTTTGCACTACTGTGCATATACACCCTCCTCCCCCTGTACTATATATACCCATCCTTCTCTACACTCTCACTATAGTTATATCCCCCCTCCCCCCCCCCCCATCTGTACAGCTAGTGCCCACTTTGTAGTTTTAATTTTATTTGAATCTAATTTATATCTTGCATAGCGATTAAAATAGATTCTGATTCTGATTATTGCTTATATGCCACCTTCTGTACAGCTATTGCCCACTTTTTCTTTAACCTTTATTTTTTATCTTTATTTTAATTAATATCTTCATTTGCTCCATCTTGCCACAGTAAATTCTGTGTTTGTGTAACTTGCATGGCGAATAAAAGTAATATAAATAGATATATCATAAATAGAGTCAAACAAACATATAGTGATATAGTAGTTAATAGGGGACGTTGCCAGCTAGTCTTCATTAGGAGCTAATGAATGTTAGGCTAGCTTCAGTGTGCGATCATGAGCAGGCTACTACAGTAGCTAGAATTGAAGCTGACCAATACATTTTTCACGCAATTTCATGAGAATATAGATTATTATATAATATTATTAACTTCAAAGGGAGCTGCCTCAGACTTGGAGATTTCACACTATGACATCATAATCACCAAGTTCTGGATTTGGAAGGTATTGAAGGTTCATCCTTTACAAGACTCATTTGACGAAGAGACACCAAAGCAGCTGGTTATACTACGAATACAGAAAACAAATTTACACTGGTAGTTACACAACATTACTACCAACGATGGATGAGGGCGCGGATGAAGGCGCAGAGGAGAATTCCTTCACTGCTTTAGACGTGTAAGATTTGATTCAAAAACACCAACCACACAAACACAGCATGTTCTTCACAGTCTCTTCATGCAACAAATTGCAACAGTGTATGTAGGCCAAATACTGTAAATTAATCAAAGCTTAACAGGCTTAAAGAAGTGGTGTGGTCTCTATAACCTGTGAAATTGATGTGTGTTGGGATCTGTTGATGTCTGTAGGAATCCTGACGACCTGCGGGCTGTGGTCTCAGAACTGATCACCTCTGAGACCAGCCTGAAGAAGCTCAATAAGAAGCTGCAGCAGTCTGTAGATCTTGTACAAGGCCAAAACTCAGAGTTCCATCAGGAGAACATGACCCTCAGCTGCCAAATGAAGCTGTAAGAAGTGTAACACACACACACACACACACTCAGGCATGAACCTCATTTCACAAGATAGGGGAGTCAAGTGGCTGAACGGTGAGGGAATCAGGCTAGTAATCAGAAGGTTGCGAGTTTGAATCCTGGTCATGCAGACATGATGTTGTGTTCTTGGCCAAGGCACTTAACCCTACTTGCCTCCCTGTATTTGCTGTAAGTCGCTCTGAATAAGAGCATCTGCTAAGTGAATAAATGTAAACATTAATCACAGTTTTGTGTTTGGACTTTTTCAGTCTCAGGCAGGCAATGCATGAGGAAAATAAGATGTGGGAGGAGCTGGAACATCGTAAAGATCTGATGGCTAACAGCTTGTGGTATGACCCTCAAGAACACCTGGAGTATTGTCCCTTGTCCCAACTGTCCCTTGACAGGCAAAGGGAGGACTTACATGAGGTAGGATCTGTCTCCGTATGTATTATCGGACAGATCTCTGCTCTGGCAGAGTCCTGCTTGTGGTTTTCTACTGTGTGTTATTACAAAAAGGGTTTGATGTCTGTTTCTGTTTTAATTGTAGAAATGGATGATCATCAAGTATCTCTCAAGTTCCATCCAAAAGCAACTCACCATCATACAGGTATAGTAGAAAGCCTTCTTTTAGTGCTTTTCTTTCACATTGGCATTATGACGACAGCATTGGCGCTTTCATTTTTGACCTTGAGTCTGTGTTCAGGAGCTGGAGACCAAGAAAGAGGACCTGGCAGTCCAGCTGGACAAAGATATGATGTAAGTGTAACACCACATCTGACTCACATCCACCTGCCCACTTTCCTACTATATCTCCATGCCTCTGCTAAATGAATGACCAACCCATGTTCTTTGGTCAAGGTGCACACAAGTGCTGGCCAGTTACAGGCTTGGGTGGGATTTACAGAAGTGAAATGTATTGTGAAATTGATGTGCGCTGGGATCTGTTGATGTCTGTAGGAATCCTATGGTCCTACTGGATGTCATGTCCATGCAGCTCTGCACTCAGCACAGCTGGGAGCAGCTGCATTTAGATGTGCAGCACTCTGCGGATCTGGCAGGTGACCACAACTCAGTTCTCCACACCGAGAACATGATCCTCTGCAACCAGCTGGAGAGGTACGAACTGTAACACTCACTCACACAAACACACACACACACACACACACACACACACAAGCACATGCACACACACTCAGGCATGAACCTAATTTCACAGGATAGGGGATTGTGGGTGAGCTGTGAGGGAATTGGGATAGTAATCAGAAGGTTGCAAATTTGAATTTGTACGAATCGTCAGTTTGAATCCTGGCCGTGCCAAAATGATGTTTTCTTGGGCAAGGCACTTCACCTTACTTGCCTTGGGGGAATGTTTCTGTATTTTCTCTAAGTCGCCCTGAGTAAGAGTGTCTGCTAAATGACTAAATGTAAACATTCATGACAGTTTTGTGTTGGATTTTTTCAGTCATAGGAAGACACTGGATGAGACAGAGAAGCTCTATTATGAGCTGGAAGATGTCTGTCGAGACGCTGCTGAGATGGAGGGCACCATGGACACCGAGGGAACGCGCATCTCAAAGCTGGTGGGTGTTTGGAAAGTTCACAGATTTCTAACCCCCTGCACTTGGGGCAATAAAACAAAAACTCTAATCTTTATATTTTTCTGTTCTTGCAGAAGATTGAGAACCGGGTCCTGAGAGCCCAATGTGACACCACAAACAGGGAGGTAATGCTAAATGACTACATGTAGGTCTGGACAGAGCTCGTCAGCTAGCTTGTAGGAAACACTGACTCTTTCTATGTTTCAGATGTCTGCCGTCTTATTTGAGAGCAAAAAGAAGACGAGCAAGATTGACGAGTTGGTCAATGCACAGCGGGCCCTAAAAGTACCTCATCATCAACTTTTCACATACACACGGACACACACACACAGACAAACATATTTACATGTTTGAAAATGAAAAATATTAATGATTGTCTGCTTGGGGTTTGACTCTCAGCAACAACTGGAGGAGGAATATCGACTGTTCTTCCTCAAGAACAGTCAAGACTTGGATGAGGTAGGATCCGTCTCCGTATGTAATATCAGACAGCGTTTCTGGAAGAATTTTCCTGCTCTGGCAGAGTTCTGCTTGTTGTTTTCTATTCTGTGTTATTATAAAGGGTAAAAGGGTTTGATCTCCGTTTCTGTTTTATTTGTAGAACTGGATGATCCACAAAAAATGGGAAACTTCCATTAAAGCCCACCTCACCATCATACAGGTATAGTAGTAAGCCTTCTTTTAGTGCTTTTCTTTCTCATTTGCATTATGACGACAGCGTTGGCGCTTTAATTTTTGACCTTGAGTCTGTGTTCAGGAGCTGAAGACCAAGAACCAACATCTTGAGGTCCAGCTAGAAAAGGCCATGGTGTAAGTGTGCACACTAACACCACATCTGACTCACATCACCTGCCCACTTTCCTACTACATCTCCATGCTGCTGCTGCTAAATGAATCTAAATCTGATGGACAGGCTTGGTGGACCCCATGTGTCCATGTGTCTTGGTGGACCCCTTCTGTCCAAGAAGGAAGATCTGGGGAGGCTGCCTCACGTATACGTAAGTGAAACCCTCTGTGATGGTCTTCTGCCTCTCTCCACCTTCCTGTGGCAGTGAGCAGTACTGCAGAGCGATTTTTGTTTAGCCAATAAATCACGTCCTTGTCCTCATACTGCCATGGTGAGGAAGCCTTGAGAGTTTAGAGTGTTCCCTACCTTAAAAATGTGCTTAGTGTCTTCCTTATCTCAGCAACTGTTGGTCCCGAAACACTTGCTGAGAAGTCTGGTAATCCTGTAGGTTGAGTTCTCTAATGTGGAGGAAGATCAGCTTGATCCAGAGGTGGAGAGAGATCAGGAGCCAAAGCTGGATGCTATTCAAGAGAATGACCTGTGGTGGATGGGCCCTGTGGTGGATGGCCAGTCGGGCCAGACCAAAAGGTGCATTACCAGTTCAGTGTAGAGAGAAAGTGTGGGAGTTTATACTGTTCACAACTCCAGCAAGAGGTGGAGTCCAAACTCCTAGATTGCTTCCCCTGTTGTCCTGTCTTCAGAGGACACACCCACGTTACAACCATCTAAACCACGTTCTCACTAGTTTTCCACTGTATCTCTTCTCTTCCTGCCCCCGCGCTCCCTCACTTCCTGTGCCTTTGTCTCTGTCTCCAGCTGGTGGCGTCGGGCAGTTAAGAAGGTGATGAAGGGAATGGGCACCTTCCGCCAGCGCCTCAAGCGCTGCCTGGGGATGAAGACCTCCAAGAAACCTGTGGCCAGGGTTATTAATGCCCAGCATGTCAACAGTACCATCATCGCCGTCAACATTGACAAGCCATCTGTGTCTGTGTAATGCAGACGAGCTTCATTTCCCCCTCTCCCAGCTCTCCCTACCACCACCACCACCCCCCCCCCCTTTACTTCCCAATAAACTTAGCATTTAAATTCAAGGGGAGCAGTGTCTTTTCACATGTAGTTGAAAGTGTAAACAAAAAAAAAATGGCAATATGCAGTCTTTTCTCCAAACTGTGTTTGTCCATGTTTTTCTTTGTAAATGCTGCATGGACATAAGCGCTTTACTTGTTGACTGTCAGGAGGCGCAAACCGGGCCAGCTTTGATCTTGGCCACGCCCTCTACTGAGTTTGTCTGCCCATGTGACCTGTGACAGAATGGGTTCTTATTTCTTCATCAGTCTAATGGAGTGTGAATGGATGTGTATTCACACATAGCCAATGCTGAGGTTTAATTCACAAAAGCTCTGCATTGCAGACTTGGACAGTCCCATCCTGCAGTAAAGAGTAAGTGGCTTGGTTGAATGTTCCTTGCTCAGCAGGAAGCTTCTTTATCTCATAGCACTGCCCAAGGTACCACAGAAAAGAGAGTGTCATTCATTCAACATCAGCCACTTGCGTAACATTAAAATACACACAACTCCATTGATCTTCACATAGACAACACTGCCACTGACTTAAATCAGGTTACAAATGACCTTGTTGATGCCAAAGTCTGTTTGGAGTTCAGGGGTGGGACACCTGCCCAAGTGGAAGGACTGAGCATGTGCAGGCATTGCAGCTATTAGAATCACAAAGGCCAGCTAGACCACATGGTCACAAAGTGAGTTACACAGGAACACACAGAAACACAAGCAGATTACTATTACCTGGAAACCCTTGGCCACGATAGCAACAGACCCAACTTGATTCTTTACTTCCCTGGTCATGAAAAATGAAAAAGTCCTTCAGCGAACAATGCGAGCGATATTGAATCCCTCTGTCTCTGTGTTCTAATTGCGTGTCAGGAAATAGAGGGGGGAGAGGGAGATGAGAATCCGGAGAGGAGCAGCCTGGCCGATAACAGGAAGACAGAACGATACCCTGGCTGTTCTGACAGAGAGATGTAATGAGACACAGAAACCTGCACTCAAAAGCAAAAAGTTTAATGAATTCCTCGACGGCAGCGCACGGATTACATCCCTCGTGTGGCACGACAGTTGAACCTGCGTCCTCTCCGAGGCGGGCCCAGGGCTCTGGAACGCCATGGCTCTGGAACGCCAGGGTGGAACGTCGATCCGGTTTTGTTACAGGATCATACGACTGTGAAAGACAGGACAGACTTCATGACTAAAAGTGACACCATTAGAAAGGTTCATTAACGTGTCACTCCAGCTTTGACGCTCTCCGCCGCTTAGCGGAAGGTGTCACTCTGTTGTTCACATGCTTGCAGAATTCGGATCGTCGCAGATTCGAACGTGTGATCGAGTTATTTCTTTCGAAAGTTGAGGGGAAGGGTTCGCTTCGATTTCGGGATCGGCGACGCACGTGTGATCCGTTCGGCTGGGACCCCGGTGAGAAGGGCTTAGCGAGGGTCACGGAAGCCACTTCTAGAGCTCGAAAACACGCAATGGAGTGGATGAAACACCCCGAATCCTATCAACAACAACAAAAAACGAATCCTCTTAGCTCACGAATCAATGCTAATGTCACGATGCACTTGCTGAACTCACACACTGGGTCATGCTGACCGGCGGAGAGCATTTCAGGGCTCTTCCCTGAACAAACAGCAGGGCCTGGAACATGCTGTGTCGGGACGTTTGTGGGAGGAAGGAGAGTGACGTGTGGAAGATGATTTAGCAGTTCACCAGAGTTTAACCCACCTGCCTGGGCCTTCGGTTGGATATTGGCCATTAATCAAGTTGTAACAACCTTAAACCTCCGGAAAATTCTAACCCTTCCATAAACATAGACAGTAATTTAATTTGTGGGAACCACAAGTTTGGGGGGCCACGAAGTCCGCTTGTTGAAATTTAATCATCTTGAATGTCAGATAATAAGGCTTTTACTGTAATTCCTCAAAACCAAAGAAACAGCTTTGTGGCATGGCTTTGGCTTAGGGGAAGATTTAGCAGTAAATCTCTGAATACATTAAAACAATGTTGCAGCAATCTCTGAAATGAAAACGTTACTGCAGGCTATGCTCTCAGTTCTCTGGATGCTGAGAGATTAACTTGGGAGGGCGGAAAGATTTCATATCTGACCACTGGGCTAGCCCCCTGGAACCCACAAACTCCACTGAAGGGCGTAAGATAATGCTTTTCTTTATCATGTCTTTTATTTGATGGAAGGTTCATGTGCGTGGGATACGCATCTACAAGCATTTTCTTTTTCTCAAACCCTTTATTTTTTAATACAATAAATCAGCGAACGGTTGGTGTGTCAGAGCAGGAGCCCTTGGCGGACCGCCACTTTGCGTGCAGAAACCAGACGTGAAATTCTTTTCAACAGGAGCCCCAGAGCGGAGTGGAGCTTAGTTCACTTCGATAACCAGGGGAGCAGATTAATTCATGTGTTAACCACAACCCAAGCCCTGGTCCCCTGACCATGCCAGTCAAGTGGTGGTTTATCGCAATATTTAACAGTCAAGTGAAGACCGAACCCCTGGTGTATTTAAGTACCCACGAAGGGACCGGACTGTGAAAGTTAATTGTGTATGACTAAACACACAGCGCTATTCATAGACGTGTGATAATGGACTACCGGCTTTTTTTTTTTTTACACACCAAAGCCAAAAGTAAGGGCAAGACATGAAACAGGAAAATTAAGCAAACAAATTCCCTTTCTGGTGTCTTTTGAAACCTTGTGTTGTAGCAACAGGTTAACAAGTTGTGTCAGGTTTTTGACCTCTCTTTTTCTTTTGTCTCTCCTCCCTTGTCACTTCTCTTCCTCTGACTTTGTTTAGACGACGCGTCCGTCTTCTCCTATCTTATTATGCTGGGTCTGGCATCAGGAAATGATTGCATATGCTGGGGGTAATATGTAAAAAAGGGTCAACGTAGACTCCATTCTTCAACACGCTGTTTACGCCTGCTGCTGTAAATTGCATTCTCGTGTGAGGAGAGAGAAAGGAGGGAGGGAGGAAAAGAGAACTAAAGAAGAGACGCAGAGAGAGAAAGAGAGAGAGATAAAGGAGAGAGTGAACTAAAGCTTGGGACTGGCAGATTGGGTTTTCCTTCCATCAGCCATTGCCCTTTTGTATGTATTTCATTCGTCAAAGAAGAAGTCGGGTGAGAGATGGCCTCGCCCACCTCTGCTGAGCGAAGCTGCATACCAGACCTTTCCTCTCCCCAGCCCCGAGGAGACAGAACAAGAAGTGATTATATTTGCCGGAGGATTCCATCCCTTCATTTCTTTGTAAACTCATTTTGGAAGCACACGCTCATGAATCACGTCCCACTCACTAACGGTCCAAGTAGATTACCCTGACTGCCGTTAGAGCGAGGGTCCCAAACTTAGTTTGGGGTCTTCGCCTGCAGCAGCCAACTTTAAGACGGATGGGGAAGCCTCCAGGGGAGAGAGCGAGTGCTTAAATAAAACCCGCTCATTCTGGATACCAGAGGCACTGGCGTTTGTACGCTACCTGCCAAAACGTTTGGACGCATCCTCCTGTTCCAATTCATGGTAAAAAAGCCTCCCAACCGTTGACTGGTAGCGCATATGATACTAATGAGCCAAATTAGGGCTCGTATGCAAAGTCCTGCGTGATCGAGCTCACGCTGACACGATTCCGCTCGCGTGTTTTACTTTATCTGGTGACTTAGGGCCGAGGGGGAGATGTTCTGTCCGTTGATACGGCAGACACGTCCTGGCGTCCAGTCTCTCATGCACCCCGTTTTGACCTGACAATGATTTGGAGTCCACGACTCCCTGGGTGGTCATTAGGAAGCACTGACGGTGCCTGCTGCATGGTGATGGGGCTCTGATGATGGAGGTTGGCTCGCTCAGATGAAGCCATCGCCAGGGAGGGCGCAAGGACACTCTTATCCCCAGGACGAAGGCAGCCGGAGGGGGGAGCTTATTTCAGACGGCAGGAGGGGATGTTGAATAATCAAACGCAGTGGTACGTAGTGGTGTTGCGCAACGGCACGGATCACACCATCGCGGCGGGCAGGGGTGCTGGTGCGAGAGGCCGAACAAACGTGATGGCGTAGGTAGCAGGAAGGAGTCAAGAGCAGGGCTACCGTAGAGAGGTGAAGCCACTGTGACTTGATACATCACTCACCAAGTATTTTTAACACTCTCCCTCTCTCTTTCGTTCTCTCTCTCTCTCTTCCGCTCTCATTCTCTCCCTCTTTCGCTTTCTCTCTCTCTCATCTCTATTCCTCCTTCTCTTTGCTGCCTTCCAAGTCAGTGAGCAATTTACTGGCATGAAAGAACACATGCTCATATTGCCAAAGCAACAGTGGAATTACAAAACATTTTACAATCGAAATCCTTGACGGATGAGCATAAAAATACACTCTGTACGTCCACCCCCCTCCCTCCCTCCCTCCATCCCTCCCTTCCACTCTCCTTCCATGGCTCCCTCCCTCCCTCCCTCTCTCTCTTCCTCCAACTCTCCCTCCCACTCTCCTTCCATGCCTCCCCCCTCCCTGTATGTAACTGTCTCTCTCCAGTGTGCCTGTTGCCACCAGCCAGGACAGCAGATGTTCCCCGGTGTTCTCCTGGGCCATGCAGTTTTAATTGTTTGAAAATGCACGCAAGCCTTTTCCCTGAGAGACCAGGCGCGGCGTGAAAACACCAAAACTGACACCGCCATTTGTATTTATGATGGGATGATGGTATTTATGAAGGGAAGAGGAAAATTCACGATGGGATTACGGTGTTTATGATGGGGAAGACAAGTAATTAAATCCTGGAGTCTCTGAAAGGGGAGTGAAACATGCTGAAGATTTAGTCAACGCTCACTACCAAAGTGGACAAAGAACAACTGTATATACCCTATATTACCAAAAGTATTTGGTCACCCATTCATCTGATCATTTGGATGGGTGACCTAATACTTCTGGTAATATAGTGTATATAGAAAGCCATTTTTGTTTTTTCAGGGTTAAACGCCACGCTCAAATCTGACTGTGAAGGTACATAAAGGTTTTGTTCAAAGTTGTCAAGCGGAAACAGTGACACGTTCATGGTCAGACAGGACTGTCTCCTGGTCTCCTGTCTCCATGGTGAGGTACCTCCTTTTCGTACATTTAGAACTTGTAGTCACGATCTGACGTTTGTGTTGAGCGTGGCTGAATAATGTATGAAAATAAATCAAATGGTTTGGACTGCAGTGAAGGCCTCTCATGTTACTGTATGCATTAGAGCATCACATCCTTACCACCCACACTCGCAGAGAGAGAGAGAGAGACAGGATGGGGGGGGGCAAAGTGGGTTAAACGAAGACAGGTCACGAGAGAGAGCGAAAAAGAGAATGAGGTGAAAAAGAGACGTCGGGGGGAGAGAGGTTACCAGCCGTCCGTTCCTCCTGGAAGATCCAGGGGGAGGAAAGGTGGTAGGGGATGTGCGGGTCCAAGCCGAGGGGTGTTCAGGCGGGGACTCAAGGCTGGCAGGGAGGCAGGGGGAGCGGGTTGCGAGCTTGGAGCACCTCCCTGGGTCCCTCCATCCTCCACGAGATGGTGAGCCGTTTTCCCTCTCTCTCTGAGTCTCTGAGATGTGTCCCTCTGAACCGTCCGAGCTGAGTGAGGAGGGGAGGGAGGGAGGGAGTGTGGAGGAGGGGAGAGGAGAGGAGAGGAGGAGGAAGGAAAAGAAGGAAAAGGAAAGAGGTCGTAGAAAGAAGTAAGGATTTGAAAGGTGGGGAAAAGAGGTGAGGATTTGAAAAACAAAGCAGAGATGGAGGGATGGGAGGATGAATAGAATGACGAGTATTAAGGTTACCCTAATACAAAATAGAACCAAAGAATAAGAAGCAAAACAAAAGTTATACTGTTCGGTGTAATTATGCCTTCTGGCTTTTATTTCATTAAACTTCATTGGTAAAAGGATTAGAATGTATTATTATTTGGAGGGATGTGTGATCATTACAACACCTCAATCCTTTCACATCCAAGGTGTGTGAATCATTTTAAAAATAGTAACGTTTTTACAAGTAATAATAAATCTCATTTTATAAGTCGATGTGGCGGGTTATATGACTTAAGGGTAATGGGTATAGTAACAGATGGTTTGGGCGTCGTAATAAGGAACAGGAAGCAGTCCGTGGAACGCATGGCAGGGCACAAAGCCCCTGGTGACAGGCAACGGGGAGTCATTTTAGTGACGGACGCCTATCTGATCTGCGTGCTGTATTCTGCATGCATGGCTAGCCTCTGTTAAAGCAAAGCTCTCGCTACCCCCCAGAGACAGAGCAGGTACTGCCACCCTCTTGAAAACTCGCACGCAAAAACACAAACAACACACACACACACGCCTTATCCACCTTGAGCTGTGTGTGGAACAAGCTCGGCTGATGCTACAGGAACGTTCCCCCGTGTTTCAAGGTCACCGGTGTGCGGTAGGGGAGAGGCTAGCAGGGGGTACGGACGTGATAGTCACGCTGGAGTGTAACTTCCTGACTGGCTGCTAAAGAGAGAGAGAGAGAGAGAGAGAGAGTGGACACAGTGTTGCCATAAATAAGAGATGATCCATTCATGAAAGATTCAGGCGTCTCTATATTGAGATTTTTAGGTTGTGACTCCGTGTCACTTGTGATGTGGCGAGGCACGGTTGATTGCCTCAAGTCGCTGATGTCCGGACAGGCGTCCTCTTTTGCGCTGTAAGCACGTCGGAAGAACCTGCCGGGTCCGGTCCGGAAGATCGTGCCCGCAACGCTCTCACGCCATCCAGGGATACGCCCAGCGAGGGGGGCAGGGCTGGGGGGGCTGGGGGGGTCGGGGCAGCCCATCCTCGCGTAAACCAGAGCGTTTGAATCAGACCTGGTTCGTCTTCACAGATTCCAGTTTGTTCCGGTACTGCTGGTCAATACAACATGGCAAAATGACACTGATACGTCTTGAAGTGAACGCTGAACACAAATAAGTAGAGTGGACCTAATAAAACCATCACAAACAACGTTTTGGTGTGTGTGTGTGTGTGTGTGTGTGTGTGTTTGGATCCCCAGTAGGTGGAGAACCATGCCTACCACAACACAGTTTTTTCCCATTCTGTTCTGTTCATTAATCAAGGTAACGTAAATATGGAGGGAAGAGAATCATGCAAACAAAGCTATAAGCAAAAAGATGGGTTATATTTACAGTGGATAATTGGTATGGGTTGTCTAGACGCAAGCCTATTAGACACAGCTTAACCGAGAACGCCGACTCCGATACCATCGCTTGTAATAATCTGGAATAATCTAATTATATTATTTATAATAATAATAAACAGCCGAGGGAGGATACACCTGAGCCCCCCCCCCCCGAAAAATAACTGCCGCAGACCAAAGCAGCCGATCTCAGAAGACGGCGATGAGCCTTTCTCTCTCTTCACACCATCAAGGCCCGCTAGATCCTCGTCTCTCCCCTCCCCCGTCTGTCCCGCAGGACGCTGGTTCCTTTTCAACGTTGTTTTCCTCCCATCTTCCCCAACAGAGGTGAGAAGTGTAGTGGGTCTCTTGCGGCTTGAAGGATGGCCCCCGTCCTCTCCCCAGGGACGTCTCATTCCCCGAGCCAAGCTTGTCATGTGACCATGAGAGCAACCAGCGCAGGTGACCTCTCTCTGACCTCCATAAATCCCCCTCGGAAGGTCTGGAACACAACACAAGGTCTGCTGGAGGGTTACGGCGAACATCTATCCAATCAGTGGGCAGAGACAAACAAACAGGGAAGAGACAGGTGCGTCGCGCTTCTCTCTCGGATGTTTTGACCGTTCGGAGTGCGGGGTCGGCGGCTGGGGGGCCTTCCTGGAGACTAACGTTCAGTTTTCTGAGGAGAAGGCAGAAGGGCTATCTTCACTTTTGGAAAAGATGACGTTTGAAATGTGCAAATGAAATAACCTACTGCAGTTCGTTTGCATAATTGACTTTGTTCAAATTCTTATTAAAGTGACTTTACATTCACTTACATATATATATGTATACATCTGTAGGTGAATTTGCAAAGTTTGTAATCTTTTGGTTTATACTAGTTGATGGACGTATCTACCAGAAAGGTCGCAGGTTAGAGATATCCACATACAAGGAACACATTCACAACTTCCCATCGACCTGTGACACGTGGCACACAGCCTCCCTCCCTCCCTCCCACCCTCCCACCCTCCCTCCATACCTCCCTGCCTCACCCACCTGGCAGTCCCTAAACCCTGCAGAGCCATGCAATATCCGTATCACAGTCATAGACCCATAGATGAACAGCACGGGCCGATTTGATTTGACTTCAGGGGGGCACGGCAGTATGCAACCACTTGACTGTGAAAAGGGATCGGGACGGAGGGATGGGATCGAAGAAAGGATGAAGAAGAGCGATCGGAAAGGAGGGATGGCTTGGAAGGGAAGATGCTTTTAATGACTTGAGAAAAGCGGTGTGTGTGTTTACCATAATCCTGCGCCCCAGGACACGTAAACTTCTAATCACCTCCAACTCCTCCTACTGCAGATAAAGATCGCATTATGGAGCTCAGAGAGAACCTCAGGAAGCTTTCGAGCTCCAGACTGCGCTCTCACTCGGCAGTCAGCTGGCGTCCTCAGTTTCGAATGCTCAACAAAGGCCGGCGTTGTAGATTTGTCTGATAAAGATCAAAGAATGACAATGTGTAGTGGCACTCCACGGCAACCGACAAAAGAGACACAAGTATCTGTTTTCCTGTCTTCGTATATTAACAGCTTGATGCAGTGGCGGAGATTTAGATAAGGAGTCTGCTCGCTTGCTAAAGACAATGGCTAGTCAAACGACGGCGCTGCGAAACTGTTGAGTAACGGCTCGCTTGATTTTCGAACGTCTCGGAGGCGTCTCGAAATAAAGACGCTGCACTCGAGCAGGATCCGCTTCGATCCAGACCAGGCCTTGATTAGCTGCCCTCGATTTCAAGTGAGTCCCGCTGCCTGAACCATTGTTTGCCTACTCGCAATCAAGTCCGTTTCTAAACGGGTGAATCGCGCGGATGATGGTTCAGACGAAAGCCTGGCTGCGACTCGGTGAGGGATGTTTTCCCCCGAAAGCTGGCTCAGCGCGTCGTTTGCTTACACCTACACCGCAATTACTCACTTACATGCTCAATTACCACCAGTTGACTCTGTGTAATTACCTGAACTCCGTAATTGCTACATCACACACGCACATCAATTACACCATTTACATAATGATACTCTTGAGTGCTCACGCCTAGTGTCCAACTGATAAGTAGCTGACTCTGTAGTAGCTGTTACTACCGGCTGGAGAGGAGGAGGAGAGAACTGCCCCTTAATTCTACCTCTTTCACCCAGGAGTTGAGGTCCTGTCCAAATGAAATGTCCTAAGACGCGAATGATCGGGTTATATTTAGGAATTGGAAGAGAACAGATCACCTCCTGAGGAGAGTGGGGAAGAAAAAAAAATGTTACTCCTCCATATTGGCAGATCAAGAGAACTAATCCCTTCTTTATTTCTAATCCTCTTCCTTATCATAAGATTATGAAAATCCCGATTCCCCTCCTCTCTCAGATATTAAATTGCACCCATAATGCAACCCGGGGCTTAAAGAAATCAATGCCCGGCCCTCCAGTCCAGGGCTGCTGGCTCAAGTGCTCTTTGTTTTGAATTCCTTTCAGTCGTTCTGTCGACGCCCCCCCCTGTGCTGCCGTGCTGAGAATAACGCCGGAGAGGGAACCTGCGCTTTGGCATTCAAAGGGCGACGATCGGCGCAAAAAAGAAAAGGTGCATTGGAAAAGAAACACACTTTCATTCATCCACAAAGATGGCGGCTCGGCTGCTTTTGGGGGGGTGGGGGGGGGGGCCATGTCTGATGTGTCCGGACCCATGGGCTCACCGCCGCGCGTGTGCATCTTCGTGCACGCGGGCTTTCGAGTGAGAGAGCGATATCCAACGGCCCTGTTTCCTAACAAACATCTAATCCCATCGTATATATATAATGAATCATTTATTTTCGTGTTTTTGCTGCCAACGATGATTCTAACGCACGTGGGAGTCGCCCCAAGTTCTCACTTGGCTAATAGACCATCGTGAGGTAGACGCCGGCACAGCAGGCTTCATAACTGACGAAGCTGCGGTGGAAAAGCGGCCCGTCTTGGGGGAGGGGCTGCAGATGGACGCGTTAGTGGCGGACCTGCATCACCTTGTTGTTTGGAAGTCGATTAAAGGTTTCCGAACAAGGGGTGGAGGAAGGGAAACCCCTTTGATTGGTGACACGGGGTTGCCCTGCTAAAACACTGGGTCGTTAGTGGATTATTAGTCTCTCTAAATGTCATGCGGTCACTGGTCCCCCCCCAGACCCCTCCTCCAGACACAAGCGAGCTCTTATTGGGTGTCACAGTTCTCTTTGACCTCTCATAAAGTCACACAGGAGATCATTATTAACCTTCTGCTGCGAGTCAGGCACCAGGAGTCTGGGGCTGAGCGCATCAGGGTGTGTGTGTACGTGTGTGTCGGTGCGGGTCATTTCAACACGCGAGGGCGCGCGCATGCGTCCTGTATTCGCGTGCGGCAAAAAACGGCCGCCGCCAGCTCTCCAATCCATCAGGGCCGCGCGAGCGGCGACAGCAGTCCCCCCCCCCCCCCCCCCTTCCTGTTTAATCCTCCTTGCATTCGCTCCTTGGGCCCCCGCACCCTCCACTTTTAATCTCGTCAGCTTCGACAGGTCGGACGAGAGGCGGGGGGTGGGCGTGGCGAGGTCCGTCGGAGGTGTGGCGACGAGGTCCGTCGATATCGCTCATCAAACAAAGCCGAGCCGGCGCCCCCGCGCAGGGAGCAGGATTAGGCTGCGTCGCGCCCGGCCTCCCCTCCTCCCTCCGCCGGAGAAAGAGATTGAATCCGGAGTCGAATCTAATTCGAGGGGGAACGGCGAGGCCTCCTCTCCCTGTCCGTCTGGCTCCAGCCCTGCCTCTCTCTCTTCGCGGACGCCTGGATCTGTTGCGCGTGTGTGCTTCAGCTCAGGTGACAGTTGATGTGGCTTCTGTCATTCTGTGCTTTTTTAACAATTTGCGGTTCCCAATTGTCAGAGGTAAATGGCAGTTACTAGGGGGAGTCGACGTGTTGAGTTGTGAGTGCCTTGGTGTCGCGAGTGCTCGCTGTCGCCACGGTGACGGTGTTGTGTTGTGTACAAACAAAAAGGGGTTCCTGAGCTGATGTCATGTTCGTCGCATTTATGGCGACGGGTGTCAAGAGGACGTTCGCACACAACAGGAAACTCACAACTCACTATTTTTAGAAAGGTGGAAACATACACGTTAATTTGATCGTCCTCAAAATATCCTTGCACGAAATGTGCATTGATTCATACAAATGAACGTTTCGAATGATCAGCTTTGATCGCATCGCATTGAAATATTAACGCAAACAGTTTATCCAATAGACAATGTGCATACAGAGGCCCCGCCCACTACCACACAGAAGGCAGATCATGGCTCCCTCGGGACCAATCAAAAGTGTGTGTTACAGAACCAATCAACTGGAGGAATTAGCGGGGCTTTGATCAGTGGATATATTGCTACTTGTTCTGCCAAAAGGGAGAGAGATTAGATTTGTCAATGCTGGGGGCTCCCTATGGCTTTTCACACACATCTATTGTCTCCTCCACTCTAATGGTACTCAATGCATAGTGAATACAACCTATGTTTGACATGATACATGTCTAGCGACATGTATGTCCAGGTCTGACTGTTAACATGTACATCAGCGTTTGTAAGGCTTTCTAGGAATGATTGGCAAGGGACATCATGAATTACAGCGCTCATAACACAAAAAAAACACTCATACACAACGACAACAAAAAGCTACATTCACTCGTAAAAACACAAAAAACACTCATTCACTTATACGCAAAAAACACTAATTCACTCATACACAAAAAAAACACTCATTCACTCCTAAAAACACAAAAAACACTCATTGACTATAAACAGAAAAACCTCTCATTCAACCCCCCCCCCCCCAAAAAAAAACCCTCATACACAAAAAACCATGAAACAGAAAAGAAGTTTCGAACGCATCAGTGTGAGCTGGCTGAGAGGGCCTTGTCTTCTTCTGTTTCATCGTTTCCCTCCATCGTTTTTAAACGAGTGCAATGGAGGCCCCCTTCAAGAGCGCCTGCTGCAAATCATCGCCGAGGTCCGGAACATGACCTCACCGCTTCCTCATCCGTCAGTGTTCCTGTCGCAGAGCGCTTTCAAGATGGTGCCCTTTCATGTGAAGGAGAGGCTGAAAACAGGCTCGCCCTAAGTGGATTACCTTCCAGACCCAAGAGCAGTCAACCTTAAGTTGAATTAATACCACGTATGTGTTAGTGCTGGGGTCCGTCGTTATTCAATATGTCTTTTGGGGGAACAGGGGGGCAGGATAAAAGGGTGCCCCCCCCCCCAGCCGCCGCCAAAGATTACAGGAGATCAGTTTCCTTAAAACTCGGTTGATCTGAACTGGTTGGGTTTCTATTTGAGGAAAGATGTGGGTAAAAGCATCCACTTGAATTGGGATTCGAACCCGACGCCACCCGACCTGCCGTCAAACCCTCTACCCACCGGGCGGCGGCCGTCGCCTTTAGCTTTTAGCAGCATTCCCACCTGTGACAGAACGGAACTCGACTGGAATCTGCTCCCGAGAACGTTGGCACTCATCATGGCCCGCAGGAGAGAGTGATATTCTGTGTCTGTGTTTAGGAAAGGTCAGACCCTTACGGTAAGAGCTGGGTGTTTTGCCACGGCACAGACATGGAAAAAGGTCAGCTTCATGCTGCGGCCCAGCCATTGTCCAGGAGCTTTGGAGTCCAGCGACCAGCACACCTCTCCAATCTAATGTTGAAGGGGAAACGGACATTTCCAAAAGGAAATCGTGTGTCGGCGTGTACACAGTTTGAAATAACCCAGCAGGAAAGTATCATTTTCGGTATAGTCTGGGTACTTTTATCTTTCTATTTATATTTGACTATTTCTGCTCATCTTTCTATTTCAGCTTGGCAATATTGTGGTGATACAGTAATATGGTGCAGTATATATGGTGATGAGATGGTATAATATCACATTATCTCTAGACTTTCTTTTAGGAAAATAGGACAAATCAGTGTCAAACTGACAAGATATTATGAAAGAACGACCTACTGACATCTTACACAACTGCACTGGAAGTTATTCAGTGTGTTCGTCGAAATAGTCTGGGAAGGATAAACAGACCCTTGCACCATCCAAAGTTCAAGTTCGGAGCGAACGGAATTCATCCAAATAAAAAAAGAATAAGTGCAGAACATTTCAGCTTTTATAATCCACTACACAGCGCTTCCACTGGGCTTCTAACAACAAAAAACGGTGGAAAATGTGTCTTCCCCATCGAGTTTGAAAACACTTTCTCCCTGCCTGTTGGCCATGAGGATGACCTCAGGTCAGGCATCCATTCATCATCCTAGGGTCATTTCATACATCCGCAGTTCCACTGTACAGTTGCCAGGACGCATACAGCATGGAGTCTCTATTAGCACTTTCCTTGTCCTGTAGGGTGTTTGTCGGTCACAAATGTATTTTCAGTCCAAGTTGTCTCTTTGAAAAACCGGGTAAACACACTCTCTCTCTATCTCTCTTTCTTTATTTATCTGTCTCTCTGTTTCTGTCGCTCTCTCTCTTTATTTCTCTCTGACTCTCTCCCTCTCTCTCTCTCTCTCTCTTTATTTCACTGTCTCTCTCCCTCTCTCTCTCTCTTTATTTCTCTGTCTCTCTCCCTCTCTCTCTATCTCTCTCTTTATTTCTCTCTGACTCTCTCCCTCTCTCTCTCTCTTTATTTCTCTGTCTCTCTCCCTCTCTCTATCTTTATTTCTCTGTCTCTCTCCCTCTCTCTCTCTCTTTATTTCTCTCTGTCTCTCTGTCTTTCTTTATCTCTGTCTCTGTTTCTGTCGCTCTCTCTCTTTATTTCTCTCTGTCTCTCTCCCTCTCTCTCTTTCTTTATTTCTCTCTGTCTCTCTCCCTCTTTCTTTATTTCTCTCACACACTCACACACACACACGCTGACACTCCTCGAAACCCGCCCAGGTGATTGTGCGTCTCCCTGGCTGTAAAAACGAGCGAGCGGATCATCGGGGTAGGACGCGTGGGCGAGAGGGCTGAGCACTATGTCACTGACAGGCACTCATCAAAGTAACCCCAGCTGGCGGTGATGTACAATCCCCACGTAAAGAAACCCAATCGTAAAAAAAAAAGGATCGTCTTCCTTCCTCTTGGCAGAATGTCAAGCCGGGCGGATGTAAACATAGATCCGGTCTGGGATAACATTTAAAGACGGAGACCCTAGTAAACATGTCACCTTCGCTTCACTCTCTTTAAGGGCTCTGCAGGCGATGTTGGCATACGCAGCGCCGTTCGAGCCTTTCGTGCCGCGGCGTCGCGGGCACCGGTAACCTGAAGCCGGACACGCCTGACACGATGGCGAACACGATCGCTGCATCTGAACCCAGGGACCGATCGACGCAAGCTCTGACCTCGGCTGAAACCCGCAGGTGCGCTCGCGAACCGAATTTCCGAAACCAGAAGTTTCTAGATGCAAGATACTCGGTACGGTACCGAGTTGCGAGGGCGGGCGCGTAGGAAGCGAGGTGTCTCAGTTCAGAGCGGTCCGCAGCAGCACGACACCGGCGTGACAAAACACAGTCTGTCCCTAATAGAATAAACCAGTCTCTTCCTGGACTTTAATTGCATCACCAACTTCCAGAGAGTTCTATATGTCCGCCGTAAACGGCCGAGCATCCTGGCCAGGCCTGTCAGAGAGCGTTAGCACAATGGCTCCATGTCACTAAGCAGGCGGAAGGAGAGGGTCCTTGACTGGGCGAACTCAAAAGTCATCGTCTTATCAGATGGAGGGATTCTCTGGCTCCTATTAAGACGGCCACAATCGCATCCGAGCTGAAAGGGATTTCGAAGCCATTTTTTTTTCTTCCTCAAGGCGGTTGTAAGGACAGTTTCAAAGGCTTTTGAGATTAAAGGTGAAGGCAGGCAGACTGAAAGCACGTCGGCGTCAGAGAGGTGCTGTGAGCCAAGCCTCGAGCCACCACCTTCCAGACAGAAACTTCTGGATTCTGGGACGTAGAAAATCTGTACTGAAACTGTACTGAAAACACAGTACTGAAACTGTACTGAAACAGGTGCACGTCTCAGCAAGCAAACAGCCTTGACTTTAACGCTGGTGAAACTCTCTCAATATACCAGATATTACTCGATTGCGCTTCACTGATTTGTTCAAATTCATTCAAATCGGAGTTTTCGGAAAGGAATGCCTTTGTGTGAGAATCTATGAACAAACATATCGTTTCTACTCCTGTTGCAAAGGACTTGGAGCCTCAAATCTACACAAACAAATAGAAATATTCCAGAACTGGGGAGCTGACTGGCTGTCAGATGGCCGACCAGAGACAAGCAGCATCTCCTGGGGTTTTACTGAGCAGAGAGATGATGGTTGTGTCAAAGACGCGTTAGCGAGGGCATTGATTTGTGGAGAAACAAAATCTTAACGGCAGATCATCGTCGTTTCGACGGACCAAAGATTGGGGGAAGCCTTAACCTGCTTTGACTAGACGCAGGGAATGAAGTGGATGATAAAACTGATAGAACTGAAAAAAAGCAGATTTTAGTAGAATCGTACTGGACTGTGGTGAGGTGCTTGTGTGTGTGGTGGTGGGGGGTGGGGGGTTGTACTTAATGCTCTCCAGTTGCCTGACAGAATCCTACATTGTTTACCGTCACTGCTGTGCGTGTGGTGGCTCAGACACACACTCAACCGCACACATACACACACATGTTCAATGACACGCATTCAACTTCAGTGGAAATTGGTGACTGCAGGATCTTTGATTCTACGGGGAATATATTCATGATGTGTGTGGCGATGATGTCTACAGGCGGCTTGTATCTGGTAGAGTTTTGTTTTAAGTTGGGATAGAGCTGAGGGGTTTAGACAAACGGTTGGAGTTTGGTGGAGGTCCCCGGGGGGATTTGAGTTCAAACGTAAATCCCATCGAAGGCTGGTCTTTCATTGAGCTTTTGTAGACCAACAGATGTTCCCTAAGGTGGGTTTTAGGTTCCCCTATAGTAGCCTCTCATGGTACGTCAAACAAATGGAACCCTGTTTACGGGCCTTCAGACTAACAAAGCAACGCCTCTCGTCACCGCCGGTGAATAACCGCGCTTGTTTCAGACCGTTTGATTTTCCGACCACTTCGGAAAGCTTCGGAACTCCCAGCTGAACTTTTTAGAAGTTTTCCAGCGAGAAAAACCCCCGAAAAAAACACAAAGACGACGGCTTTTCTTTTCGCCAATCCGTTCATCTCTTTTTTGGGGGGGGGGAGGTCCGGCCCAGTGAATCAAATCAGAATGCGACCCTTAAGCTCCTTGATTCCGCCCGACGAAACGTGACAGTGTCCCGGTGTGTAAGCTGTCTATCCGATGATGGTCTCTGAGCCCTCCCTCCCCCCCTCCCACTGCCCCTCCCCCCCACACCCCTCGGCAGAGCAACTGGCCGTGCCGCATCCTCGCCTGATGACCCACCACGCCTTAGCAGCCCCGCAACCCCCCCCCTCCTCAGCCCATCTCCTCGAGGGAAATCTAACCAAGAGCAGCTGTCCTTATCAACGTGCCCGCACCCCCGCCCTGCACACCTCCTACAACACCCCCCCCCCCCCCCCCCCCCCCGCTCTTCGTGACAGCACCACCGAGGAGCCGTAATCTGCATGGACTCTAACTAAATTAAACCCGCGGTTCGGGTCCTCCGGGGGGGGGGGGGGGGGCAGATTTCCTGCCGGCTGTGATTGGCCGTCAGGGGCGAGAGGCCGTTAATGTGGCCGCGCATCTGGAAGACGTTACACTGCAGCAGGTCAGCCTGCTGTCTCCTCCGGGGGCATTCAGAGCTCGGCTGGAGCAGAGGGGGGCCGGGGGGGGGGGGGGGGGGGGGCCGGGGGTGGGCCGGGCAGGAGCCCACAGGACAGGACCGCGCTGGCTCGTCGTCACGCTGGAATCCTCTGGATCTTCGAAACGCTTGCGTGCATCCCCGCTTGACGCACGAGGGTGGAAGCTACGTCGCTCATATGGGAGGGAATTGAGCTCCACGTGTAGCGTGCACCTTGAATTAAGTGCCTGTTAAAATACACCCTGTACCTGAAGAATTGTATCGCCCAGTCATCGCACGCTAAGGTGCAAACAACAATCAACACAGCAGTCTGCAGAAGTGAGAGTATGTGATTTTAGTTCTCAGAAATCTCAATAGCCCAAGGGGATCTCTATTATTAGAAATGAGCCTCCTCTGCTCTCTCTCTCTCTCTTCCACTCTCTCTCTCGCTTTCTCTCTCTCTGTGTCTCTCTCTATCTCTCTCTCTCTCTGTCTCTCTCTCTCTCTGTCTCTTTCTCTGTCTCTCTCTCTCAACATCTGCCGCTGCCAGGCAAGGTAAAGACAGTGTTCATGACAAAAGCAGCCCTTACGTGACGGATCGTGAAGTGCGTGGGGGGGGGGGGGGGGGGGGGGGAGTGTCACCTGCTCACGCTTCAGGATCACCTCAGGATGTCGAGGACATTTCTCATCCAGGTCTCTTGTTGTTCGAACGTTTGGTTCTATTTAGCTGGCCCACATGTTCAACGTTAGTGAAGAAGCCTCGTATCTGACGGCGAAGTTCTTTACGAGGGTCAAGGCAGGTTTCAGCATCTGTTTCAGGGAACCGGAAGGCGTTCCTTGAATCTGCGTCCGCCTCATTTTGGTCTACATCGAGACCTGAGGCACAGAGGCCGCACAGTATGTTGAAAGTCTACACATACGCGTGCAGGCACCCGGCCGCACACACACACACATGCGCACACGCTTCTTTGTATCCCGCACAATCACCCGCGGTGACAATGTCAGAAAGCCCAGAGAAATAGCATCACGTATCAAAATTCCCATTATCAATGTTTGTCCTATCTGTTCCAGTGTCCCATTTATGAAAATGTGTATAAATAAACTCTTAATGGTATTTGTGCTCTTTGGCGTCTCTACAGGAGCCGTCCTGTCTGGACACGGAGAGACGCTGGACCGTGATGCCCCGGCCTCCCTGGAACTTAACTAAAACACAGCGGGTTTGTTTCCAAGCTTTCCTCCCGACCCGGGGTGGATGCTAAAGTGCACTTTGTTTGATCACACGTATAACTGGGGAAACATGATCTTAACTTACTGTATAAAAAAAATAACATTATCGATCCCCCCTTTTCTCCTGTTAAATATGAGCAAGGTGCATTTATTGTAATATGATGCGCGCTGAATAGTTTCTGAGGGGAGACGTGCGTAGGTGGTCTGTGTAGACAGGGGCTGGTCTATGGAGAGAGCTAGAGGAGGGGCAAGACTCTCACTGTAGACCTTGGAAACCGACAGCAGAACGGAACTCCGCACAGACGCTTAATCAATCTATCAAGTACACATTGTTTATTTTCCAAAACCTCTAGTCCACAAGCCAGAAGGTTCCGGAGATCATTTCGGTAATAACCGTCGAAGGGGTTGGGGTTTTTTTTCAGCGGCGTGAGCTGTTTTTAGTTCGCCATCGCGGCAGGAAGGTGTGCTTTTCTGAGTGAACTCCACACACCCTTTTACTCAGGTCAAGTGTGATGTTTTGATGGGACGTGTTCAGACACATCGCATGACCCTCGCTACTGTCACCTGAGTGCTCGGGTTTATGTGGGCGGCAGTAAAAACACATGTCATGTGTGTGTGCGTGTGTGTGCGCTTTCCCACTACCGTCCACCATTGGCTACCACCGCCTTCCGCTTGTCAGATTGATTGACTGAAGTTCAATATGAAATGAACTGCAACATCTTACCACAGAATGTCAATAAATCATCACAACGGTTCTTCCACCGCTGGCTTGTTCCGGTTCCCTCCCTTCTGCCTCGCTCACACGGACACCCACGAGAACGCACGCGCAAACACGTACGTGAACACACACCTTGACATCGACAACGTTGTTGTTGCGAAGCCCCGAAGGTTCTCGAAGTGTTGAGAACTCTTCAGAAGTCGACATCTCAACTCTAGGTTCTGTTGAAGTATTTCGCTGGAGGAGCTGTTCTTCAAAATGTGGCAGTTGAAGATCCACAAAGATGGGGGGGGGGGAAGCACGCAAAGAAAGCTTCAAGTGCCCTGCACAACACACAATCACATCTGTTTATTGTTAGTGGCAGCAGAAAGATGGTCAAAAGAATAACTGAATGTCAGTCTAACGCTGTCGGTCTTTGCGATGCCTTTGCACTTCATTTGACATACTGTTGAAATCCCGAAAAAAGCTGTCAAAAAAGGAAAGGAAAAGATAGCCAAATAGCCTTTGACTGACCTCATACAGTGTGACACTAACTAGTGCTTACTGAATCCATCAAACACCACCCATCAAAATACCCCTATCTTGATGCTAAGAAGCCTGGCCTTTGACAGGTCCTCCAGACCGATGATTGAGTCGTCCTATCACATCGTGATGGACCCCAGAGGACACCCTCTTCTCTCCCCCCCCTGCCCCCTCACTCTCCGGCCCCCCTGCCCTCCTGGCCCCCGGACAGTCAAACGCTCTAATGCCAACTCCCTGTCTATCTCCCCCCGGCCAACTCCCACACACGCACATATATAAGTTAAAACAGGTACATCTGTACACACAGATTCACAAGCACGTATACATACTCTAACACACACTCGCACATTTGATCATAACGCACGCATAAACGCACAACAAGAACACGATCACACACACTAGACTCACACCCTTAAGCATACGCACACGCGCACTTTGCAAGGCTAGAGTTACTCCCATGATGCCCTCTGCTTGTCACCCGGGCAGAGCCCTTCTCTGTGTCCACAGCTGAGCGGAATACAAAGCGCTCGGCATTGTGGGACAGAGGCGTTCACTGACTGTTAATATCTGGTTCCTTCCCGAGGAAGGATCTGTTACCGTGATGTCATTTTTCAGGGTAGACTCGCATGTTAACACTCCCCGTTATCGAAGCGGGACCTACTCAGCAATAGATTCAAACTTAAAATCGATATTTAGTCAAACCGGGGATGCAAAAACCCAAGGAGTATAGAATGAACTCCTCGGCGGAAATCTCTTCAAATGGGCGCCGATGAGATTACCTCCTTAATAGTCTATTCAATGGACTATGAGATGATTACGAGCGGTGACATCGTCCTCTGTTGAACAGGGCCCCGGCAAAACACTCGCTACGGCTGAAGATGACTTCATCAGACCACGACGCTCTCGTTACTTAGAGTTGCTGTTGCCCCGGCGCTCTGCATGCAATCAGGCCCTGTGAATGGTGAAATATGCTTCCTCTGAAGGTAATGTGCCCCATCTCTGTCCCAGACGAGGACACATTCATCACCGGCCCTGGGTATTTACAACCGTCCAAGGCACAATGATGCGACTGCGGTGTTATTTAACCGGGGGGAGCGGGGACACACGCTGACTGTGAATGGAACCCAAGCCCAAAGTGGGTCGGGAGAACGCAGTGGAAAGACGAGCGAAAAAGGTGAAAAAGGGTCTGTTGACGTTTCGTCTGGAAAAGTAAACGTTTTCTGTTGAACGCTCCTGCGTTCAAACATGCGTGCGGACGTTTAGGTTACGGCTCGTCCTTTAGATGCAGGCAAGTAGTTACGGTGAAGGAGGCTTCATAACGTCAGTACTGCTGGGAGTCAGGTGGCTCCGCGGGTTAAGGCGTTGGGCTCACGATCGGAAGGTTGTGAGTTCAATTCTTGGCTGTGGCTATGTGATGTTGTGTCCTTGGGCAAGGCACTTCACCCTACTCGCCTCAGGGAGATTGTCCCTGTACTTACTGTAAGTTGCTCTAGGTAAGAGCATCTGCTGAATGAATATTCATTTATTTCTGATTAAGCAGAGGGTAATCCTGAGATTGGGTTTGTTTCTCATTGCTAAACCCTCGATAAAGTCAAGCGGTGTCATATTACCTAAAATAATGCAGCGAGCCAAGGGTGGGTTGTCTATATCAGTGGGCCTCAACCCTGGTCCTCAGGACCCACTGTCCTGCATGTTTTAGATGTTTCCCTGCTCCAACACACCTGATTCAGATGAATAGGTCATTCTGAAGCTCAGCAGAAGCTTGTTAATGACCCTTTATTTGAATCAGGTGTGTGGGAAGGGGGGAAACATCTGAAACATGCAGTTGGCAAAGGGGATTGTGGGTGTTTGAGGGTGGGATGCTCGTCTCATGTTGTATTTGTTGTGTGCATGTTTGAGTGTTGTGGTTCTGTTGATTAAGTTTGTCAGGATGATGCTGTAAATTGCTGTTGTAGTGTTTGCTACTATATCTGTGAACTGTATGTGTTTCAATGGCTTCCAGTTGGCATTCATACGTGGGGGTGGGGGCAATTCACAATAGAAATCTGCAGTTGAGTGATTTATGGATGACAGGTGTGAAAGGTCTTTGTCTGGAGCGGGCGATTTATTTAAGTAGCGCACCCGCTACAATAGCAATGATTTGAAAGCCACGCTCATTGAAGGACCGCTCTTTATTAACTGAATGAGTTGAATTCATTGTTTGCGCGAGTTAGGACTCATCAACCTGTTACAGGTGTTTCGGCAACGGAAATCAACATGAATTCAATTAAAATGCTGCTCGTACTAAATTATGCATCGGGGGTTGATAGCATGCGAGCGCACTGATGATGAGGTATGAATACCAACCTATTCCAGGTGTTGCGCCCTTCGCAAACGCCACAGCAGTGTTGAGACGTGTTAAGATGCTGTCTAGATGATACGTGCTGGTTGTCTTGAAAGAGTTGCGTCAGTGTAGCATCCACTGTTGGGTATCAGGTATGTACGGACCCAAGACACCTGTACATCCTTGTCCCAGGAAAGGTGATGTCAGCCTCTTCTATTGACCGTCTCCTTCAGCTCGGCCATGATGCACGCACTCTCTCTGTCTCTTCTTTAATGTGCTCTTTTTTACCGTGTCACACACTTAAATACATCCTCTCTCTCACTCTCACACACACACACGTGCGCGCACACACAAAGTCTTAACACTCATCCTGACAGCTGTGGTGTTAAAACATTCAGGTGAATCAGGTAGGATCACTAAAATAAGATCTTGATTAGTGTGCTACAATGCACGTGCTAACTACGTACCGCGAACAGCCTGGCTAGCATGTCAGTGGGTTCTGAGCAGCAGTTACACCGGCCCCCAGTCATCACCCCAGCTTGCATCTCCACATTACGTCACTCGTTAAGGGGGAGTCAGGTGGATTGAGTGGTTAGGGTGTCGGACTAGCGCTCAGAAGGGCGTCAGTTGGATTCCCGATTAAAGCAGCGTGATGTTGTGTCCTTCTCTGTGACATGCCGGAGGGCGTCGCGTCACTTCCCCCATGTACGTCCTCCATATCCGTCCCTCAGCGGTGACTCAGCACAACCCAGGATGTGGAACCAATCCTTTTGTTCACAAATCACAGCTTCGCATTCCACATTCCAGCTCGCACCGGTCGACACTAGGTCTGTTTTTGACTGAGAGTAGGACATCTTTTTTTAAATATAAAAGAGTAGGTAGCCTCTAAAACTATTTTTCTTTGTAAATAGTCTGTGTGGGGGGGTGTGGGGTAGGAAGGGGCGCCATATTTGTCATTTTCAAAAAGTGTGTGTGGCGGGGTGAGGGGGGTGCGGATGGGGCATGTCGAATGTGAAACGACATCTATTATCCTGAATACAGATATACCGCGTGGGTACGGTGTGTAGCGTTGCGCTGTGTTAACAGCCAGTGGAGAACGTCACGAGGCAGGGAAGGTTCTAGACCGGCAGCTCAAAACCTCGGTCAAACCTGGGTCCACCGCTCGAACCCAACAAGCAGCCTGCGGAAGGGAAAACTAAAATCAATGCCCAGACCTCAAGTTGGAACTCCCAGGCGCTGTTGACTCTCGCTGCCTTGCACACGGCGCTTCCTCCAAGCCACGCGCGGTACGTCGATGCGATTCCCTTCCACCCCTCCTGCCTCGCCGACTTCCATCGCGAAAGTGGCTTATAAATTCTGATTGCATGTTGTACCTTTCCCAGTCACTGCCTCCCACTCACCTACACACTTTCCTTCCACTTCTACCTTCGATGGCCCCCACCCCTCCGCTCCCCCCCCCCCGCCCTCACCCCCACCACCAGCATGAGCAACCTTCTCCTTCCTTCTCCTCAGTCCTCCATCACGTCGGTGCCTTTGTGATCATAGTGACAGCCTTTACAATATGTCGCTGTGGATCTGCTTCACCTTGAATATTTCACTGAAATGCCAGTGGAGGCTTGAGTCGAACCCAGGGGACTGTCCAACTGATGAAAGCTCTCCCTCTCTCTTTTCCTCTCTCTCTTTTTCTCTCTCTCGCTCTCTCTCTTTCTCTGTCTCTCTCTGTCTGTGTCTCTCTATCTCTCTCTCTCCATCATTCAAATGTTGTGGTTTTCTCTCTTCTTTCTCGCTTTTTCCAAGCCGAGACACAGCTGCCCCCTCTTGGAGATGAAGATGCCAGCGAACATCACAAGAGCCCAACGCATCCTCGTCCAGTCGCGGCGGCGGCGGGGCGGCCATTTTCCTGTGGCGTCAGAGACGGGACTGGAATCTGGTGAGCAGAGCGAAGAGCTGAGAAATGAAACGGACTGCCTGGTCTCCATTCAAAGGAAAAAGGCGTTCACACTTTGATGAAGACGTCTACTCATCCCTCCCAACACATGTCAACATGATGTACTGTAACGTCAACAAATAAATTACAGTACTGAATGGACTCAATACTGAGGATTACTCGGCTGAGAGAACGCCGTAGCACCGCATTTGAAAAATTTGACAGGAATGTGCTTGAAAACAACCTGGTGATCAGAACCATAAATGGTTTTATTCGCGAACTTGCCTTTAGCGATCTGTTTAGTACCAAGGTTTCTGGGTTAATAACTGTGAAGACATTCTAACGACAGGTCAAGTCATGTTTGACGCGCATTAGCAGAGCGATGGTGGTTTAACTCTCATGGTTAAGAGTCTATTACCGGCTCAATTTGGGAGTTCATTTCCTCAGTTAACTCAATCCGAAGGTTTACAAGATTATTTGGATAACATTAAATGTCTTAGACAAGGGATTTATGGATAGTAAAGCCGGGCACATCCAGCTTAATCTTGCTTCAGTTTACATTTTTTTTCCTCTTCCTAACATGCCTCAGTGCAAAAGTATTTCTGCTTCTTCTCATGTGAGGAGCCCTGTGGCTGAGCGGTTAGGGACATTTTGTCCTTGGGCGAGGCACTTCACCCTACTTGCCTCAAGGGTGGAATGTCCTTGTACTTGCTGTAAGTCGCTCTGGATAAAAGCATCTGCTAAAATGCCTCAATGTAAATGTTCTCATCCAACAATTTGTTAGCACAGTCACTACAAACTGTGTTTTCTAGATTATGAGCTCAAGGCTCATGGAATTTCTGGATGAGTTTCTCCCAGAGATCTTCTTTTATTTTGGGAATAATTAGCATTGTGCGTCTACACTGCGGCGTCAACACCGCATCCGTTCACAGAGTCGACCGAGTTGAACGTACCCCCTCCCTGTACCAGACTTTCCACCGGAGTTTCCTCTGTGCCTGAGGCCTGACTGTGGGCTTCTGCTGTGTGCGTGTCAGAGCAAGCGGGTCACCAACCCTAGCGTGGGAGGTGGTGAGGGGGAAGGAAGATGCTCCGCAGGGGGTGGAGGGAGACAGATGGCGCCCCTAGGACGGGAACCGGGGGGGGGGGGTGAAGGGGGGGGGGAGGCGTCTGCGAGGTGGACCGACCTGTCTCACGGTGGCACCTTCCGACTGGGCTGGGCCATCGCCCCGTCTCCTCTCCATCTCCGGGGCCGAACCGGAGGAGCCCTGACACGGCTGCTGCTGTAAGCAGACACCCCCGGCCACCTCGGTGGCTCGTTCAGACGTGTGTGTGATCGATGCGTCGGCTCTGTATGGACTAGGACTGCTGCCTCGAGGCGTCACTGCGCTCGCTGCTGTAAACTACTCCCCCACACTCTCTCTTTTGGAGAGACTGGATGAGACCCTCGGTCTCGACCGATTGACTCGCAGGATTCTCGGAACGCCAGTTTTTCCACCCCCCCGTTTGTTTTCTATTTTAATTCTTCTTACAAGTCCCTCTTCCTCAAATCCCTCAGACCGCGACTACCTGAAGTATTAATACAACATGGCTCCGTCCCGTCAATCCCACCCTCCCTCCCTCCCGGTCACCACATCCTGGTCATTTTTTTCTTTAATTCTTCTTCTTTTTTTTCTTTCTCGTCGTGTATATTCATCAGGGGCCTAATCTCTGTGGCGTGGAGTCTGGGGACCGGGAGAGATAACCTGAAGGGTTGCCCTGAGCCGACGTAGATGTGTGTCACAGTATGGGGGGAGGTGTTAGGCTCAGCTGGGTGTGTGCATACATGATTTATTTGACTTTCACACCCGGGGGGGGGATAAGAAGATGACCTTGCTCCCTCACGGCATCACTCTCTCACTGGAGACTCTCGTTAGAGCGTATTGAGGTACAGCCGAGCTGATTGGCAGCGTGACGGGTATTTTGGTGTCTGTGTTTATTTACATGTAGCCATTTAGCAGACGCTGTCTTATCCAGAGTGACTTACAGCAAGTACAGGGACGTTCCCCTCTGAGGCAAGTAGGGTGAAGCGCCTCGCCCAAGAACATAACGTCCGGTTGACACAGCCGGGGGTTCGAACCGAGGAACTTCTGATTACTAGCCCATGACTCCCTCCATGTTCCGTGCGAGGTCAATTGTTCTTTTTTCGACCGTAAGGACGCGTCACAGCCGCAGGTTGCAGACGGGAGCGTTGATATTAAAGCGGCCGTTCGGAAGCGTGACTGCAGCTGTGTTCTGTCAACATCACTTGTTATATTCCAGGTTATTTTCTGCTGTTTGCGTATTGTTACACCAGGAAGTGACAGACAGCTAGCGACGTATCGCCTGAGGATTTTGGTGTGGGAAGTGATTTAGACCAAATTGAAAGATGAAAAGCTCAATTATATCTCCGCAAGACGACACTTTTATCCCCCCACCCCCAACCCGCACAACTATCATGCAATTCCGAGAACCAATTTTGAATTTTTGTGGAGAAATTTTGTCTCCTACAATCTGTTATCAATGGTTAAGAAATGGATTCTTCTGGTTGGCCCGATTGCCCTTTCCTGAACTTGAACTCAAGCAGAAATCAATCGCATTCTTGACCATGAAGAGATTTTTAACCTCTGTCAAAACAGAGATATTTGCAATGCATATCAGTGGATTGAATGATTGTGGCTGAAACCTTGTACTTGAGTTCACGATTGCAGTGAGAACCTGCCATTGATTTGTGTTTCCAATCTTACCCAGCCCACACCGGGAACACCCACAGGAAGGGGAAATAAAGAAGCCAACAGCGTCGATTTGAATATGTTTCCTGTCAAACAGATGATTGCTATGATGCTTCAGGATTGTACAGCGCACCATGTAAATCACCACAGTATAATAACCTTGAGAGAGAGAGAGAGAGAGAGAGCTTTGTGACTGGTGGTCTGACACTCAGCTGCAGCCATCATCGTTAGACTGCTGCGAGGGCCGATACAGGACTGTGTGTGAGTGTGTGTCAGTATCAGGACTGTGTGTTTGTGTCAGTATCAGGACTGTGTGTGTGTGTGTGTGTCAGTTTTAGGACTGTGTGTGTGTGTCAGTATCAGGACTGTGTGTGTGTGTCAGTATCAGGACTGTGTGTGTGTGTGTGTGTCAGTTTTAGGACTGTGTGTGAGTGTGTGTCAGTATCAGGACTGTGTGTTTGTGTCAGTATCAGGACTGTGTGTGTGTGTCAGTTTTAGGACTGTGTGTGTGTGTCAGTATCAGGACTGTGTGTGTGTGTGTGTGTCAGTTTTAGGACTGTGTGTGTGTGTGTGTCAGTATCAGGACTGTGTGTGTGTGTGTGTCAGTATCAGGACTGTGTGTGTGTGTGTGTGTCAGTTTTAGGACTGTGTGTGTGTGTGTGTCAGTATCAGGACTGTGTGTGTGTGTGTGTGTCAGTTTTAGGACTGTGTGTGTGTGTGTGTCAGTATCAGGACTGTGTGTGTGTGTGTGTGTGTCAGTTTTAGGACTGTGTGTGTGTGTGTGTGTGTGTGTGTCAGTTTTAGGACTGCCTGTGCTGTGTGTGTGTCAAAATCCTGATCGTGTGTTTGAGTATGTGTGTGCATGTAGGTATCAGGAACGTGTTGTGTGTACGTGTGTGTGCATGTTAGTATCATGACTGTGTGTGTGTGTGTGCATGTTAGTATCATGACTGTGTGTGTGTGTGTGCATGTTAGTATCATGACTGTGTGTGTGTGTGGGTATTAGTATGCCTGGTGACTTTTCTCCCCCGGTGAAGTAGCCACACTTGTGCATAATGTGTGAGAGAATGGATAAACACACACAGGACCAACGGACGCTAGCGCTACCCTGGACCAGCCCTAATCTCCTTCACCAGATTAGGTCTCTGTAATGTGATGCCAAGTCATGCTCCGAGAGGCTGGATGGAATCTGCATGGTCCCTTTTCCTCATTCTTACATATATTCAAGTATTATGAAGGGAGTCAGGTGGCTTAATGGCTGAAGTGTTGGGCTTGTGATCGAAAGGTTGCGAGTTCGATTCCCGGCTGTGACTACATGACGATGTGTCCTTAGTGTGGCTCTTCACCCTACTTGCCTGAGGGGGGAATGTCCCTGTACTTGCTGTACAATGGAAACAAGTAAATCGACGCGTCTGTCGATTGTTTTTTGATCAGACCACTTCCTGGTTTGTCTCCTCTGGAAAGGCATCCTGATGAGTCTCTGTCTGAAGTCTATACGCAGGATAGCCAATTAGGAGAGGGGATGTTAACGATGTTAACCATGTGATTTACATGTTCAAGGTTTTTCCCCGCACAGCAGTCATATTTCTTTCTCTCTTGTTGTCTCTCCCTCTCTCTCTCTCTGTCTCTCTATCTCAGTCTCTGTATCTTTCTGTCTCAGTCTCTATCTCTGTCTCTCTCTGTGCGTCTCTCTCTCTTTCTCTCGCTCTCTCTTTCTCTCGCTCTCTCTCTCTCTTTCTCTCTCTCTCTCTCTTTCTCCATGTCTCTCCTTCCCTGCAGGAGAAGCAGCCGGTGAACGGTGAATCCAGTCAGGTGAGTGTTGCCAAGGGCATCAGGACCTGTGAGCCAAACCATGCAGCAGGATCTCCTCAGAATTAATCACCCACAATACTTTGCAAACGTGCTGTTAAGCCCGCGCAGGACTCCAGGCCACTCGCGGTGACACGAGCTCCCTTTTTTCTCAACCTTGTTCCTGACAGCGCCTTAGTAAGCTGCAGGCGGACCCTCAGAGAGCAGAGAAAGGAACCTTCCAGAAGTCTGACTCTGTTCCTCGGAACATGAGGCAGCTCTCTCCTGTCACCTGCCTCTGCGCTAGCTGGTGAAGAGCCACACTAAGGACACATCGTCGTGTAGTCACAGCCGGGAATCGAACTCGCAACCTTTCGATCACAAGCCCAACACTTCAGCCATTAAGCCACCTGACTCCCTTCATAATACTTGAATATATGTAAGAATGAGGAAGTCACGAAAGGGAGGCTGCCGTCTACAGGCTCAGAGGAAAGAGGATATCACAGGGTAGCGTGCAGATTCCTGGAGTGGATTCACGGTTATCAAAGCGCTGGCTGTAGGGGGGGGGGGGTGGGGGGGGGGGCAGGCTGACATCAACACAGGAAGGGACATGGCGCCTCGATGCGTCTTGACAAATGTCACCTCTGCGTTCCGAGGCCTGTCTCATCATGCCCGGGCGTTCTGACATTATCAGGCCTGTTTATTCACGCTCACCTCAAGAATGCGCCCGAGAAACGCGAGGGGCTAGATTTGGTTTCAGCTTTGGTGGGGACATCCATTTACCATTTACCGAGCCGTAGAAAGGACTTTGATAATATATTCGTGGGGAAAATATTGGTGGGGACTAGTGCCTGGTGACCCCCAGCCCCCCTGCAGAAATGCTGTAATTCTCCAAGCCCAGGCAATCGGATGGCAGATTACAGAAACGGTCCCCTACCCCAGCCCCCCCACCCCCTCTCCCCCTTCTCCACCCGCTCTCCACACCCCTCTGTGACAGCAGACTCTCAGTCTATTAAAAGAGGGGCTGAAATTCTACAGGGAAATTACCTGCTCAGATTCTCTTTATGACTGGGACATTTTAATATCCTGCCCTGAGCAAGGGAACGCTGGAATGTCAACGAGTTTATCAACAACCGCCGAACAGGCCTTTGTGGCTTATTTACATATGGTACTGTATACCTCCTACACCACCACCCCACCCTCTACCCCATCACCCCACCCATCTCCATTATGCCCCCCGCATCAAAACATCAATGTCCCTGCAAGAATCCCGTGAAAAAAGGCGACCAATCGCACCTATCCTTCTCCGTTGGCTCAGTGCCACACACACACACACAGTGTGACCCCCTGCACACACACACACGCAGTGTGCCTTCCTACACACACACACACAGTGTAACCTGCTGATCCTGAAGGCAGGGGCAGGGCAGTGGCAGTCGTCACCAGCGCCAGGACACCAGAACATTTGATTCCACAACCCTCTAAAACTGATTTACTGCCCCAGACCAAAGACGCTTTATCCCTGCCCTGATAAACTGTTGTTGCCGTGGTGCCCACCAAACCTGGGCCCAAACATCCTCCTGTTTTAAAGATAACGTCTGTCCGTTTTTTAAGCATTAACAGAGGTCCCTGTTAAAGAAGTCTACAGCGGTGTCCTCAATTACAGCCCTATCTCCCCAGGTCTCCGCTCTGCAGTAAAATGTAATATAGCGACCTGTCAACCGCTGGCACTATCAGGGCTGAGTAACACACCACAGACAGGTCACAGAAAGAAGGAGAGGGATTATTTAGTGATGCAGGTGGGGGTCTTTTTTCCTAGGTAGGTATTTTAGGTAATAAAACCCACCATTGCTAGGGTGCAGCGTGATCCAATTATCACCTCGAGGGACCACCTCAATCTGGTAACCAGCAGTCTGTGTCTGTGTGTGTGTGTGTGTCGGGGGCAGGGGGGAGTAGGAGGGGGTGGGGTACGCCATGAAGGGTTGGTTCTGTCCGAACGTGCGGCTACAAAGGCAAGTCTACCCCCCCATCCCACCCCCCCCTCTCATTCTCTCTCCGTTTCTTACTGACAGCATCCCAGAATGCAATGTGAAAGCGTTCCGTGGTTCAGACAGACCAGCGATGTGCTGTCATCCTTAATTTTCTAAGCAGCAAGACATTTTCGCAAAGTTCAAGGAAAAAGAACATTAAGACAAGAAGATGAAAAAAAACGAATTTCCGTAGAGATTATTATTTTATTCCTTTACGCTCACAGCTGCCGAGGCCATGACGTGTTTGTTAACCAAACTGAGACTACGGCGCTACAGCGCACACGATCATGGCGCGCAATCAAAACGTCCAACATCTTAATAAAGATGTTTTTCTGCTCCAACGAGAAAATGTAATTGCGCTGCCGACTGTGTTCACAATTATATCAACAACCATTGCTAGGATGGATGTCGGTAGCTGACCAAGGACAGCTGAAGATTCCACCCCCCCCCCCCTCCCCCCCGAGTTCCCTTCAGCTATCTGGCTCACCCTGGTCAGTGAACCAGCCCTCTGGCTTTACCAAGCTCCTGCACTGGATCAAACAACAGGAGGATCAGCTCAAACAGGCGTCCGCGAAACTGCTGACCTCTGCGTCTCTCTAATCTCCTGAACCGATCCCCCCCCTACGCTGACTGAGTCCTTACGCACGTCTTTCGTGTCTTTCGCTACGGGAATACTTTGCTTGTCTAGGCGACGACACCGATCGTAAAAGACAAACATGCTGGATGCGATGCGTGTTGACCGCTCGTTTACCTGCGAGCGGAGGGATCCCGTTTTTAAACGTTAACAAACCAAGGGGTGAAATTCCGGCCGGCTGTTTCCACTCCTCTCGCTCGCACTGGACGCACAAGGATCTCTTTCCAGCTCACTTCCCATTTCACGTGAGCTACAGCAACGCAAAGCAGGCCCCTGCCTCCTGCTCCGCTTCGCTAGCTGAGCAAACGAGACAGGAAATCATTACCGTCAAAACTTCTCAGGGAAAGGTCGCTCAAATCGAGAAAATGAAATTAGTCACCTTGAAGAGAGGAAGGGACGGGGCGGCGGAGGTGGGAGGTGGGCGGACATGAGTGGGAAAAACCTCCGGCAAAGACCTCCTGTTAAATGATTGAAAGGTGTGCGTGCGCTTGTGTGTGTGTGGGCGGCGGTGTGTGGATGTTGTCTTTTATTTATTTGCAATTAAACGAGATAATTGAGTCCTTCCCACTTCATTAAGGGGGAGGAAATGATAAAGCTGCGAATTAATGACTGAAATCAGACCTGGTTAACTCAAACGAGGCAGGCTTTAAAATACTGTCTGCTCTCCGCCCAGACATCCAGCGGAGAGTGAGCTGAGAAACCCCAGATGGAGAACCCAAATCAAGGGATCAAGGGAGAACGCCGATGCGCTGCCGTCCCCGAAACGGAGACTGAGATGAGGGGGATCTCCGTTCAAGAACCAGCGATCAGGTTTGGAATCACGGACATCCGGAGCTCGTCACCTCCACTTCCCCCTGACTCCGGCGATGTCAAACCTGTCCTTCTCTCGCTCCCTCGCCAGTACGGATAACTAATGAGGCCCCCGTCTCCGACCCCTGTAATCATCATTCCGCGGGTTCTTTATCCGATACGTGAAGGAAAAGATTTCAAAAGGTCACCTGCAGCAAATGCACAACTATTGTCGGACACGAGCCGGGAACGTCTTCATTAGATGATGAAACCTGCTGGTTGCTGGAGAGAGCTCATTAACGAATGTCAAACGAGTCTCCCATTGTATTTCTGTAAGCAGGGAACGCATCAGGATTAGTTACACACCGATATCAAGCCATGGTGATTATACACAGTATAAGGATGTAGTGGAGAATCTGATATAGGCTACACAAATATGTGATCTAGATATATACTATATCAGTATATAATTACCCCTTCTTCGTTATTTTCCTCTTCTTCAATTGTTCTCGATGGGAAAACGAGATGGAGGGACAGGAGAGAGAGCAGGATAAAATAACTAAGCGTCTCGGGATCGTGCAGGTTTCCCAGCAAGCTTTGCCCGTGTTCTGATTCGTTGGTCTGAAGCACATTGCTGTGAATTAACCTAACAGTTTCCAATCCGGGTAACGACCCTGATGTCTCACGAAAAGCCCGTCCTCTCTTCGGAATCCACGTTTCGTTAAGACTAATTAACTCCCGTCAATCTCTCTGCACAATTAAATCCTGCCAGAGTTTTGTGGAGAATATGTTTGATTCGGCACATGCTACATGCCCGGGAGTAAGATGTCTTCAACTATAGAGTGGGATGGAAGAATTCAAGCACCGCTCATTATGCTAATCCACTAGCATTACTCATAGGTAAACTCAGCCGTGGATTGAAACACACAGGAAGTTCTATTTTAGCCTGGGATTGTTGAAAGGAACCAGTAAGGTTGTCCCATAGGACGATCTATCAGCGTATTCCATTTCCATCTAACGTGTGGGCATGAAAGCGACCGTCTTTAGCTCCGTTCCTCATCTGGATTCAGGTGGGGAGCCCGCTGGGACTGCCTAGGCCCTTCACCAACACCCTACCCACCGGTTCAACAACCCTCGGATCCACAGAAACAGTGTCTGAGGAGGGGGGAAAAAAAGACTCATCGCCGTGTTTTCTGACACGCGGCGTTACGCCCCACACGCCTCTCAAAGGTCACCGCGATCCTTGTCTGCGGACCGGTAAGGATTCATTATTTTACCGGT
Organism: Protosalanx chinensis; assembly: GCA_030340685.1. Taxonomy (NCBI): domain Eukaryota; kingdom Metazoa; phylum Chordata; class Actinopteri; order Osmeriformes; family Salangidae; genus Protosalanx; species Protosalanx chinensis. The sequence continues at coordinate 3,558,786 of CM059332.1, forward strand.
GATTCATTAACCACCTAATAACCTCTAAGTTACTTCACACGGTGTTCTTGCCGAGCTGCAGTTTAGTCCGAAGGCGTTAACATCCTGCATTGAGAGCGACCAAAAACGGACTCTCTCCTGACAAGAGAAAACAGGGAGGTTCATTGTGAGCGTTAATGGCCCGTACATCACATCCTATCTTCTGGAGCCAGGGTGGACAAGCCTGGTCTGTTAGCCCCGAGGACCAATCCCAAGAGCCGTTAAAAAAGAGTTGATCCAGCTTAATGTCCCTTTATTAAGGCGCAGGGCTCCCAGAGAAAAAGAAGCACGCCGGACCAGGGCGATTATTTACATCTTATTAGCCTTAGGCGGCGAGGTATTACTTAGTGCCACGCTGAGAAAGCTGCCATCTTGTCCGTGCGGCCGTTCCTCATAGCTAGGTTCTGTCACATAAACTGTGGTTCCCCCTGCCCTGGACCCGTTCCCACAGACAGATAGCCAAACTCCTCACCCGGCTTCCGGGGGTTGGGAAGGGAACGAGCAGGTTTAACGGACTGCCTTGCGCCGTGGCCCCAAAGCTGCCGTTTCCAGAGGAAGCGTCTCTTCCAGCCCACGTCTCTGCTCCAATTAGATGGCAGGAGCCAGCCGGCGGTGCGGCGGGTCACTTCCTGTGGTTGATGTCGCTGTCCGCGGCCGTACGGCGAGGATTTGTAGCCGGATTTGAAGGATGACGTGCTGTTCTCGTACCCTCAAAGACAGCGGCGCAAGCACAAATCCGGGTTCCACCGAGGGACCTCTGTTCTGCTTTGGCAAGCACTGCGTGTACCGGCCGTGCGGTGCAGATGCTCGTAAAGGCGGTTAAAAAGGCAAACCCCAAACTCCGGATGAGTCGGTGGGTGGACATGCAAGGATGAGACATGGTTGCAGAGGCATCAAACGAGCGTTCTGCCCCCCCCCCCCCCCCCCCCCACGCACACACACACCCCCCCTCACACACACAAGCCTCTCCTCTGATGCCTCCTTTAGGTTCCAGAGTTGAGGTGTTTGGACATAAAGGCCTCGTTTCGCTCCACCAGAGACCGCTGGCTAAAGCAGCCCGAGGCTCGGGGTCCGCGGTCCCCACAGTGGGGGTGACGCGGGGTCGTTCCCACCCACTCCCCCCCCCCCCCCCCCGAGGCAGTGTTACTCCTGAAGGACACTGTGCATGCTGCGTTTTAGAGCAAAGCAAAGCCCAGGACTAAAACATACTTTCATTTGAAATGAACTTTGTGGGCAAACCCACAGCGGCAAACGGATTATTCTGTGCTAACGTGAATCCTGCCTCGGTATAAGGGCAATATATCTCAAATGGTGTGTGTGTTTGCAGTTGTGCTAGTGTGACCATCTTGCATTATTGAACACGCAGTGGGAGAAAAAAAAGTTGCAGGTGGGGAAGTTAATATTTAAGAGGACTGTAGGAACCATCAACATCTTGTCTTGTTTACGTAAAGATAAGGTTGCTTTCGCCAAGGGAAATCCTGAGAAACGAGTCTAAATTCCCATATTGAAAAACCTGGAGTTGTTTTGATTTTTAACGCGCCATCAACACAATGCAAGATGTCAAAGTAATCCTAGGTATAATTGCCCATGAGCGTAAAGGGAAGTCCCATCTGTTAAAACAGAAAAGACGAACGATGTAATCAAGTGGTTATCGTATGGCGCACATACCTGGGAGACAGCACAACACAAGCAGACATCACACATGTTAAGGATGTTGAAAAGGTGGGAGGTGTTTTGGAGTAATTCTGAATAAACAGCTTTAAAACATCCCTGAAGCAACATCATCTCTAATGGGCATTCACTTCAAACCTGGTAAAACTGCAAAATACCCATCGGCCCTGTGAAATCACGAGTTTGGGTTAATTGTAACAAAGGCGAAGATAACCGCAAAACGACTGCCTAGCAAAATGTATTTGTATAGCCCTTTTTACAAGCAATGTCACAACGGGCTTCACATATACCCATAGAACTGCCCCTCAACCAACCTAAACCCTCAAAGAAGACGAGTAAAACCTCCCAGAAAAACTCACTAGGGAGACAAAATGGAAGCAACTTTGGGAGGAGCAATTCAGTGAGGGATCCCCTCCTCCAGGGACGGTTGGTGAAAGAGAGGAGCAGAACACAAGTTAAACAGTCATACATCTAGAGAGAGTTAATAGCACATAAACAGGTCTGGGAGAGGCATCTGGGGGGGGGGGGGGGGGGGGGGGGGCGGGGGGGTTTCTGGACACCTTGACAGATTAAATATACAGGAAGCTGGTTGGTTGCTAAGCATCAAGAAGTAGCCACTTAGCATGACTGGATACGTCAAATTTGTGTTAATAATGACAGGATTTCAGGCATTAATGCGGCAGCAGGCTGTCAATTGTGACACAAGCATCGCATGCGAAGGCTGCTCGTGAACCATACCTTAAACTAGACACTTTAATGCAACCTGTCGAGCAACGAAACAAATCTTCTCTTCAAATCCACTCGATGCGTCGCACGTGATTGATTTCCGCTGAATGTAATATTCATTTATTTTCCTATACTCATCCATTTAAAGTCCACAATTCCTTGATTTCATTTCAACCCGAGAGGGTGGCAGAGGAATCAATGCGTTCAATTAGACACACAGAACCCCAGCAATTAGCTGCTGTCCTAATGCGCCTCGATGGATTTTTCTAAAAGGATGAGAGAAAGCAATACTGTACGTCTGCATGTCCTGTTCTCGGTGGATCTACTTTGACGGTTGCTCAGCAGGAAGTCTGCAGCACTACCGTTACCACGGCAGCATGTCATTCCGGGAACCGTCTTCTGTCAAACCTCGCCAGCGGTGCCGTCTGATAGGATGGAGCGGTCATCCTGTCACACGGCGTTTGCCCTTCCGCGGGAGGCCGCACGCATCACGTAGACCAGGGGGGGCAATCCTGGTCCTCGAGGGCCGCTGTCCTGAAGGTTCTAGATGTTTCCCTGCTCCAGCGCACCTGATTCTAATGAAGGGTCGTTATCAAGCTCTGTGGAGGTGTGCTGGAATGTTCTCTGGATGAACGCTGGTCTGGACTTGTTCCTGTCCATGTACCTTGTATTCAATGGATTGTTCGTTTCCCACGATCGTATGGTATTTCTGACTCACACAAAGGAGGCGATTGTGGTCGAATTTCCATTTGAACGCCTTCCGGAAACGTCATGACACCCACTGGCCTGTCCGTCAGGGCCTGTGATGTTGATTAACCCCACCCGCCCCCCCCCCCCCCCCCCACCACCCCCCCAAGACGAGCTGGCACAGTGGTGACAAAGTGTCTTCTTAATCATCCTCGTCTGGATTATGGATTTCATATTTCCTTTCGCTCCCCCTTTTATGCAAACGCATGCAGACACCCTTTCGGCATTCCTTCTACATTCTTCCCTCTCTCTCATTCTCTCTCTCAGTCTCTCTCTCTCTCACACTCTCCTGAATCTTCACCCCTCCGATTCTCTTCATTTATGCCCTTAGATACTGTTCCATGGCTTTAAGATGAGGCCAGTGGTGATTACTGCTGTTACTACTGTAGTATATTGTACCATACAGCTGCACATTTGTCTAAAATCACTTGAATATGTACATACCCTGTATATTCTGATTATACTGTTCATACTATGTATATTCTGAGTATACCCATATTTATTATATTCTGTTGGATTAACTGTTTTGCACTTCTGGTTGGATGCTAACTGTATTTCGTTACCCTGTACTTGTACCTGTGTAATGACAATGAAGTTGAATCTAATCTAATCTAATCTTGGGTACCTAGCATACCACCAGCTAGAAGAAGGGCCTATTTTTGTGACTTGGCAAGCAACAGCTAAACCATGGTATCTAGCAAGGACGACCAACGAACATAGAGCCCTGAGCATCCGAAGCGGTCCACACTCCGACTTCAGACCACTTCTCTGTGAGCGCAGACACACCTGGTCTGGTCTGGTGAGACGTCCTGGCTGCCTTGTCAACACGCTGCTGCATGTCTCTTTCTCTCATCGATTTTCTTCTTTTCTCCACCCCCCCCCCCCCTTCTCTCCGCCTCAAGGTCAGACCTGGAGAGGAAGTCTGCGGGAGCTCATCTCGTCAGTACGATCAAGTCTGCTTCCCTCTTGAAGAGGGCGAGCGCGCTAACACAAAGGAGGTCGCGGGGAGTTTCATAACAAACGTTACGAAAAGGTGTCTCGGTTTACGTAAGACGGTTAAATATTCTATAAATATTAAACTTACCCGATTTAAGAAGTGAATTGTGTTTCTGTCAACACACCGGCAAACAACAACATACCTTTCCCTCGGGCCTATTACCATTTCTACTCACAATACACACGAAATGGAAGCCAATTTGTATTATTTTTTTACACACTGAAAATCCATCTAGATTCCAGAAAGTTGGACGGTAAATTTTCCTTTAGGCTCTCTGAGACAAATCATCGTGCAGCGTCCCTGAGGCGAGCTCCTGCTTTCGGTGAATGTCAGCGCGTTTAATGTGTTAGCATCGGTACACAAGTAATGGGCCTCATCACAGCCCATGACAGCCCTTCCCAAATTAATTATTTCCTTGTGAATGACTTTGAGCCGGTCCAAGATCCACAGGCGGAACCTCAGACAGGCAAACAAAGAAGGTGTCTCGACGACGGTAAAGAGGACAAAGTAGATGAATTCCCTCCAAAAACACAAGAGGCTTTATTTAAATCAAAATTAGCTGTGGCGGTGATTACGTCTCAATCACAGCAGCATAAAACGCGTTGAGTTCCGAGTGCAGGGTATGAAATGCGTGATAATCCCCACCATTAAGAAATGCCAGTAGTCTTAACAATATACTCAGCCCTTAACAATTTGGGGTTATTTCCCATTATTTGGACCCGAGTGACTGATTCAAGACTGCATTCGTGACTGCAAAGCAATGCTGAAGGAGGAAGTGTTACTGTGACCAGTGGGGGTGGGAGGTGGAGAAGGGTGTGGGGGTGGGAGGTGGAGAAGGGTGTGGGGGTGGGCAGGAGGTTTTAACGGTTTCACCCACACCCGTGATAAGGGCGGGGGTTCTGACCTGCAAGTAACATCACACCACGGCCCCGGAAGGTTCTCTGCGAACTGCAAATGAGTAAGCGTTAATGGCTAAGTGCTGGCATGGCTTTCGGGTGTCTTTGAAGGCCCCGGTCCGACAGAACGCTGGGGTAGGTTTATCTCCGTGTCTCCAATATTGTTCACACTAAAAGCTAGATGTTTAAGCCTGTTTTACTAACATCACCATAGATCTCTTTAAATGAGGGATAAGGGTCAGCATAAAGACCACAACACATGGAACGCGACCGCGAACGCCACACGCGCAGAACATGAATGTGTCGATGGGAATGAGCTTTGAGGAGAGATTTTTTTGTGTGTGAAAAGGGTTGGAAAAAAAACTCCCGTCGCCGTCGGGCTTTTAATTACAGTGCATCCCACTCAGCGACAATTAGCACAGCCCTTCAAGGCTATTTCGACAAACAGCAGCATCTACTTTGTGGGAAAGTGCAACATGATTACATCGTTAGCTCCTGACCGCAAACAGCGCAGCGCATCGGAAGCACTTTAGCACCGTCAGAAGCCTCCATGACACTATATGAATTACGACCAGTGGTGGAAACAGATGCAGCGTTCTCGGCGGTCAGGCTCGACGGAAGACAGCCCGCGCCGGCACGCTACCTCTTGTCAAGTATTTCATTTCATAGACGCACATGATTAACATAACCCCATCGCGGATGACATTACACGCGTCTAGGAATCCAGGAGAGAAGGCGGGCCGGGGGCGCGTAGCGTACATGAGCGGCGCGGAAAGAGGGGCAACGCGATCAGATAACCGCCATCATCCATACCACTTTGATTCCGTCTTTTCTTTTTTCTTTTTTTACGAATTTCTACCGTGGAATATTATTATGCAGTCAGCACATATCTCTACTGGTACCATCCTGGCTGTCATATTTGCAGGTTGTACTTAGTAATTTAATCTAATTGCAGGATAATGTAACCGATACTTGGGAGGGAAGGAGGGGGGGAGGGGGGGGGGGAGGGTCTTCGGGGAAAGGGATGTAATTATTGAATTGATTACTGGGGCCCGGTTAGACGGGGCCAAGATCCTGTCACAGAACAGGCCTGTAAAGTGAAAGATGGAGGGAAAAGCAAGATGGGGTGGATGTCTAATTCTTTTCAGGCTAGTTTCGCTGATAAACGGCTCACTGTAGAGGTTGCGACTCTGCTTGTTCCGGTTGTTTTCCACGGAATGCTTCCACACGCATCAAAGGCAGACGTGGTTTCACGTCGTTTGTTAGCGACCAGAACCGAGAAAGGCGCCCCGACATTTTCTTCAGCTCTCGACGGACCAATTTGGTTGGGTATGACGGTAGGTAGACAAAAACTAAAGCAGTGATCAATGTTTGTTTAAGAGGAGGGGAAAAAAACTAAACATTGGGAACACACCACTGTGCGCTAATGCGGCCCATTCTCTGGGAGTAAAATATCAAAGTACTCCTGTATTGATCCCTGGAAACAATCAATACTCAGCCATAGCATCTGAGCATTTGTTGCTCAGCAGCCTTATTTCTCTGGAATGGAAGATCACGAAATAGAGACTGATTGCTAGGCCACAGGGCTGGGGTTTGAAGTGCGTGTGTGTGAATGTGTGTGCGGCCGTGCTTGTGTGGCCTGCCCAGGTCTCTCTCTGTGTGTGTGTGTTCTAAGGGCTGGTGCTGCTACACAGACAGCTGACAGGTTCTGTGCAGCTGACAGGGGTGTGGGGGTTCCCAGGGGGCCTGGGGGACTGACAGCCGCTGCCCAGAGAGAAGAAAAACCAGCCTGTTTTCCTGCACAAAGGAGGGAGCGCGCTCACTTGTCTTCCTCCTTCTTTTACCCTCGCCGCCCTGTTCTCATCAGGCCATTAAAACCCCCTCTGCGTCGCTCTTGTTTTCTCTCTCCCACTCCGTCTCTCTCTCTCTCTCTCTCTCTCTCTCTCTCCCTCTATCTCTCCCTCTCTCTCTCCTCTCTCTCCCTCTCTCTCACTGACTCCTCTCTCCCCCCTCTCTCTCCTCTCTCTCTCTCTCGCTCTCTCTCTGCCTCCTCTCTCTCTCCTCTCTCTCTCTCTCGCTCTCTCTCTGCCTCCTCTCTCTCTCCTCTCTCTCTCCTCTCTCTCCTCTCTCTCTCCTCTCTCTCTCCTCTCCCTCTCCCTCTCTCTCTCCTCTCTCTCTCTCTCTCTCTCCTCTCTCTCTCCTCTCTCTCCTCTCCCTCTCTCTCTCCTCTCTCTCTCTCTCTCTCTCTCCTCTCTCCTCACTCTCTCCCTCTTCGCCCCCTGCTGTAAGCACACGTACATTCAACATGTCTTGTTGCACATGCAGTGTTCTCAGGGAGGAGAGACAGAGAGAGAGAGTATGTGTATGAAATACATGAAAACTCTCATGTCCGCCCTCCAGATCCGCTTCACGTGGCGACACGTGTTCTGAAGATGTGTCTTGGATGTCCTTGTCTCTCGTCTCTGTCTGTCTAACATCAACTAAACACACGCAAATATTGGGACACCCGACCGTCACACATACATCACTTCCTCGTACGGCGCGCCGCTCCAAAAAACAGCAGGCAAGAATCCCCCCCCCCATGTTGCTATGACAGCAGCTCCTCTTCTGGGAAGGCGGTCCACGAGTTTAAGGGGTGTGTCTGTTCAGTCGCAGGATCATCAGGTTTAAGGCACCACTTTTGGTTGATCAGACCCAGCTTGCAGTTGGCGTTAGAATCAATCCCAAATGAGTTTGATGGCGTTTGTATCAGGGATTTGGGCAAGCCACTCAAGATTTTTCATACCTAACTGAAGAAAACCGTTTTACTTGGAGTGGAAAATGGGAAGCGTTTAGGCTCGGGGGTTGGCTATCGATTTTCTTAAGGCTCCCCTTATCATCGAAAGTGATTTGGCTTCCCAGAGTCACACCACTGCTTGACCAGGAAGTGTTTCCTGTACTTATCTAGCCCTTTGCCTTTCATCAGGACGGCTCCCAGTAAAGCCTGACGTGTTCCGGGCTCCGGGCACACCCACTCCGTCCGTCATCTCCTCCACACAGTCGATCAGATCCCCCACAATCAAAAGCTGCCTGTGGTTTAGATGTGCAAACAAAGATTGGCCCAGGTTTAATTAAAGGAGATGAGGGGCTCACACCTGTGCAAACACACCATTTTTTAATCCTCCAATATCTTCGGCTGGCGAAACGACATTAAAGAGGGATGAAGTTATGTAAAGCGTAGGTTATCGGATGATGTGTTTCTGACGTGTGCGGTTTTTATTTGCCTGGTGCAACGGCTACGTAAAGAGCTTGTTTTCGGAAAACGCATCAACCGTGCAGCCCATTGCTGGATATCGCTTCATATAAATGATTCCTCAAAGTATTTGAAGCCTTGGCAGAGTCCAGACAGCAGGCTGAGCTGGGGCGCTGGACCTGTCTGGAGGAGGGCGGAGGGTTACGTCATCAGAGAGAACCAAGGAGGAGAAACAACGGCATAACTCCCGGGGCGGAAGGGAGGAAGGAAAGGAAATGACCTCACGTCAGTGCGATGGCTTCCTGCCCGGGCAACGCTGATGCACTGTCAGTTTGTTAAGGTTAAAGGCAAATCATGCCATCCATCACACCGTGAGATGTGGTGTGGCCGTGATTGGGCCTGGCATGGCTCCGGAGGATACCTGCAGCTGAGGGGGGAGAAGGGGAGGAGGGAGGGAAGGATGGAGGGGGTGTGGGGGTGTGGACAGACAGCTGGAGCAGCTGCCGGCTCTGTCTGGCAGACACCGACCGCCGCAGCCCATCCCAAATCATTACAGAGGACAGGAACAACAATAGAAAAATCGCACGCGCCTTCCTGTCCTATCACATCTATCCCCCATCAACGTTCCCAAGACTCCACCAACGGTGTGTTCACTGGGACACACAGTCTCCAAACACTCAGAGGAGTGCTCCGAATCACTGCTGAATCCTAGCTTTCCCTTTCTATTTTCTCCGCTTACAATATGTCGCATTTTCAAAAGTTCGTTTTTCGCGCAACGTGTCTGCTATCAGTCAAAACCTCTGACAGAGCGACAGAGCTGATGTGATTTCTCGACTTAATATTTCGCTGTCGCCACAGCACTTCCAGGCGTCCATCGTTCTCTCGCAGAAAGTAGACCAACATATCATCAGCCGATGCAGAATCTATAATCTGACATCATTTCCTGCCACTTTGACGGAGTGGGTTTAAGTGGATGGACGCACACCTGCGAAACCAGGAAGCTTTGAAATCTTAACAGCTGACACGAATGCGGGGTTCAGGCACTGCAGAACACACACGCACAAACGCAGGCACACAAGAACACACACACATACAATTTTTTCTCCACTTACACTACTGTGTTCTGACCTCTCAAAATACAGTTTTTTGACTTCTGGGAAAACTCCAGAAGTCATCCGTTCCTCCATGTGTTTTCATTGCAGCTGTAATGGAATGCAGTGCCTGCTTTGAGCCAGAGCTCTGGGCTCGGCTGGGGATCTTTGAAGAGAGCAGGAGGACTGACAGTGGATTCACTCCAAGAGGAGACTAAGTATCTGTGCTTTGTTTTTCGGTATAGGGGGACTAAGCTCAGAGGTATTCTGGTAGGTGTATTCCTATTTCACCTGTTAATTTCAAATAGATCCTTTCATCTTCAGTTGAACTATCGTGATCCACAGTGAAACATTTACGAATGTTGTCTTTCCTTGATAAGATAGATAGATAGATAAGTCCTTTATTGTCATTACACTTCATGCAACGAAATTCTGTGGGTACTCCCAAAAGCAGCAGCATTTAAATAGAATGTAACTGTACATAATAAATATAAGAAAATATAAAAATATATTAAATATATTAGTGCATACTAGTGCAGTATACAAATGTTACTTCAGGGACACATTAGGATTTTTAAACATATGATATGTATTTGCATTAAATTAAATTAACTAATTTCCACATATAATAAAGACAGGCTGCTGTCATTTGACAGTAGAGATTGGGTGACTGTGGGAACTGTAGTTCTTTTTACATTCGGTCAGAGGAACCGCGCAGTCATTTAAACTACACATACCATCATGCAACAGTCGGAAAAATGAGGAAGTGATACACAACGTGATACACGAAGGAAAATCTGTGCGTGAGTACAAGGAAAATGTCCAACCAAATAAAGAAAAGGAAACTAGACAAAAACGTACAGGATAACCTGTACTTTGACAGTTATTCCGATGTGACGATCCACGAGGAAATGATCGCCGATCACGCACGTACTAACACGTACAGGACAGGGATATTGGAGAACAGGAGCTCGATTCAAGGCAGAGTAGTGTTGGATGTGGGAGCAGGCACCGGTGTCCTCAGTATCTTCTGTGCCCAAGCCGGGGCGAGGAGAGTTTACGCGGTGGAGGCCAGTTCAATCGCTGATCAAGCTGTGCAAATCATTAAACACAATCAGATGGAAGACAGGATCGAAGTCATTAAAGGTACTCTGGAGACCATCGACCTGCCCGAGCAGGTGGACGTGATAGTAAGTGAGTGGATGGGTTACGCACTGCTGCACGAATCCATGCTAAACTCTGTTCTGTTTGCCCGCGACAAATGGCTGAAACCCGGTGGTCTCATATTACCTTCCAAGGCAGAACTTTACATAGCTCCTATCAACGATTTGGTGGTGGAGGACCGCTTGAATTTCTGGTGCACCGTGAAGGAACAGTACGGCGTGGACATGTCCTGCATGTCTGACTTCGCCAGGAAATGCGTCATGAACAATGACATCACCGTGAACCTGGTGACGGTGGAGGACGTGCTCTCCCACCCCTCCAAGTTTGCGGAGCTCGACCTGTACTCCGTCACCGCCGAGCAGCTGAAGTCGGTGAAGGGGCCGTTCAAGTGCGAATGTTTCGGCTCTTCGGCCGTCAATGCCCTGTGCGTGTGGTTCACGGTGACCTTCCCGTGCGGGGACAAGCCGCTGGTGCTCTCCACGTCTCCGTTCAAGCAGGAGACCCACTGGAAACAGGCGGTGCTGTACCTGGATGAACCTGTGGCTGTGATGCAGGACACTGCGGTGGTTGGCGAGGTGAACATGTATCCTTCCGAGGCTAGCTCCAGGCATATATGCATCGACGTGGACTACACGATAGGGCAGGACAAAAAACACTCCAAAACTTTCTCCATTCCAGATGGATACTCAGAACCCCAACAGCTGCCCGTTGCCACTTAGCTTTAAGATGGGGGGGGAGGGGGAAACAAACATTGGAGACTCACTTGTGTTTCTTACATTCTGATGACACCTATGCATAGGTCATTGGCCATGAAACACATCTATCACAGAGAGAGATCAAATGTATTGCCGGCCAGCCTTGAAACTGTAAGTCGTGTTAATGTGACAATATTACATTGAGGATGAATAAATGCGTAAAACGCTTGTTTGACCTCTTGTTTCGCCTCAACCTGTGTGTTCTCTTCAGAGGACAGAATGACCTGCCGCTGTTTAACACACACACACACTCCTACACAAGGAGACATTTAGATGATTTGTGCTTGATTGAACTCAGACAAAGCAAAATCACTCCGAGTCAGTGCCCAACAGGATACAGGGTAAACATTTCCTCGACCTTTCAGGGTCGAAGGTGGGTCCTTTTTTTTGACCCTGTAGGACAGGGAGCCTATGCAGATCGCTGAGAGCACGAGGGTTAAGAGTTACAAAGGACAGTATATATAAATGTTTATCAATATTTGTTGCTAAGATTCCAGCTCTTATCAAATACAAATGCTTCAGTCAACGATGACACGTCGGAAAACTGTCCCTCACTGTTCCATTATCCTCCTGAATAATAGTTTTGGAGTGAGCGGGGCCCTGGGTTGCATTCGGACGTCTGATTGTATTGGCCCAGGATTTTCCTGTACCAGGGCTTACTTTTTTATTGACATCAGACGGCAGGTCAGACCAGGACAGGCTTTGACATTTCAATTTTCATGGAATGGCTTGAAAACCTAACCTTTGCACTCCCAAGCCGACTGTCGCTTGTGATGGGTTTTACACAGCGGGTTAACGGCATGGCGTACCTGTGCTTGGGGATACGGAGCTCTGGGTTGAACACACAATAAGGTGATATGTGCATATGGGAACCCCGTGTTCAGGGGGTGAAATGAATGGTTTGCAGGCCGGAATGCTGCGCTGTATACTGTGCGGTTGAATTGCCGTATAAGCGCCTGTTGGCTTGAACTGCGGAGCACATAATTAGCATGTATGCCTGACAGTGTGAAAAGGCTTCTGGGAGCTCAGTATGAAACTGTAGGTGGCTAAGCCTCTCTCCTGTGCTAGACGCTGAACCAACTGTAACCTCTTCCGGCCTGTAGTCCTTTTGAAATCCAATAGAAACGGTGTTCAAACTCCTCCAAATTGGATTATTTGTCTTGTATGGCGTGGGCATGGAGGGGGAAGATCGATCGATGCGATTCGTCTAACTTGTTCAGGGTTGCCTGTGAAGTTTTGAGCGTGTGACTGAAGTGCCAGTGCAGTGGTAAGTCTTGGAGGTTTTCGCGTTTGAATTAGTCCAGAGCTTGCGTGCCGACATTCGTCTAGTCAGAGCCTCTCTACCAAAGGTTTGTCTGATTGGAAGCGACTAAAACTGCTGGACTGTCGATTATCGGACACTGATATTGAAACCTGCCTGAACTACCCCCACACCATAGCTAATCACCAGCTCCCATTGGCTCTTTAAATACATACTAATGATTTGCAGTGGACTAGCCAATGGCAACACTTTTCCACCCGCCAGTTACAGTAACCCCTATTTCTGTCAGGTTCTCTTGATAGCACAAATTGGAAACATGTTATTGACCAAACCTAATTTAAGAGGCCAATTCCCCAAGCTGTGTCTTGATATCTGCACAGCGGAGCCACGCTATTTGTCAGCATTATCATTTGCACTGAACGGGCCTTTTTTTAGAACAAGACGGCAATAGCTGGCTTCCTGCTGATTTATTGAAGACGAGCGTCAGAAAAATAATCAAATGTCGAGATGTATCTCCTCTGTGTCAAACTGTCACGGCAACTTCTAAAGTTGAAACGACATTTGATCTTTTTTCCGGTTTGTTGCTGATTTTCCTTTTCGTTTTATTGTGCTGTAAACATTTAAGCATGTAAGTGAGGATAATGCTGTACGGGGTTTGAGATAGGTCACCGCATACACGCGCACTTGCACACGGCTATAAAGGATATCCCGTGCCCGTGTTCTGAATCTACAAACCGCCGCCCCCCTCCCAAATCCACCCAAGAAAGATGACCGGCAAACAGCAGAGCACACGGCTCGTAATCCTGCTCGGTGGACCCTGAATCGTTCACGGGTCGTGTCAATCGGCACAGAAGACTTGCAACCTCAATCCACCTTGAACAGGCCAGGCTCTGGCCTTCAGTGACGTGGGCCTGGACCTCCCCTCTAATCCTTTCCAATCATGCACTTTCAGGATTATACTTGGTTGTAATTCTCAGGTATTGCTCCACCCCCTCCCCCCCTTCCCCATCACCCCTCACCTCTCTCTACGCACACACATACTTAATTCAGTATTTCTATTTTGATGCTGAGGTTTAGAACAATGGTAGGCAGGATAAGCACGAGGCTGGTTGCTATGGATTTGACTGACTTGACTCCAGAACACCAAGGGTAAACAAATGGAGGCTCTGCCTACTTTACACAGAGAGAGAAGGTGTCCCACTCACAATGAGGAAACTCATCCTATTCACATTCTGGTAGAGAATCGATGGGTCGTTAAGTTGTTAAGTAAGTTGTTGAGAAACACAGTCTAGAAACCCACTCTGAATGACATTATAGTCATTTAGCAGACAACAAGTGCAGGGACATTCCCCCCTGAGGCAAGTAGGGTGAAGTGCCTTGCCCAAGGACACAACATCATGTTGGCACAGCCGAGGTTCGAACCAGAGATCTTCTGATTACTAGCCCGACACTAACCGCCACCCGCCTCATGACTCCTAACTAAATACGTGAACTATACTCTGTGTGGTATTTTATCGAGGTCATGAATGGCAACAATCATATTTACCATCTAATCAATAAACGTTTAACGTTGTAGCTAACGCAGTTAGTCATTTTGTTGGCTGCAGGCTAATTGGCCAGCACATTATGCTTTCATGTGTAGAGTAAGCATCGGCATCAAGGAGGACTCTATTGTTTACGGGATAAAGGCAACATTAGAGGGGAAAAAAACTAATTGGCAGTCTCGTTTGTCCCTGACACAGGAATGTACGAAACAGCTGCAGACATCCATAATCACCATCGAAGCTAACAAAGCATCTCCGGAAAGGGGAAAATGCACAGACACACACGTGTTTCCCAGAATATGTCAATAGGTGCCGGTTATCCAACCTCTTGAAATATTTGATGACGCTTGATTGGACACAGCACTGACACAGCACTACCGGTTTGTGATCAGGGATGCTACGCTTTAATAACAGGAAGACGAGACCAGTGGATCGTTTAAAACAAATCCTGTCCAACAATACACGATCATTTGTGTAATGATAAGCCTCTCTGTCTCCTCTTAATCATTGTCACTAAGATAATGACTTGCATGTCGTTATATGCAACCGTTTGCTAGTGGGAATATGTTTAATCAAAACCAATCGTACATAATATGTTATGGAACTGTTATGTTATAAAGTAGAAATCTATAAAGAAAAACACAGTTACTATTGTTATTATTATGATGCAGGTTATCACTTGTTTTATCTCATATCTAGTTAGGTTTTAGAGTTATAGGCTCCAAAAAAACGAGCAATCAGAAATCTGGGATTAGACTATACACTGGTCCCGGGACATTGTGCACTAAAAGTTTAGTTCAAACCTTATAAATAATGTATAAATATGTTATTTGTATCAAAAGTGTCTTCTATGTTATCAAAATTGTAGTGTATTTTTATATTGTATTAAAAAAATATATTATGTCACATAAATGTTCTATGTTTGCTCATTTCTGCCACAGTGAATTCTATGTTTGCTAATCTTGAATAGCGTTTAAACCTCATTCTGTTCTGCTGCAGATTCTGATTCCGATTCTGATCCTGATGTGCTGCACCGAGGAGCTGTCCAGGTGCTGAATCCGAGGAGCTGTCCAGCACTAGACGCTGTACAATTTGCAGGAAATTCTAGGACATCACGCGTCATTGTGGATATAGATCTACAGTACTTGTATTTAATTTTTTGGCTGATTTATTTCATAAAATTATACCAAAAAATTGTTGTTGTATATTATATGATATTTTTTCATTTTATAAGAAGTTCTCCCAATTACTCGTGGCCCTATAGGCCTAAATCTGTAGCGTTTCGCGATTAACGTGACACAGACATCACACACAGACACAGTTATCATAAAATGCAATGGCGTGTGCTTATCCTATCAATCTTCCCCCGTTATTGTGAAGGAATCGTGAATTGCGGCTATAGGCTTCAAGTAAGACATCAGTGTGATTCAACATCACCAACTTCAACCATTCAAGATACGCTGATGGAACAGATAACACGCAACACATATCAGAGTCCAGAGGAAGATGTTCTTCTTATTTAAGGTATAATTCTATCTCTTTGACCTTCGTTTGACGATCGACACGCGTCGTTCCCCGACTTTTGACGGACAACCGAGTTGGATTTTTCAAAAAAAACGATTTCCTTCCTATTTTCACGGGCTTGATCGCGTGTGATCCCTCCTAAGGTTCTCCTCGGTGGGAGAGCAGCCCCCATCTGAAGAGGCTCTCTGAGCGCTACACACACTCCCATGGAGCCGCGGAGAGAGCGGTCCTCTGGCTGTGCGTCTATCCTGCTTCATCTATGATGTTCCAGACCTGCACGTCCCTCTTCGTTCATCGTGAAGAAAAAGGAATAAAACCGTGAAAGAGGTGAGCCAAAGCTTTTTTTGTCATTCTGTTGGAAGGGGTGTGGGAGTAAAACTTTTAATGGTCGACTTTGGCTTCGACATGAACGGATCTTCCTTGATGTCAAAATAGTGACTGACCTAATGCGAAGGTTATAGCCTTCATATAGGACAAAACAAGCACTTCACCAACAAACTGTAAATCTGCTATGGAAATGTTGGCACGTATTTTATCAAGTATTAACTCGTCCGAGCTCCAATCAGTGTTTTTCTTGTTTCGTTGTTAATCATATTATTCCATATCAAAGTAGCACAATGCTCCATAATCACTAATTAGTCTGAACAGAACTCATTACGCAGATCAAGTTTGATATTGTGCTCAAGATAAATAATTTGCAGTGGGGAAATAATGAATCACTGTCATGATTCCAATCACTTATCTTAATAGAATAAGTCACTTTTTTTTTTTTCATGGATAATGTTTTAACTTGTAATGCGTCCAGCAGCACATCATTTTCAGTTGGATGTTTACTGCTGTTATAAAGTTTTGAACCAGTAGTGAACCACTACTTTGATCTAGTGGTTTATAATATGTATATATGTAGAATATGTGTATCTAGCACAAAATAGCCTATAATATATCTGCACTAGCACTTTAACTCATTACTCTTCTCCGTTGTTATATTTGTTGTTGTTATTATAGTTTGGGTTTTGGAGCCATACATGGCTGGCTTTCCCCAAGGCTTTATAATGCTGCATAGGGTTACTTAGGGGCAAGGGAACCTGCACTGAATCTATGTTGAGACTGTTTCCCATGTGTTTGGGGAGAGGATGATGCTGAAGGGTGAACTGTGTGGGGGAGAAAGGGAGATAAATAGAGAGATAAACCTTTTATTTGTCCTCCAGGGGAGGGGGGGGGGGGAGATTGCAGTTCACAACAGCAGCAGGGTAAAGTACAGCACGCAGAGTTGCAGGGTAATATAACAATAACAATAACGGGGGCACGATATAGTACAGTAAAAATAAAAATATATATATACGTAAGTTAAGTACGTGGTTAAGTGAGTGAGATGGAAGGAGTGGAAACAGGAGCGCGCTTGACGTGTGCGCGACCTGGGTAAACAGTTCATTGTTAATTATGACAGCCCCCAGTTGAGGGTGATCCGGGTGAACGGTATGGGTTGACCCCCGAGTCTGTACCCGTCACACTAAATGGCTTTTCCAGCCATCCATCAATCC
>CM059332.1:3576452-3607473 GCA_030340685.1 Protosalanx chinensis
GCATCATCAACACATTCGGGGGCTCGCTGCTTCCAGTTCTTCCCAAGTCCTTATCCTCCTCCGGACGAGATCTGGGTTTGGGTCGAGTCGCCTCCCCCCCCCCGCTGCCGCGCGATCGTGAGCTCCCTTGTCCGGACGGAGGTCCCCCCCCCGCTCCACGCTTGTATCACAAATGCAAACTGGCGTCAGGTCCACTTTGCTGAGACAGCGACCGATTCTGCTCTCGTTCTTTCGATTTGGCTTCGGTACAACTGAGCAATTTGTTCTATTCCCTGTTGGATAAATTACACCCCACTAATAATCCTAATTAGTTCTCTTAAGTCTTTTTTTCCTCCGACAAAAACATTCCCTGCGGTGAAGAGAGAAGTAACAAAAGGTGCAGGTTTTGTTTATTGGGAGGTAATTCTTCCCGGTGTAACCTTTGAGATTGATGCAGGCTTGATGGAAGTGAGTGCGTTTCGCAGATTTGTATATAAATAGACGAAAACGCAGAAGGTCTACAGCATCTGCTTCGTCGATGCGAAAACCTCCCCCGGTCTTTTCCAAATCATAACACATGTTCTTAGCAAATTATTACCGTTTGTCTCCACATCCTCACAGCCCAGGTTCTCCAGAGTGTTCACCCCTCTATGGAGGTAGGATTACATAAAGCGTAACTAAAGATGTTGAATAACTCTAGTTTCCCCATCTTCACGTGCGAGCATCCAATCCTGTTTTCCGTCACGGAGACGTGGAAGATGACGGCGTGCTGGTATTGATGGCAACTCCTTTTCAGCTCGGGGGGGTGGGGTGGGGGTGGGGGGGGTGGGGGGGGGGGGGGGGGGGGGGGGGGGGGGGGGCTGCTCTTGGAGAAGGGATCATGAAGGCGTGTGCGCGAGTAAGGTGTCTGCGTGCGGGCAGGTGCGTGAGAGGGTGTGTGAGAGAGATGGTGTGTGTGTGTGTGTGTGTAGCTGAGCCGTGGCGTCTTAACTCTGCCAGGGGGTGCGGACACCCCGTAAGTCGGGTTGCCGTGCCAACCTACAGGATTCCCCACAGAACAGGCCGGGTTAGAAGGACTTTTGCTTTCCGTTTCTTCAACTTCTGGGCTTTCTTTTCCCTCGTTGAATTGATTCGGTATGCCACGGAAGCTGATTGCAAATCGCATTTTGAAGAAAAAGGTTTGCAACCGCAAGAGCCTTTGGAGTCGGAAAGTCAGTTGTTTCAAACACGATAGTTTTGCTGAAAACTGTTACAGTATCTCCACATTGTTCAGTGTCAGTGTTATGGTACAGTAACTCTGCTAGGTAAGGTTCATGGGGTGGGTGTTGATAATGGAATATTTCGAAGGAAGGAAGGGGGAGGCGAAGAAAAGGGGGAGGAAGGGAGTAGAGAAGGAAGAAAGGAACGTTATTGTTGTGTAAACATGCATCTACACAATATTGGTTTAATTGGGATTGAGTGCGGTTGGCTGCTCAAATTGGGTGTCAGACCGTTGTGCTGACTGGATGGCTGCCTTGTGTGAAGCCCTCAGCCAATGAAACGTTGGCAGCAGGCAAGCGGAAAGCAGGTTTGCTGCGACAGGGCAATGCCTGCTGGGAAGTGTAGGTGGAGGGGAGCATATGGTTGGCTCGGTGCTTACAGGGAAATCATTAGCATAGCTGCCATCCTTTTGGAAAGGAGCATATTTCTGCTTTTAGATAGGAAGGTCGGATCAACCTGGACTGCGTAAAGGTGTCAACAGAGTAGATCGACGTTTATCATTCTTGATATTATCATATCTTGCATATTATCAGACTGCGTCTGTGGATCTAAACATTAACACCCTGAGATGTGGGATTCCAAATGTCGTTTATTGACACTATAAAAAGCATTAGAACAAAAATCCCTTTTTTAGTTGCGGCCTTGCTTCACCTTCTCTAAACCTCTATTTTATTTCCACATTGTATTTAGTTGTTGAATCAAGAACATAACTCATGTTTATTCAATCATATAAAGTCAACAGCTTATCATTTGATCACGTGAAGATGAGTTAAATCGATTCCATTCCTCCCCGCAATCGATTCCATTCGTCTCTCCTCGTTCCCGCCGTTACTGTGGTTTTTCGGTTGGAACGGGCAGCAGGTCCTGCTAGCTGACTCACGGCGTGCAGAGGGAGAGTGTGTTGAAACAAGGCGGGCCTGTCATTCACCGGGGGAATCAGGGGACGCTGGAGGGTTACCTGGCAGAGGGGAACTGGGAGGTATGAATAATGAATCCAATCTCTGGAGGGGCTGAGAAGAAAGATTCATAATTGCATGTTGTCAGAGCCCATGAGCCTGGAAGACCCTTCACCACATAAAGAGACCAGCACTGTTATTAAGGGAACGTTCCATTTATCTCTCTTCATCCGCCGTGATTGGGATCCCTACCTGCTCTGGCGCTCCCCACTTAAAGGAGGCCTGATTAGACTCCCGAACACCCCAGACGGGACGACGCCTCCTCGTCCAGCCGCCGCCGATGCCCAGTTTTTTTTATTTAGGGAGGATTTTTTTCGAGCGCAATTCGGTCTGGCGTCAAGGAAGAACAAACACCCTTCTACCAATTCCGATGTCTCGAGCTGTCGCACCCCCCCCCCCCCCCGACCCCCCAAAATGGCTGCCCCCCCCCCCTTCGAAGGCGGCGCCCCTCTCCCGGGTAACACGGCGCGAACGCCCGCGTCACCTCCGTAAAAAAAAAACCTGCACCAGCCCTGGGCTTCGTCTGGCTTCTCCTCAGCCACAAGTGCAGCTTATGAATATTCATCAGAGAGCTTTTTGGCGAGGGGGGAGGGGGGTGGCTGTGCACACAACGGGAAGATATACCGAGACTGGCAGCCACATAACGTCTTCTCCAGCCCTTCTGGATGTCTGGCTGCCTCCAGCATAACAATTAAAAAGCCACCTGATAATACCTCTGTCACAGAGACAGCTGTCGGCCAGTCAGCCATGTTTTTCTCGCCTTTGTTGTGCCGTCTCAAATTAACAAACGGGTATTCTCGGAGTGCGAAGATTTTATCCTTTCCCTCTCTTTATTCCGTCCTCCGGGAAGGAGGATATCGCATCGGGGATACTTTCCCGCTTTTTGCTGTCGAGGTAGCAGATGGTCGAAGTTTTTGTGGACAGTTTTGAAGGTCTTAAACCCCCACGAAAACGCCTGAAATTCACCTCATCGTTCTGGAAGGCAGCTTGCGTCAGGGTTATTCCAACACTGTGAGCGCTCTAAGTCAGCAACGTCCTGACCGTTGCTGGTGGTGCCGGCTGTATGAAACGTTTCCTCTGCCGGATGATGCTCACGTTTCGAAGCTCGAACTCGCGCGTTTAAATCGCCGGGAGCCCGATCGTTAAGCTAAACGACAGCAACGTTATGACGATACGCGGCGCTTATCACCGCGCCGTCAGGAAGCCTTGTAAACGGAGCGCACGGATCGATCGGCTCGATCGGCTGTTGTTTAGCGTCTAACAGACCGCCGCATGTACTCGGCCCCCACAGTGGGCGACACCTGCGCGACACCCTAATCGTTCCCCCTTCCCCCCACCTCAGCATCTTGCCGCTTCACCCCAAACCCCCCTTCTCCCCGCTTCGCGGCCAGAGTGTGTGCCGTGTGTTTAACTTGCCTTGTGTGTCTGCGTTGGTGTGCGTTCGGGGTGCGTGTGGATGGTGCGTTGGTGGCGGAGAGTGTGTGTGTAGCTCGGACCGACCCGTTTCCGGATGTTTGTTAGGATGAATGTATTTTAATTGTAAGCCTACGAATTGGACTGGTTCGCAAATCAGCTCTATTCACTCGCTTTCTTGAGTGAGTTTGGACCAAATGATTCGAAGGAAAATATTATCTACTTAACTCCACACCACAGTAAAGAGGGGGTCAAATGGCTCAGCAGGTTAAGGCGTTGGCCTCATGATTGGAAGGTTGTAAGATTTAGACCCCCCTTGTGGCTACGTGATGTTTTGTCCTTGGATAAGGCACTTCACCTACTTGCCTCAGGGAGAATGTCCCTGTACTTACTGTAAGTCGCTTTGGATAAAAGTGTCTGCTAAATGAGGTATTATTATTATTATTAGTAAAGTTTTGACGGACGAGCGTCTCCTACAACAGGCTGACAACGCATCGGTTGCAAACCAGGTTTGATCTGCTCGGCTAGTGACCCTGCATGTGGACCTGTGCGTTGGTCACGTAGTCCAGCGGTGCTTTAGTGCTGCTTATGCAGTTCAGCAGCCTGATTTAAATGTCTGTATTGGCAGTCGTGTCTCCATTTAAAAAGTGAAGACGGCGAGGAAATGGAGCCTGGATGGCTTCTCTTGCAAAACACGCTCTCTCTGGGTCTCCACAGGAAGCCTTTCTCTCCGCCACTCACACACACACACGCGCGTGCGCACGCATGCTAGTCTGGCTCCTCTCCGCTGCAAACGTGCTTCTCCGATCTTCCGTGTTGATGTCGGTGGAAGAATGCGGTTTGTGTGTTTTGCGTTGCCTTAACACGTGTCACGAACGGGTATCGATTCGCTTCGTGCGACGGGGAGGAGTGTGCGTTGTGTGGCCATCCTGAGCATGAAGCGTGTGTGTGTGCATGCGCACGCACGTCCTGCGTCCTGCTGGGACTGACAGACGACCCCGACCGCAGCCTGCAGACAGGGGGCGGGGTTGACCCTTGACCTGCGAGCGACAGGGGAGGGCGGAGGACCGCAGACATGTGACTGCTCCCTTCTCGGCCACGAGAGACGCACGCTCACGCACGCAGCCGCACTCACTCACACCACGCACACTCACACCGCAACCCCCCCCCCACACACACACACCGTAAACCCCCCACGCACACACACGCAGCCTCACGCACACACAACGCACACAAACACACGCGCAGCCTCACACGCTCACGCAACGCGCACCACAAACCCCCACACGTGCGGCCTGGCACACACCACCCTCTCTCAAACACACACACACACACCAACACGCAGCCTGGCACACACCACCCTCTCTCAACACACACACACACAACACGCAGCCTGGCACACACCACCCTCTCTCACACACACTAACACGCAGCCTGGCACACACCACCCTCTCTCAAACACACACACAGCCTCAGACACCCTGCAAGCAGCCTCCAGGCTCATAGTTCAGCAGAGATAGCATCTGTGGTACTGAGCCGTGTGCGTTACAGCCGGCCCTCTTTGCTGGGGAGGCTGCAAAGTCAGAGGGAATCCGAGACACGACCCTTCTGAATGATTCTCCTGGAGATGCTTTTACGGATGCACAGGACCCCGTACTGGACTCCTTACTTACCGAGGAAAGGAAAGAGATATTTGAGGATTGTGGTGTTGAAGAAAGTGTTTCGTCCGTCTCTTCGTAAACGGAGTGACCGTTCAGTTGAGTTCTGGATTAAATATGTATTTAACAACCTGCAGATTGGGAGAGAAATTACCAGACCTCTGGCAACAAAATGAATACAGTACAAGGCTTAGGTCTCGATCATGTCTCTCTCCGGACGAAGGCAGAGAGCATTCTTTTATAGGGCACAAGAATGTAAACATAGATAGTGACAGTCAGGCGGTAATGACGTTACAACAGTCTTCAGAGAAGGTGTGTTCAGTAGTGATTCATATAAGTACACAGAAATATAATTTCTTCCACAGTGGATGCTGCGGTGCGTCACGTTAACAATTCCGGCAGGTTCCGCGCTGCACCGGAGTGTTTTTCGCGCTATTTTTAAGCCTTCCGCACTTGTTTTACCCGCACCTGTAAATGCACGCTCCCTCAGCGCCTCTGTTTTTCCGGAATGTTCCGTGATGGGCTGAAATGTAGGCCAGCCGGGCGGGGCTGTCGCTGGGGCAGCTGGGGAGGTGATGCAGGGCAGGTGTGGGAGACGCCACGTTGGGTTCCTGCTGTAGCATCACGGAGGCGCTTGCATGGCCACTTCACCCGCTCCGATTGGGCAGAACACGGGAGGACAGAGAGAAAGAGATGTAGAAAGAGAGGGAAAGAGATAAGTGGAGGGTTATAGACAAACTATCTGGAGAAGAATTTGGAGAAAAAAAGACAGAAAGACACACAGAGAGAGACAGAGAGAGAGAGAAAGAAAGACAGAGAGAGAGAGAGACCCAGAGAGAGACAGAGAGAGAGAGACCCAGAGAGAGACAGAGAGAGAGAGAGAGAGAGAGAGAGAGAGACAGAGAGAGACACAGAGAGAGAGAGAGAGGGAGAGACACACACACACAGAGACACAGAGAGAGAGAGATACACAGAGAGAGAGAGAGACACGGAGAGAGAGAGAGAGAGAGATAGACCCAGAGAGAGAGAGAGAGAGACCCAGAGAGAGACAGAAGAAGGAGAGAAACACAGGAAGACCCTGGATAGGTGGTTTGCCACAGAACACCAAGAAGGGCTTTAAGATGTTCCACCTCTGAGAAATACTACAAGCCCCTGCTCCTCATCCCTGCCTGTGATGCCGTGTCTGTCAATCCCAAGTACAGAGCTCGGAGCCGGGGCGCAGCGCAGACAGGCAGGTGTGGGGGTGGAACAGAACAGGAGACGAGAAATAGTTTGACAATACATGGGAAATGTGTACATATCAGCAAGAGAGAACACGGCGCTGAGATGAGAGGTGGAGGAGCAAAGGCGGAGGCTTCCGGAAGAGCGAGAGATGACAGGTTCTGACTGTACAAATGTAAGCTTTCGTGAGGAGACGCTCTAGAACTAGAAGCTCTAGAAGATGTTGGGGGAATTTGTGACATCGGTGTGCGGTGTCACCGGAAAAGAATTCAGACGGATATTTCTGGATTGTCTCCTTCTGAACTGACGGAAAAGTTTCTTTTTTTCTCTTGAGTAGTCGTTGAGACTTTTGAAAGTGCTCGTCGTAATGGATGACGATCTCAGATAAGGATCATTCTGTCAGAATGTCTGACGAAGCAAGCACGATTCGAATGAGGAACTTCCGATAGCTGACGGACAAGCAAATCTACCGAATCTCCAAAGACAGAATACAAAAAATCAAACTGTACATTCTCAGTTTGCAAACTCAACTATGAGAAGATAATTATTTTACCCACACCAACCGACATTCCCTTGAACAGCAATATTCCCCACACTTTAAAAGTCTGTGCCACGGTTGTGATTAAGAAACAACGATTGCATCTAATCGGTCCATACTGTGAAAATGGCTTGCCCAGCACATGTAATGCTAATTCGGCTGCGTCCTCACCGTTTTCCCCTCATCCCTGCCAGAACCCAAACATTTTAGGGTCGCGCCATCCCAGCCGTCCCATGGGCCCCGGCCTCCCGCATTTACGCAGTGTGGTCTCATTAGTTTGACTTGCTTGACTTAATGAATCGGTAGCAGAGTGTTAAATTCATCTTTCATTTCCAGAGTGAAGTTGATTAGAGGAGCTGTTCCCTGTGGTCATTTGAGAGTTTTTTGGGGGGGGGTTGGTTGTCTTTTTTTAATGGCAGCTTCGTCAAGAGCGGGCAGGACGAGGCTGTGCTCCTCGGTGTGAGAGCCGAGAATTGCGGATTTGGAAATCTCCGTCCTTTGGTGACAAAATCAAGTCGATACTCTTGAACGTTTTCGTCGTTCGAGTGGTCCGGGTGTTTTAGCGGCGGACACTTTTGACTAGACCCGCAGGGAGACGTTTTGGAAAAGCGTTGCATCGTTAATAGGATATTGAGCGCTGCTTTCCGTGGGCTCGGGGCGTGATGGTAGACAGGAGAATCCAGCAGGCGTAATGGAAAGCAGTGTGCGTGTCTGTTTCTGCAGCGGCGAGTGTTTCTTCATGTGCCGGTGTGTCCGGCGTGTAAAGTGCGTGCGGGGCATCGGGTGCCTGCACGCCTGTCCGTGTGTGTGTGTCTGTGTGGTGTGTGTCTGTGTGTGTTTCTGTCTGTGTGTGTTTCTGTCTGTCTGTGTGGTGTGTGTCTGTGTGGTGTGTGTCTGTGTGTGTTTCTGTCTGTGTGTGTGGTGTGTGTCTGTGTGTGTCTGTGTGTGTTTCTGTCTGTGTGTGTGGTGTGTGTCTGTGTGTGTGTGTGTGTTTCTGTCTGTGTGTGTTTCTGTCTGTGTGTGTGTTTCTGTCTGTGTGTGTTTCTGTCTGTATGTGTTTCTGTCTGTGTGTGTGGTGTGTGTCTGTGTGTGTTTCTGTCTTTGTGTGTTTCTGTCTGTGTGTGTTTCTGTCTTTGTGTGTTTCTGTCTGTGTGTGTTTCTGTCTGTGTGTGTGGTGTGTGTCTGTGTGTGTTTCTGTCTTTGTGTGTTTCTGTCTGTGTGTGTTTCTGTCTGTGTGTGTGGTGTGTGTCTGTGTGTGTTTCTGTCTTTGTGTGTTTCTGTCTGTGTGTGTTTCTGTCTGTGTGTGTTTCTGTCTGTGTGTGTGGTGTGTGTCTGTGTGTGTTTCTGTCTTTGTGTGTTTCTGTCTGTGTGTGTTTCTGTCTGTGTGTGTGGTGTGTGTCTGTGTGTGTTTCTGTCTTTTTGTGTTTCTGTCTGTGTGTGTTTCTGTCTGTGTGTGTTTCTGTCTGTGTGTGTTTCTGTCTGTGTGTGTTTCTGTCTGTGTGTGATTCTGTCTGTGTGTGTTTCTGTCTGTGTGTGTTTCCTGTCTGTGTGTGTTCTGTCTGTGTGTGTTTCTGTCTGTGTGTGTTTCTGTCTGTGTGTGTTTCTGTCTGTGTGTGTTTCTGTCTGTGTGTGTGTGAGCCAGCAGAGGAAAAGAACTAAGCCGTTTTTCCCCAGAGTCATGTGTCAATCATCTCCTCCGATCCTGAGGTGAAAAAAAAGTTTAAGTAGGAAGGAGGAGGAGGAGGAGGAGGAGGAGGCCTCCCTCTAGAATGACTAAGGAGCCTTTCCCTGATCTCAGGAGGAGCCTGGAGCTGAATATCAAGCAACACCAAAAGCAGTTAAATATCCTCACTGGGAAGGGCCACGTTTACGACCGTATCGATTTTAATCATCCCTAAAAAGCCACGGCTTTGCACAGCAGCCAAAAAATAAAGAGAAGAAGAAATCTTCACCCTGAGATGGGTCGGCCCCGCAGTACTGGGAAAACGTTAGGAATCGCAGAGGAGTTGGCGGCAGAAAACGGCATGGACGACGACTGATTGGAATTTGTCCCTAATGCCCCCCCACCACCCCGACACCGCCCCTACACGCCCTCCCCCCGTCTGTGTTAGGGGGGCTGCGGCCGCTCGCTCCAGTCTAACAGGAGGACCTGCTCCCCCCCCCCCCCCCCCCCCCCCCCCCCCGCACGGCCCACTGCACGTGAGCGATGGCTCAATAGCTCCCGGGGACAGTTATCTCCCCCCACCCCCCCCCCCCCCGCCCCCGATCATGCCACTGAATGGTTTATCTATTGATCCATCTTAATATCGATCAATAGCTTATCTATATACAGTATATCTATATAAATATGTGAAATATATAGATAGATATATGTATGTATCTACCTGTATATATCTATCTATACATACAGTATCTATAGAAATATATAGAGATATATATATATATATATACGCACGCACATACATACAGTATCTATATAAATATATAGAGATATATACATATATATATATGCATATATAAGCACGCACATACATACAGTAAAACAGCATGAACAGTACACAGTATGTATTCTTATATACAAGGTAACAGCTGTCCTTGAAAACCTAATGTCCCTCCTGACATTGAAAGATATCCAAATCATAAAACCGGATTCCAACGTATCCTCGCAAGTCCTGCGTTTCCCTGCAAAACCCTCTTCCACGCCCGCTGCTGGCGCCCGCCCGCCCTGCCGGCCTGACCTCTCCCTCTCTCTCTCCAGGAAGCGGCTCGCTCGCCTGATCCCTCCGTAATTACACCCTGCCAGCCACTCCTCCACTCCGATCCCCCCCCAGCCCAGCCCCCAGATCCCCCCCAGCCCAGCCCCCAGATCCCCCCCCCCAGCCCAGCCCCCAGATCCCCCCGCTGCCCAGCCCCCACATCCCCCCGTAGTCCAGTCCCCAGATCCCCCCCAGCCCAGCCCCCAGATCCCCTCCAGCCCAGCCCCCAGTTCCCCCCCAGCCCAGCCCCCAGATCCCCCCCAGCCCAGCCCCCAGATCCCCCCCAGCCCAGCCCCCAGATCCCCTCCAGCCCAGCCCCCAATTCCCCCCCAGCCCAGCCCCCAGTTCCCCCCCAGCCCAGCCCCCAGATCCCCCCCAGCCCAGCCCCCAGATCCCCCCCTAGCCCAGTCCCCAGATCCCCCCCAGCCCAGCCCCCAGATCCCCCCAGGTGCTGGGCGGCTCCAGCAGGCTGCGTGCTCCCTGGAAGACTCTCGATGGCTCTCCCTGGTTCTCTGCACGCCAGGGAACGTCTCACCTCCGCCAAGGCGGCAGGGATCGTGTCGGCGCAGAGACAGGACGTCGGCGCAGCTGTTAAGGGAGGGGGGAGAGGATGGTGGATGTTGAGAGACAGAGGGAGATGGAAGAGATGGAAGGAGCCTCTTCAAGAATAAGAATATAAGAGACAGACAGCTTCAACTGATGAATAGAGGTAGAGAGATAGATAAAGACAGACAAACAGAGATTATCTGTCTCCGCCGAATTGTGAGGAAAGCTGCTTGGTTCACTGCGTTTTGTCTGAAGATCCGGCTCTGACTCGGTCCGCGCGGGTCTAAAACGGTTCTAAGTTTGCTACATTTGATTCGTTTTTCCATCCATCGACGTACGAGTCACGGAAAAAGGTTGAGAAAAAGATGTCGAACTTCAGAGGGAGAGAACGTTAGCGGTGAAAAAGTTATCGTACATCGTCTTCCTGCTCCAAGGATGACATGCCGTGGGCGCTTTCAGCGTACGACAGCACCTAAACAGCATCCGCAGGAAATAAGACGTTCAAGAAAGAAAAAAACCCCTTCCTGCCTACTGGAGAACAATCGCTCAGCGTGTTTGAACGCACGCATCGTTTTCCAACGCTTCAGTCCACCTGCGATGCATAATTCATCCCGACATTAGTGACCATGCATAAAACATTGGCAGGTGTTTAGTGTTCAGCTGTGTATATATATATATATACATAAAACACGGTCCAGTTCGATGGGCTCAGGCGCCATGAGACCCACCTGTGCCTGGCAGTCCGGGCGTCAGATCTTATGACCCTCCGCGCCGTATAAAAGATAATAGAATAGCAAATTGTTTTTACACGCCGGGGATAACAGGGGAGCGTTGTTTCAGGCCTCGTGAATCTCCTAAACGGCGCTGGGGTGGTGGGTGGGGGGGGGGGGGGGGGGGGGGGGGGTGCGGCCGGGACGTTTACCCCTCGTCTCGCCTCATAAGCTCCCGGGGCGCCGGGATCCCCCCCGCTTCTGCCCCGCCCCCCGGAGAGCTGTCACCGCGCCAACTCCCCTCGCATCGGCACCGGTCTCCGACCCCCCCCCGCCCCCCGCCCTCCCCCCACGCTCTCCTTCCCTGCCCATCCTCCCTTCGCCCCTCTAACCTCCTTCCCACACCCCCCTCCCATCTCATGTAATCCCCCCACCTCTCTCCACCCTCCAGGACGAGGATGCCCTTTCATTCGCGCCCGTCCCCCCCCCCCCCCCCCCCCCCCCCGGGCCGTGGTCAACAGTCGGGCGGTCACAGCAGGTCACTTTACATGGCTTCCGCTACAAAGAGGCCTCTTTCCCCGAGATGTGCTAGCGGATAATGACCGCTATCTCGGCGTGGAGTGACAGACGGAGGGAGGGGAGTTGGCGTTCCTTACCCTCCTACTCCCCCCAGTCCCGGTGACCTCTGAGTCCTCTGAATGTGATTGTAATCCTTGACAGGATTCCGCTGGGTCTCCGTCACCCTCCCCTCGCCGCATCCGCTGTTCACACCGCGCAGAGGCTACGCCTCACGGTCAGTGTCACCCATCACTCTGGGATACGCTCCCACCGAGGGGTCAGCTTAGCCAGCCGCAGGGTCAGAAAGATGTAGAGGAAGACAGAGAGAGAGAGAGAGAGGGAGGAAGATAGGGGGATGGAAAATGAGAGAGCACGGCTTCAGTCAAGCCTCCGGGCGACGGAGAAATCTCTCCTTCCCGCACAAGGTCTCATTAACGCGCGAGGGGTCGGCTCAACCCCCACCTGACGGAGGAGGGGGGGGGGGCGAGATGGATTGATGGGTTCACGGAGGAAAAGGAGGGGGAGTCGAGGGAAAGGTGGAGAGAGGAGGGGGTGTGAGTGGGGGGGAAGACAGGGAAAGGATGACAGGGGAGAAGGAGAGGGAGGAGGGCGAGGCGTTCGCGTGCCGTCCCTCCCCTCAGACTTGGGGGGGGGGGGGCGGTGGGGGGGGGGGACCTTGGGCGGGTTCTTAATAAAGCGTGGTCGTCTGCAGGGGCTCCTGGGGGGGCCGGGAGATGTGACCGTGTGGCCGGCAGCAGGATTTTCGTTTTCTCATCAGGATTTCCTGGAGCTGAGGCATCGGGATGTGTTTGCTCGCGCGCTCTGCAAACACTTTAATCGCTCGCTGCGTGTGTGTCTGAGTGCGTGTGCGCGCGCGCGAATGTATGCGTGTGCGTGCGTGCTTTGTATTTTACCGCGCGTGGGTGTACTCGCCTCTACACAGACAGGATCACCAATGGATAAGAGACGCACGAGTTCTTAAACTCCTACGAATCCCCCGCAACGATGGTCCCAATGTTATCGGATGAACGGCTTGCTCTCGATTCACTTCTGGCGGACGTTCAGACAGAAATCACGTGCGAAATGTTAAGAGCAAACGCCGGAGTTTTAGACCCGCCTCCGCATGTGTTCGTCTCACTAGCCATGTCATGCCCTAAAGCAGGGGGTGGCATGGAACCGTATTTTAGATTAGATGTATTTTAGATTTCGAGTAACCGCTGCTGTTACGGTCCTGTAACCCTAACTGTGGTTGAGGCAGGATGTGGACGTGAAGTCCCATCCGCAAAGTAACACGAAGAAAGAAAGCAAGGTGGATGAGAAGGAGGGAATAACGAAGGGGTGGGTGAGAGACAGAGATGAGTGGAGGGAGGGGAGAGAGAGACAAACAAGAGAAAGAAAAAAGACAGAGAACGAGAGCGAAAGAGAGCGAGGACAACGGAGAGAAAGAGAGAGAGACAGAAAGAGAAAGAGAGAGAGAGAGAGACAGAAAGAGAGGGGATGGAGCGAAGGAAAGAGCGAGGGGCTCAATCTGCGATCTGGGTTACGAGTCGGAAAACATCTGTCGCCCGAAAGGGTTCGTTTGATTGGTGGGAACCGATACGTCGAGCCTTGCTGTCATCGCCTGCTGCATGTGTATTCCCTCAAGTCTTGTCCTCCATCAGCGATGGAGGAGCCTCGTTTGTCACGCTGCCCCGTCTCGCTCACCTAACGCAGCTCTCAGCCCAGACCCTGGCTTCTAACAGGCACAGCCGTCCAGCCAGGCCTTCTCGCGTACCCCAGCAACGTTTGGTGCTCAGGTACCTGCGTGTTCGACTTAGTACCGTCTCTCCATCATCGTTTCTTTTTCGCGGAGTCGCCGTCGGTATCGGGAAATCCGGTTGTTTCCGCGCGGCTCGGCGCCGATGGAACAGGATGTCGTTTGAGGGAGACGTATGTGCAGAACCGCGCTCAGCTGTTTGTCAGCAGAACGGGTGTCAGGGGTGAGAGGCGAGGCGAGCGGCGATAACTTGATTGTTATAGACAAAAGCAATAAAGCGTTTCGGATTTAGCGGGCCCTCCTCCTCCCGCCTCCGCGGCGGCGGAGATTGCGCCATCCGTTACGTCGCCCCGCCGGGAAAGCCTCGGCCGGTCAACCGTGAGAAAGCCGCTTCCCCCTGACCCCCCCCCCCCCCCCCCAGCGTACGAATAACATTCATCTGTTTCGCAAGCGATCCGTTCGTAGTTTTTTAGACAAAAACGGTCCAGCTAATTGAGCGTGACCTCCATCGGCTTGAGTCATCGGGACAATCTCAGGGCCGTCCTCCCTGTCCGGGCTAACATTCTTCAGGGGGGGATCAACAACACGATCTCCGGCGGTGACGTATCTGGGGCCGCGCGGCGACGATTATAACCCTGTTAATACGCTAACGGAGTTCTCAGAACTGTAAATCTAACGCGAGTCGGATATCGATTTTCATGCGCTGCGGTCAGCACTTTATATTTTTCTCCTTCCTGACGGTGGCCGCCGCCGTAGCAGATGAGCGTTGAGGGTATTGATCTTCATAAGGCAGTGTTTTGTTGTTAAGCGAGTCCTGAAGGGGGCTGGTAATGAAAGCTTTTTAACCTGCGCGGTCCCAGAGCTCTTGACGGCCAGACAGGTGCTACCCAGACCATTTCCGTCCGCTATAAGAAATCGATAAGGCTACATCTGTGTCTGATTAGTATAATGCACGGGGGGGGGGGGAGAAGCGGGCGGGCGGGCTCGAAAGCACGTGACGCGTCGCGAGATGAGTTCGCGAACACGCTCCGCCCTCCCATTGGCCGACGCGGTTGTTATGTTCTCCTTTATGGGGGGGTGGGGGGGGCTCTAATCCCTTAAGCTCAGGTGTACCTCGGCAAATGAGAACCTGAGCAGCAGCTGGTAGTTAATGGCACTCCTAACCTCGCAACGCCTCCCGTACACCCAAGCCCGAGCGGAAATTTCCGCTGCCAGCCCTTCCCGCACCGTTCCGCTCGCTAGCCCGGCGCTGCCCGGCCCTCGCTGGGGTCTGTGGGGGATAGAGCAGACAGGATATTAATGGGACCCTCTGCCATTAGAGGGGCTAAACGTCTGGCAGATATCGCTGCTTCTCTGTCACCTTGCCTTGGAGGACAAGAGACAACGTGAAGAGCTTATTAGCCGGGGCTGAGAACTCTCCCCACCCCTCCCTCTCCCCCTTTTGTCCCTCCCCCCCCCCCCATCTCTGTATTCCTGTCTTCTTCTCCTGTCTTACATCAGGAATCGCTCTCCTTCCTGTCACCTTCGCCCGGGCTGCGCCACAGAGTAGTGACATCTCCCACCTAATCAAGTGGCGGATTATCTTGTCTTGATAAATTGGGGGCCGCGTCGCTTGAAAGGACCTTTCTAGAAGCACTTCCCTCCCCCAGCTAGTGAGCGGTCTCTCGGCAGACAGATACATCAGCCCCGGGCAGAGGAAGATGTGGGCTTTCAAATGATTTGTGGCAAAGAGGACCAATGTTTCTAAGAGGACAATTTTTGGGGTGTGTGTGTGGGGGGGGTTGACAATTTTGAGGCGCTCCAAATCTCAAGATTGAGAGCTCCTCTGTTGCAGATATGCCGGTCGACTTTCATGCACGGTAACCAAAGGGGTTTGTGGGTAAAAAAACTACGTTAGAATTGTTCCTTGGCCCACTCCAACACAAGTTCCTAACCCAGGTTGCTTTTCACGTTACGAAAACCGTTGTTCGCAAACCCTCGCCGCTCGGTCATAAATCTTAGTCTCTGGCGTGAAATTCAGAGCATGCCACTTTTTCGACACAAAGAGGATTGACTTTGTGAGAACACACCTGGACCATCCTCCGGACTTCCCTGGCTCTCTTGTCCGATGAAGGTGATGAGAAACACCCTTAAAACAGGGGAGAGTGTGTCCTAAATCACATTGTGGCTGGCTGGACAGTCAGGGACCGTATTGGCTTTGACAGGGGGCGAAGGGAGGGGGTTAGAGGTGAGGAGGAGAGGAGATTTGTAACGACTTGATGAAAAAGATGGCTCATGCAGGCCGGCACACACACACGCGCGCGCACATACCTCATCGCAGTTCAACAGAGCAGAACTAGAACCAAGGGCCTACCCATTATACCTTGTCTCCCATTAAACATCTCTGTTTTTATACTTGTGGGTGCGCTCCAGTCTCTTTTGAGGGGTAACAACATGAATCACTGAGTGTTTATTCCCACTAACCCAACAACACCTTCTGTTCTCTCTCTCTCTCTCTCGCCTACCTCAGGAGAACCCATACATGTGCAACAACGAGTGTGACGCCGCCACCGAAGAACTGGCCCACCCCCCCAGGCTCATGTTCGACTTCGAAGGCCGCAACCCCACGACCTTTTGGCAGTCCACCTCCTGGAGGAAGTACCCCAAGGCCCTGCTCGTCAACATCACTCTGTCCTGGAACAAAACCATCGAGCTGACGGACGACATCGTGGTGACCTTCGAGTCCGGTCGCCCGGAGCAGATGGTCCTGGAGAAGTCTCTGGATTACGGCCGGAGCTGGCAGCCTTACCAGTTCTACGCCACCGACTGCTTGGACGCCTTCACCATGGAACCCAAGACGGTGCAGGACCTGACCCAGCACACCCTGTTGGACATCATCTGCACCGAGGACTACTCCCGGGGCTACGTTTGGAAGTACGACAAGACGGTCCGCTTCGAGATCAAGGACCGCTTCGCCCTGTTCGCCGGGCCCCGGCTGCACAACATGGCGTCGCTGTACGGCCAGCTGGACACCACCAAGAACCTGCGGGACTTCTTCACCGTCACCGACCTGCGGGTGCGGCTGCTTAGGCCCGCCACGGGAGCGACCATGGTCGACGAGAACAACCTGTCACGCTACTTCTACGCCATCTCCGACATCAAGGTCCAGGGAAGGTAGGTGGTCCCCCCTTTCCCTCCATCCCTCTCTCCCTTCTTTCCGGAGGTTTCCCGGCTCCGGCCCCCCCGTTTGGCGCCTCGATGCCGTCAGGTTCCGTCATCCGGGTCGACGATGGAGGGTTTGGGGTTGGCCCAACGCTCAGTACCGCCTTAATTACCGGCAGCGTCTAGCGAATTAGGCCTGCCGTTCTGTAAACGACTTGTTTACCTGTTGTGCGCCGCCTTCATTAATAATGTTCTTGGATTGCACTTTGATTTGATGTAGACTAGCACGTCCTCAGATCTGCACTGTAGCTGGTAAAGATATAAATGTATTGAATGTGTCGGGGCACGACACCAGTCTTAATTAGGGTTTGATATGCAGCATCCCTGAAGAGACGCGGAATGTGTCGCTGACACCGATCACGTTCGGGTTACTAGACGTTTCCGTCGCTCCTCGGCAACAAGCGTCGCGCCGACGCAAGCGGAGCAGTTTTACACTTGCGTGATTTTCAATTTATCATCCCCGGATCTCGTTAAAGGGGGAGGGGTTTCAATTGAGACGGTTTCGCTCTTCACACATGGGCGGTCGCAGAACAATGGGGTGCAGTTTAGTCGCTGTCTGTTTTGGCGTAGGCGAAAACGTTTTCGATCCTGTCAGCTCCGCTGAGACTCGTGGCGGTGGAAGGTGAGATTCCAGAAAGGTGGGACATCTGGAACACAGGTGTCGATGCGAACCGCAACCGCTAAGCTTTCTGAATCCGACTCCACACCGTCTTCTTTACTTTTCAGCGGAAACAGCCATGTTGTTGGATATGAATCGGCACGTCTGATTTCAACAACTGATTAATCATTTGTGGATTTCCTAATAACCACCCGCAGCCCAGCGCAGCACGGCCTCTCACACCACAGGATTTATAAGGTCATATAGCCTTGTGCTGAGGGGATTCAAATAATGAATGTCTCTCTCAGAAATTGAATTCTTGACTTGACTCTTTTTTTTTTCTGACCGAGAAGGTCATTTGAGAAAATAACAGAGGGGAATTGAGCCATGTGTGAGAATCCCCCCCCCCCACCGTTCGGTAAAATGTAGGGTACATCAGGAGTTCAACCTTCCAGTTCTGTTGCCCTGATCACGGGCGGACACAGGCGTCTCTGGGTCGTCTGACAAGTCGCCGGCGTGAGAAATTCTCCCAGATGTTCGCCCCAGAGGTAACTCGCAGTTCAGGCCTAACGACGATGCGCTGAGCGAAGACGTGGAGGGTATTGTCTCTGCCTCTCTCCTCGCTCCCACGACCGTCCTGGAAGCAGCTTTTCCTCCCGCGAGGCGTACACAACGCACATAAGCTCCTTAACCACCCCCCCGAGTATCATTCCGCTGGGATTCAGCGGGAGAGATTTCGCAAAGGCCTTGGAGGGTGGTGGATCCGGCCTAATTCGCTACACCGGACGTCCACATCCCTCTAGGATCAGGGGAGTGGCCGACGAGCTCCTCCGATCCCCTCTCCTCGCCTTAGCGGGGGAAAGACAAAGGAGCGAGGCTTTGGGACGGAAGGAAGTGGGTCAGAGCAGACACAGGCAGAAGATGGCAGAGGGTGGACGAGGTGGGGGCTGGCGGTAGACTTGTTGTCTTGCGAAAGTTGTTTTGTGAAAACAGAATGCATTATTCATGCTGCTTTCATTAAAGTTAATTATGGATGATGCACAGACCGAAGGCGGCAGAGGTGAAAAAGGATCGATAACGCGGCATTAGGAATCCGACCGAAACCGCGAAGCGAAGAGATAATGTGAATATATTGCATTCCGGGCCGATTGAGCAAAAAAAACGCATTTGTCACCCTTCAACGTCTTACTGTATCAGCAGGTCTGAAGGGGCGGTGGGGGAGGGGGCGGGGCTGGGAGGACATTTTCTAATTATGTTCTGTCGGACTCGGGCGCACTAGCCAATTTCTCCTCGCGCTCTAAACAGGCTCCATCTCTCACCTGCTGTGTACTTATTCGAGTGTCCTCTCTTGTTCGCTATCGTACACCTGCCTTCCCTTTCTCTTTTCATGTCTGAGACGGTCTTTCTCTGTCTCCGCACCGCTCCTCCCTCGGCTATTTTCCCCCTCTCCTCTCCCTCCCTCCCTCCCCTCCCTTCCCCCCCTCTCCCCTCCCTCCCCCCCCCCTCCCTCCCGCGATGTGATCAATAGAGTGTAATTAAAGCGGAGGAGGATTTGAGCTCCTGAAGGATCTCTCTGTGATGGTTCTCGTTCCCTGCCTTGAATTATACATGCGGAAGGAACCCCACCTCATCCATCCCCCCGGGCCCCGGGACTGCAGGTCTAATCCCTGGCCTCCGTCTCAGACGAGCTCAGGGAAAAGCTCCGTCTTCGGTTCGGTCGGGATGCGAGTTTCCATCCAGCCTCTGCGACCGGCGTCGCTCTCTTTCCGGGGGTTTGCGCAAAAACACGGAATCGGGGGGGGGCGAGTCTACACTGCGAGCCCACCGCCCGCCACCTCCCTCCCCGGGACTATTTTGTCGTAGGTTTTTTGTTGTTGTCGTTCCAACCCCCCCCCACCCCCCGCCCCCCCGCCCCCTTCTCGACCGGTACTATTCGCTTAAAAAAAAAAAGAAAAGAAATGAGATCGTCGGCGAAGAAAAGTTTGTTCCCCCAATTTGCCACATCGCCCCTGGGAACTGCGATTCAATTTCCCAAGAATGCGTGGGCTACAGTCGAGCTGAGCAAGGTCACAACGCACCCAGAGGGCTGGCGGCCATCTTGACTGCCCGGGTAGACAGGTAATTCACTTGGAATGGGAGAATTGATTACTGGCTGGTGAGTTTTCGTTGCCTGGAAATACGGGGCTTGCATTAAAGATGCGTCCCCCCCCCCCGTGAGCCTTTCTCAACTCTGGTATCTCCGAAACAGCACATTTGCTTCCAAGGGACTTTCTTGTAGAGTCTGGACTTGCCACAAGCCAGTCAGGCACACTGTGGGTCACTGAGAACTCGAAGCCGCTTTTTCGACATCGCTATAAAAGCCCATATATCTCACGCTGGTTTTATAACAGTACGAGGCGTAATACTTTTAAGTCTCTCGTTCGTACTGGTTAATGGAACATAATCCCACTGTGCACCGCCAGCTTCATGGCTCTGTTGTTACAAAATGCTACGTGAAGTGAAACTTCTAATGACTTATTCTCCCTACACCTATTCCACCAAGTAATCATTTTCTCCAGCTACAAACACCCAGGGCTGGTTATTGATGAGTACGTTTATAACTCGTGGCTCGTTAGTAAGTCGTAGCAACTTGAAACGAACGCTTGCCTGAAGTGAAAGCGGTCCCCCTAAACACGGGGTCCTGTGGCAGGTCACGGGAGGCTGGCGTGAAGGAGAGGCTCTCCTCCGATCACGGGGGTTATTAACATGCCGTGCGGCATCCCCGCTCGGGATGAAGCCATCCGACCCATAGATCAGCTATGTAGAGAGAGAGATGGCTCAATGGGCTGTCCCTTGAGGAAGCCAAGATTCAGTCTCTCTCTCTCTCTCTCTCTTTCTGTCTCTCCCTATCTCTCTCTCTCTCTCTGTTTCACTCCTCACCTCTCTCTCACTCTCTTCATCGCTTTCTCTCTTTCTCACTCCATATCTCTCTCTCTCTCTCTCTCACTCATCTCTCTCTCTACTTCGCTCCCCCCCTCCCCCCCCCCCCCCCCCCCCCCCATTCATGACAGATCATCTATTTGTGCTAATTTCATGTTTCGTCCCTGCCCACTCCCTCCCTTGAATAAGTCATCCAGCATCTTCCCCTCCTCAGCCTCACCCCCCATCTCGCTGTCTCTCTCCCTCCCCCTCTCCCCCACCTCTCTCCCTCTCTCTTCATTTATTTATCGCCCTGTCTTTCTGTTACTCCAAAGGAAAGTATCTTTCCCCTTGTGCTGTGGTCTGCATTTCATCTGCTCGGCGTCAGCAGTTCTTGACCGGCGCGTCTCGACATCGAGCCCTTGGAGCGTTTCGTCAGGGCCGGACAGAGTCGACCATGCATCGGCTCCCGCTGATGCCAAACGTCGTTACGTTTACTTTTACTCACTTAGCAGACGCTTTTATCCAAAGCGACTAAGTAAGAAATACACCCCCACCCCCCACCCTCAGCCCAACATCTGCGGCGAGGTGTGGCTGACATTAGTTAGCACTTGCGTGTCATTATCACTTTCGAAATGACCTCTGCGTAATGCTGACAACAAGGAGGTGGTGGAGGAGGGGGAGAGGAAGAGGGGGGGGGGGTGTGGTGCGCGGGCTATTTCCTGCACGTCTGAGGTGACTCATCAAGGAGCATCGTGGGTAAGGGAAGCTCCGATGTGTAATCACACACCCAATTGATTCTGGCACCTCATTCATCATCCCGTCATCTCGTTATCCACCAACACCATTTCCATATGTCAGCTTGGCTAAAGAAACAGTTTAGTATGTAAAAATATACACTTATGGCTGGCTGATGTCTTTAGCCGGGCCTGAAAGCAACGCTATACAGTGGCTGGGAGGAGGGAATGAGTAAAGACTGCCGGGGTCAAAAATGGCATCCCTTCCTGTACGACCTGTACGACTCAACCAAACTCATGCTTCAAAGAGGTTTTGCGCGTGCGTGTATTTGAAGAATATGGCGAGCTGAAAGATTTAGCCTCGATCCTGCGGCGATGCTGCGGTGGGCCTGCAGGGTAGATTAGGACATCTTAGCCCGGTGATTGATGGCGTTCAGCTTGGGCAGCCCGCGAAATCTCAGGAGCCACAAATCTTCGAGCCCCGGGGCAATCGACCTCCTTGCCGTCCCTGCTCCTGCATCCAGGACCCGGGCGCCGACCTTGGCTCCCCCTCCACCCCCCCGCCCTGCCCGCGACTCTCTCCGTCATCTAAATCTCCGGAGCCGCCCGTGATTCCCGTTTTGAAATGACCGACAGATAAAACGTGGACAAAGTGTTTTTTTAAACATGAAGGGCTCGTCAACCCTGGTCCTCAGAGCCCATTGTTTTGACAGCTTCCCCCCGCCCTCCATCCCACCCGATTCAGATGAACGGTCTCTCCATCGAGCTCCGCTCTAGACGACAGCTGGACGCGGACGACAACAGGTGCGGCTGTGCGTGTGCGGCGTGAGGTGAAGTTGACGCGAAGAATCGTTGATATTCAGGAGCGTCGAGAGCTTCTTTTCTTTTCTTCTCCTACTCCGAGCTCTCGAGTTCTCCTCGTCCTCTCACCTCTGTTTTTAGCTCTGCTGCTGGATTCGCAGCGCCAAGACCGGAGATGGAAGCACGCTGAGAACATCACTCTCCGAAATGGAGTCTGACGTTCGGATACTGGGGCGTGTTACCTGGCTCCTGGCTTGGAGGAAGGTTATATTACCGGATTTCACAAGCGGGAAAGTGCTCTGTCTCCCCAAACGCGGGCTCTCTCTTTCTCCGGCCCTCTCTAGAGCTTCAGCCATCTCCCCTCATCCCCCCCCCCCGCCAATCTCTCCTTCTCTTCGTCCCCTCTCTCTCTCCCTCTCTCTTTCTCTCAGTCGATCTGTCTATCGCTCTCTCTCTCTTTCAGTTTCTCTCCCTGTCTCTCTCAATGTATTTTTCTGTCTCTCCTTCTCTCCCATGTTATCTTTCGCCGTCTCTCTCGCTTTCTCTCTCATTCTTGCCAATTCCCTCTTTCTCTCTCTCTCTCTCCCTCCCCACCCCCCCCCCCCACCCCCCTCCCCCGCTCCTGTCTCTCCACACAACAACAAAACATCGCCCTCCGCCTCTGCTTCTGTAATAACACCACCCCGGGCCTTGCCTCTGTTTGCTCAGCGCGTTTCCTGGCTATCGATACCCAGATAGCAGGGCTGGATGTGGGACGGCAGCGCTAACAGTCCTCAAACGCCGGGCCCCGCGCCGCTAATTACATGCAAATACCCTGGAGCCTGGCACCTGTGAACCGGGACGGCGGGTAAAGAAGGGAAGGAGGGGAAGCGGGCGGAGGGTGGGGGGTGTGTGGGGGGGGAGGCGGAGGAGGGGCGAGGGTGGAGGAGGGCGACAGCGTGTTGGCAGCGCGGGGTGCACGCCTCGCCCTATCTGGAGGTCCCAGCTGCCAGCGCCGAGCCGCCGCGGCTGCGAGCTCAGCTCGTCTGCGTCCGCTATCGCCCTCCCCGCCCCCGGGGGAAAGGGGGGATCGAGGCCCCTGTCCTGGCGGCTCAGAGCGAAGGAGTGTCACATGACGACGCGGCACCTGCCGATCATCTCTCTCGGTTCTTATTTTTTCCCGTTAATTAGCCCCTCGCTAAAGGAGACGGAGTGCGAATCTTGCCCTTGCAGTCTGGGCCGCTCTCCACAAGATACTGCTGGAAAAAAAACATGGACGCTAACCGTTATCTGCAAACGAAGTGAACCACTAATAAGTGCCACCCAATAGAGGGCCTCGTAGACGGCGTCCTACTTCCTTACCAGCGAAAGACCAACTCCAGGTTGGACAGAATACTGGAAAGTGTTCAAACTCAGCATGAATAAGTCCTGAATTATCAAACGTGGTGTTTTTTATTTTTTTATTTTTTTATGAATACATGAAAGCAGCCTCAGGGAACATTCTGGAAGAAGCGGTTCTCCTCAGGGGATGCGTCTGTCACACGGGCAGGATCAGTTGGACACGCCTCCTCAGGATGAGCTCGGACTGAGCAGGAGTTAAGCACGGTCTCTCTCTTTGGGATCTCCTTTGCAGTTGGGCCTGAAAGCATGCCAGAGCCCGGTCCATAATCCTTATCACGAATTGAAGACGGGAATCGTAAACGCAATTGAAAAGATTTTCCCAAAGCATGACACCGCGCGGTGCCCCCCGCCGCCGCTGAATAAACGCCGAGATGGAGCGGGAAGGTTATTGTGTCTGCGTACAGTAAGTCCCGGGTATCGCTGCCGGGAGAGGCATGGCTAATGCGCGCTACCTGGCTCGTGAATAAACATTTCCCTCTGAGGTAGCTTCCGGAAGAACAGGGACCTCGAACGGAGATTATTGACTGCCAGTCTGACGGCGAGAGGAAGAATGAAGCGACGGAAGGAGAGGAAGAGCAGGGGAGCGGAGCGGTTACTTGGTGTTTACCGAGGCGTGCCAGCCAGCCGGTTTGATATCCTGTCAGATGACAAATCCAGGATCACCTCCATCTTGAATATCCTCTCGTTCCATGCCGAAGTGGAATGAGAGCTTTAAGGCTAGAGCTCATGCTTAGCGTTACGGAGACAGGTGATGAAGTTAGAAGTCTTTCAGGGACCAGGAAGCTTCAGAGAAGGGGAGGGGGTTGTGTTGAAGACTGGTTGTGGTCATTAACGCCCTGTAACAGAGACAAGGACGAGCAAACATGTCTTTGTTACATTTACATCGAGTCATTCAGCAGACGCTTTTACCCAGAGCGACTTATAGCAATTACAGGGACATTCCCCCCTGAGGCAAGTAGGGTGAAGTGCCTTGCCCAAGTACGCAACGTCATGTTGACGTAGCCGGGGTTCAAACCAGGTACCTTCTGATTGCTAGCCCGACTCCCTAACCAACTGGGCCAAGTCTCCCTTTGTCGATGCTCCTTCACAGAGACCTCTGCCTACTGCCACTACAGCGGACCAAGACCTCTGGTTCCTGAAGGGCTTAGGGCCTTCTAAGTTTTAACTGCAAGGAAGTCATTTCTTTTGAAAAAAATATCAATTTTGCAGCAGCATCGTCGGAAAATACCGCAAATGAGGTGACTGAATTCACGTGTTCTCAGATTGATTTCTCCTTTATCTTCTGCGGCAGGGTTCAAAATAGAATTGCACGCGGACAATGTAATGACATCTTTACGTCTTGGGTGAGACTAGGGCTGTGTGCCTCGAATCTCGAGCTGTTTCGCAGGCGCCTGACGACGCCGTACGTTGCCTCGTAAGCAGCGGCGTGGCCTGATGTGTGAGCCTGCTAGCAACGCCATCCGCCCCTCATCTCTGAAATCAGGTCTTCACATACCAAGAAACACACATTCTGGAATAGAACCCTCCCCAAACTCTTACTGAATAAGCACGACCAGCGATCGTCACACAATTGAGTTCCAAACCAAGTACTTCGACGTGACGAGAGCCTTCCACTGAACGCTGATGTAGACACTCTATTGTTATCCATCTTAGATCGTAGGGAACTTTGCTCCCCCCCCCCCCCACAAAGATGAACACACGTACGCTAAATAATGTGATGAAAAGGCGCAGAAAGCTAGTATGCGCGTTTAAAAAAAAAGGAAGAAAAGAAAGCGCTCGCCGTTCATATCGATTATCGAATATTACCGAGCCTAGCTTAAATCTTCAGGGGATTTTCATTTTATTGCATCCCCCCCCCGTTCAGCAGATTGCCATTTGCCACCCTCATTTCGCGTAATGCTCTTTTATACTCGCATTAAACTTGTCAATTTCCTCCGTTGCGCTCTTTGGCAGCGAACGGAAGGCGAGGCTATCCGTATCTAAGGCTTTTCCCCCCTATTCTTCCCTGTGGAAAGCC
Organism: Protosalanx chinensis; assembly: GCA_030340685.1. Lineage (NCBI taxonomy): Eukaryota > Metazoa > Chordata > Actinopteri > Osmeriformes > Salangidae > Protosalanx > Protosalanx chinensis. Next base: position 3,601,436 of record CM059332.1, read on the forward strand.
CCCAGTCAGCAGTCATGTGGTGACCCATTTCATTAATGGAGAGGCCTTTCAGACATGTTCTCCAGCGGTGTGTCTGCGGTCTTCCTGCCTGCTTCTGCCGTCATAATGGGCCCGGCTGTCAGGGGCTTCAGAAGTGATCACCCTATTGACTTCTCCTTCGCTTCCCTGCGCCGGCCCCTCCCCCTGACGATAACACCGGTCGCTGGGCTCCATTGTGTACGCCGCGTGCCTGCGCCGGTCTGTGCGTGTGCCCGTACGTGTACGCGCGTGGGTCAATGCGTGTGAGGCGCGTAGCCTCTGTGTTAAAGGCTGATAGCCTCTGTGTTTAAGGCTGATAGCCTCTGTGTTTAAGGCTGATAACCTCTGTGTTTAAGGCTGATAGCCTCTGTGTTTAAGGCTGATAACCTCTGTGTTTAAGGCTGATAGCCTCTGTGTTTAAGGCTGACAACCTCTGTGTTTAAAGCTGATAGCCTCTGTGTTTAAAGCAGATAACCTCTGTGTTTAAGGCTGATAACCTCTGTGTTTAAAGCTGATAGCCTCTGTATTTAAAGCTGATAGCCTCTGTGTTTAAGGCTGATAGCCTCTGTGTTTAAGGCTGATAGCCTCTGTGTTTAAGGCTGATAGCCTCTGTGTTTAAGGCTTATAGCCTCTGTGTTTAAGGCTGATAGCCTCTGTGTTTAAGGCTGATAACCTCTGTGTTTAAAGCTGATAACCTCTGTGTTTAAGGCTGATAGCCTCTGTGTTTAAGGCTGATAACCTCTGTTTAAGGCTGATAGCCTCTGTGTTTAAGGCTGATAACCTCTGTGTTTAAGGCTGATAACCTCTGTGTTTAAAGTTGATAACCTCTGTGTTTAAGGCTGATAGCCTCTGTGTTTAAGGCTGATAACCTCTGTGTTTAAAGCTGATAACCTCTGTGTTTAAAGCTGATAACCTCTGTGTTTAAAGCTGATAGCTTCTGTGTTTAAGGCTGATAGCCTCTGTGTTTAAGGCTGATAGCCTCTGTGTTTAAGGTTGATAGCCTGTGTTTAAGGCTGATAGCCTCTGTGTTTAAAGCTGATAACCTCTGTGTTTAAAGCTGATAGCCTGTGGATTTAGGCTAGCAGGGCTAAACGAGGCCTCCTCCACGCAGACAGACAGAGCGTGCTAGCCCCGCTAGCCCAGTCTCCAGACTGGAACCACAGATCTGATGGCTTCTCATCATCTCATCCAGGGAAAGCTTGGCTGCTTGCCCGGCAACCGGCCTGTTATCTGGATCTACGATGAGGTTTATAGGGAGAGGATCTGTTGGATGTGGGAGAAGAAACTCCCATGTGTTTCTCTACCAGGCTGATATAGTTTTTCTGTCTTTACAATAAGCGAACATGAGAAATCAACCTTATCGTCCATTCAGGACAGACTTTCCTTCCTTTCTCCACTTCCATTGAAAAGATGACTATAATGTGCTATTCGGGCAGGGTAAGGGGTGAGTCGGCAGGCTTGGAAAGGACCAGGGGGCGCAGCTAGGCTGAATTAAATCAGGTTGCTCCTCTTTTACGGTCAGCACATTAGTCAATGTTACAAAGCAGGACACTGCGAGCAAAGCTGCCTAGAATTCTCCCGCCGTACCCATCTAGCCCCGGAACACCAGGACGCTGGCCGCGACCGAGATTTTTCAAACGGGCTGGCGCCATCGGTTCGTTCAGATCGCCAAAGGCCGGACACGCCGCAGAACCGCGGGCCCTGCTCGGTAACGAGAACGGCGGGGTCGCGGAGAGCGAGGGCGGATAAACGCTCGCCGCTATTGTGCGGGGTCGTTCAGCGATGCTTTAGCCTTCCAGCAGAAGACAGTCACACAATAGGTCTGGAGCCCACAGCAGGGGACAAAGAAAACGTACGTTCCATCGAATCCAGTCCAACCTCCCTCCTGCACAAGAGCGTTGTGTCTGAACAGCGACCGTGAAGACAGTACGGTGGCTCCAAACACGTAAAAAGCGTATTCTTTCTTCGAATCACGGCGCCCTTCACATCGTGACGCTTCGTGGTCGAACCCGTTCAAACGCAAACATCGTATGCGCACACAATTCCGTCGCCCACCCGTCTACCCACCCACACACACACAAACACACACACACACACACACACACACACTCGCCGTTTCTCTTCTGTCTCTCCAGTTTCAGTTGTCACGACACAAGGGCTGCCTCTCATTGGTCAGCCGCAGCCCTGCCCTCCGGCCATTCGGGAACCCTCCTTCCCCCAGTCCTCCTCGACCAGGCGACCGACCTTCCAGCCGGTCCCCCGACGCGTCATTACGATGGGAGTGAGGGGGAGGGGGGAGGAGGGGGAGGAAGACAGACCACCATCCTGTGTCATCTCTGCTCCCGGGGGCCCCAGGGCCTCCCGCTGTGACGGGCGGTTCGGGCCCCCGGGGGCCGCTGGCGTGCTCAGGAGCAGGCGGCGCGCTGCGCATTACGGACAGCTGCTGGAGCCGCAGCTGGGGCCCTAACGCTCATACACGGCAGGGCGGCAGGGGGGGGGGTGGTGGTGGGGGGTGGGGGGGGGCGGGGTGAAGGGGGGACGTCGATAGGTTTTAGTATCAGTATTGAGCTGGATGTCAGGACAGGGCGAGTGCTTTGGCAGGGAGCAGGGTCAAGTGCCGGAGGCTGTGGTTAGTAACGCGCACACACACATGCAGGCACGCACACACACGCACAGGCACGCACACACACAGGCACGCACACACACATCCAGGCACGCACACACACAGGCACGCACACACACACCCAGGCACGCACGCGTGCGAGTGAACACACACACGGGCACACAGGCGCGCGCCGAGATCAAGGGGATCCTGTGTCTGTGGCTCGGCGCCGATCGATACCCATCAATCTCCCAGGTCCTGTCCTCAAAGCCACCTGTCATCAGCGAGGCTCTCGACACGAGACAGATCGCTGACGTCCCCACCACCCCCCATCCCCCCGGCAGGCAAACCCTGCCACCTGACCCCCCCGGTGCTCTGGGCCCTCGCCTCCCAGCTGGGTCCTCTTGTCACCGGCCCCGCACCCCAGCACCCCTCCCCCCCCCCCCGGCCGAGAGCCAGGCAGTATCAGCCGAGCCACCGCATCGATTGCATCGAGCTGGGTTGGCGTGTCGGCGAGGCTAAAGACCTCTTGATTGACTCCTGCTTGGGTAGCATGACCACAGCCATACATAAGTAATGCTGCGGGTCTCGTGGCGTTGGGAGGAGGCAGAGGATGCTGGGCAGGGAGGCGGGGCGGGCGGGGGTGGGGCGGGGGCAGGCTAGCGCCCCACTAACGGCGGATCTTACTGACGGGTCCGCCGATCGCGACGCTTGAGGACGAACGTTGACACCTGAGATCGTCCAATCGGAGCTCCCCCTCACCCTAGCCAGTAGATAATCCATTTCATTGTTAATACAATGCGCTAATTTGCCAAATAGCAATAGTTATGACAAACGCCTCAAAGCAATGCGCTGTATATTTGCTCAAAATCATGCCAGAAAGGCTCCAGCAAGCCACCGTCTGTCGTGTGATTTATAGTGTCAAAGCGACCCTATTTAAGTATCCCATCAGCATCTGAACCGAGGGTCTTTTTGGGGGGTAGTGCTGAGGAAACAGACCGTCTGAGGAGAGAGATACCGCTCTCCGGAACGTTCATTAAAACTCATTCGGAGACTCGGGCGATGAGAGGTTCAGCCAAGAGGGTCGTTTACCAGTCGCGCTCTTCCTGTTTCTAATTGGTTCAACTGAAAGCGCATCGCAGAAGCAGCGCAGGAAGTGAGGTAGACCTTACGCGAGGCTTGTATTTATGGCGATTTCGCGGATATGCAGCTGTGATGAGCAATTTTTGGGGGAGCTTTTGTTTATTATCAATGTAGCTTGGCCGTCAGGCGATCAGATTTCAAGGTTGGAGGTACACTAGGCGATTTTTAAACGAACGACTGGAATTAATAAAGAGCGAAACAGGAAAGTGATAGCTACGTAACCTTTGCTGACCATGAATCGGGTGAACTGTTTTGGCCACACATCCATGCAGCTCAGAAATGTGAGTCACAGGTATAACAGATAAGATAAGATCAGAAAATCCTAGATTTTTTTCCCCAGAGGGGGGAATTGCAGTCTACAACGGCAGCAGGGTACAGCACAGCAGTCGCAGTTTCAAATATAAAGTACAGTTAAGATACAGTAGAATACAAAACAATCAAGGACAAGACAATCATTCATTTAGCAGATGCTTTTATCCAAAGACAGAGATCTAAGATCAACATAACGAGACCTTTTCCAAGTTTGTGTTCTTCAGGTTCAGTTTGAGAATAGGAGGACCATTATTTAGGTCTACCCATCTGTCTGTCTGTCTGTCTACCCCAGCTGTAGTTGTTGAAGGTGAGGTGGGGAAGCTCAGCTGCTGAGTCTCCCTGGAGACCCACGCAGCGTACAGACCTCGCCGGAACTTTCCTCCCTGTCAACGCTCGCTGAGTTTGCCCCGCGTGCAAACCCAGGCAAGCTTGAAGAGGGTCGTTCTGCTAAGGGCTGTCTCTGGAGTAGGACGGGAGTCCAGGTTAGACTTCCCCACAATGCACTGCGGGTCGGAGGATGGGAATCTCAGGGTGCAATTAACGCCAGCGCAGGAGCGGGGAGGGGGAGTGTGTGCGTGTGAGGGGGGTGGGAGGGAGGAGGAAGAAGAGGGAGTCAAAACAAACCACGCAGATGCATTGTGGGGGCGGGTTTTCTCCCCCCTCGGGTTACCGTGGCGTTCGGCTCCGTCCTCCACATCTGCGGCCCTGTAAGCGAGAAATATTCTCTAATTGCGTCCGTCTCTTACGACGACCCCCCCCGCCCCACCGCTACGCCCCCCCCCCCACCCCACCCCCCACCCACCCAATCTCTGGTGCTCCTTTCCGAACGGCCGCGAGAAATACACGCAGCCCAGACAGCCTGACCCCTCGCCCCCCTCCCCCTCCTACCCGCCGCCCCCCTCCCCCTCCTGCCCCCAGCCCACCCCGCCATACGTCATTAAAACAGCACCTGCTCATTTGATTGGGTGTAATTGCCACGCTTGCTTAAACCCACTTAAAAGCCGTGTTGCGGGCCCCCCCTCCCCAGCCCCCCTCCCCTGCCCGACCGTGGTCTCTCTGGGTGGAGTCTGCATGTCCTCCCCGTGTTACCGTGGGTTCTCTCCGGGCACTCTGGCTTCCTCCCACCGTCCAAAGACATGCATTTGGCAAATATTAGTACTGTATGACTGTGAGAGTGAATGGTTGTCTATGTTGTCTGTCACTGTCTGTGTGATAGCCCTGCGACTAGCTAGCCCCAGTCCAGGGTGAACCCTGCCTAAGGCCCGAAAGTAACTGGGATAGGCTCCAGTCACCCGTGACCCCTAATGGGAATAAGCGACACCGCTAATAGGCAGTAGATCATGAATGAATGAAATCCCGAACCGTGCACGTTGTCTGCCACTTTTCCAGATCCGTAGAGTTTCTGGCAGTAAGCGAGTGTGAGGCTGCAGTCTTAGAGAACCCTTACACTGTAACCTGGCTGAGCAACTTGGGCTCATAGCCTCGTGGGTAATTTATGAATACATATCGTGACCTCCAGTGGCTGGCACCTGGAATAGTGCCTTGTGGAACATCTCTTTGAAAATGCTACACAAAAACCTCGTTGAATATGTATTTTCAGGCAAGACCGAGGAGCAGTAGGGAGAAGAAATAGAGAAAAAGTTAAGACCAAATGAAAGAGGTAAAGACAGAGAGAGAGAGAGAGAGAGAGAGCGAGAGAGCGAATGGGATAGACTTTCGTCCCAATGTCATAGACGTCGCTGTCACCTGCATTAAATGAAGATGGCGTCGGGGAGTCGTTTTGCCATTAAAACCTGATTAAATACTCGCTTACAGCGTCACATTCAAAGCCCCGGCAGCCCCAACAGGGCTTCCTCCCTCGCTGTGTGTGTGGCGCACACACACACAAACCCCCCCCCACACACACACACACACCTTCGGCTACCATAATAAAGGAGGAGCTGTCGGTGGGCCCGCAGGGTCT